>JBAMMX010000015.1:11837988-12437988 GCA_037126225.1 Dillenia turbinata
CTAGAGCTCAAAGTTATGTTGTTCGATTAGAGTGTGATTTTATATATATATATATATATATATATAGATATAGATATAACTAAACGGAATCGGATTGAAAAAGAAAAAATGAAAGTAGAGAGATTCTACCGTTTGAGTTGTCCCTGATAGATATTAGAGTCTGATTTAAGAGAATGTAAAGGGAATACTCCTGGTTGGATCATTTTGCTAGTGTTTTTGTCTTTTTTAATTCAAACGCTGATATTTTCAACAAATCTTCTTTAGGACATTTTCCTCGTTGGCTATGCTAAAATCTAAGCCATATGGGATTTTGATTTTTGAATATCAAGTGGAATCGAATCCTGACAAAATTTGAGGCCATAAAAAGTGACGAGGAGCCGATGGTCAAAATTTAACATTCAAAATTTCAGAGGTTACCATTCGAAGGTTATGTGTGATATCTTAAGCGCCCATTTGCGGCTTCACATGGCACAATTCATGTAACTTTTGTCCAGTCTATACAATTGTATTTAAAAAATAAGGTCTATGTTTTACCATACAAAGAAACAAATATCTAAGCTCTAAGATTAATCCTCTTTATCTCAAGACAAAGACTGCTTAAGGGTTGCAAAAATGGAAAATAATCGATAGCTTTAGAATGTACAGAGTATTGCAGCCTAGTAAAATTTGAAGTGATTAATATGATGCGGTAATTGAGGAATACAACTTGATTCGAGTTGGGATCATATTTGCTATATGACTCTGGTTTTTCAATTTTTGTTGTGTAAAATAGAAGAGAGCCTTTTGGCATTGCATAACTAAAATAAATAAGATTTATAATTAAAAATCATCATCTTGTGTAAAACATATAGTATAACTTACTTTCACACATGTAAAACAAATATAGTAATTGTTATTTTACAAAAAAAAACGTAAAAAAATGTTAAAGTATAATTTTAAATATAATTAAGAATTTTAATCTAATATGAAAAAACTGTCTTCACATAAAATTTTTCGAACACGTATTAAATTAGAGACGAAATAAAATATTTTATGATTACTTAAGGAGAAAATTCTGTCTTCTCTCTCTTTATCTTTCCATCTTTATCTTTCTATGGAGGGCTGTTGATAAATATGCCCATAAGGGCTTTTAACACAAAGTTTTAAAAAATAAAAATTCAAATGTTAAACTATGGGATAATGGATAGTTACCATTATCCCAACTCCCCTCCATATAGATCTCCTATTCTCTCTCTACGTGAGGTAGAGCTCTCTTTTTCTCTCTTTAATAGAGATTAACCTCTTCAACGTGTTTCATGAAATTTCCTTGTAATTGCAATTGAGAATTGCCTAACAAGAGAGATAAAAATAATGTGAGAATATATATTTTTCTAGAGTGCAAACTATAGAGAGCATTGAATTGAAAAATATTCGAATTGAGAAATTTTTGAATAGAAAAATTTCTCTCGTCCTTGTGATCATCGGACTTAGGATTGAGAATTCGTGGTATTGCGATAGTGGTTCGTTCTACGTGATCACCATTTCGACCATGCGATCCGTTCGCGGAATTTATGGTTCAATTGACTTTTGGAAACTTTACACATCAAGATATTTACTCGAAATTGACCTATTTAATTTTTTGAAAAATATTAATCATGTTTCCTCTTTGTTTGTGCATTATATAAATCTAACATTGGTATCAAAACTCATTAGATTTATTAAATAAAATTTTCATAATTTTTGGGCATAAAATATAGGGTATAAAAATTTAGGATTCAAATCACAGATAAATTTCGTGAATTCGATTATACTACGATATTGCCCATCACCCGTAGATCACAAATATAATTTTTATTGAATTTTTGGAATACATTTAGGCTATGAAATTGTGGGTCAAAGATCTCGACCAAAAACAGTGACCATAACCCTAGATCTTTAGATTTGTCGAGTTTATGGATAAATTGTTGCATGAAATTGTTTTATATGTGTTCCTCGTGTTCTGATCTACATATTTGTGTGATTAAATATGATTTTTGGTTGTCGAAACTGAGTTTTGAAAATGGCCGCGAAGGGCCGAAACTTTGGATATATAAATGACCGAGTTTAGGACTTAAATCTTCCAGTAAATCATGTTTACGATAATTTTAGAAGTTTAATTTTAATTTTTTGATGAAAACTACGTAAAAAAATAGCTCGGAAAAGCATTTTCCAGCAGTTGGGTCAAGAGGACCTATTTACAGACTCATTAGGCAGAGAAGAACCGGCCCAACCCATGGGCGTGTGCAGTACACGCACATTGAGACGAGTGATCAGGGTCGGGCCATCCGTGTCAATTCTGACCCGGATCCATGTCCGACCTGTGTCCTGACCCAAGAGGCGACTTGAGTTACGCGTGAGGGCGCATGCTAGACGCGTTGCACGCTGGCTTATGCCGCAGCCTGCAGCAGGCGCGTGGGACCTCCGGCGGCTCGTTAGGTCATTCGAGATTGGATTTTTTTAATCTTCTGAGGGTCCCATGCTATTACTTGTGACTTTTTGTGGTTTTTTGTGTGCCGAGTCCAAATCTGAATGGTAAGATACAATTCTGGGTTGTGGTGTATGGTGTTTATTGACTCATACGCTCGTTTTGAAATCTATACTCGAGTCATTTAGTACTTATTGATTTGTAGGGTGCACAAAATTTGAAAATAAGTGTTGATACCTCACTAATGTCTCTATGACTATTTAGAGAGCTGTCATATTGAATTTCTGCAAGGGAGATAAATTGAATGGTGACGATTATGACGTTTGGCACCGGGAGATTCGATTTGTTTTCGAGAAGTAGGATCTATCTGAAATTCTAAGGCATGAGATGGTGGACCCCGAGGAGACTACCACACCTCAGGCGAGATGGGATTATGAGGTGTTTCATACATGGAAGAGGTAGGATCGCCAAGTTAGGGTAATCCTTTTAAATGTACGACGATATGATCTCAGTCTATGAATAATATGCTACTGCGATATTAGTCTGGTATGCTCTTGAAGAGTATTTTGGCTCCCGGTCAACTCCTAAACTAAGGATGATGACCTATAGTTTTATTACCTATAAGAAAAAACTAGATCATAGCATGAAATAGTATCTCATGCACGTGTCAAGTATGATTGCTTCTTTAATGGATATGAGAGAGCCATTATCGGATGAGTTTCAGGTATCAGGTGTGATCTAGTTTTTACCTAGTTCATGGGAGACCATAAAATCCTATCTCACGTACGATGAGAGTATTTGTACTTTCACATATGTGAGTAATTACTGTAAGCTCAAGGAGGAGCATCGGAGGCAAGTAGACCGCACTCGGGTCATGCTTATGCAGTGGAGTCAAGAAAGAGCTCCTGAGACACCAAATGTAAATTAAAAGAAAACCCAAGATCCAGGCAAGAAGAAGTCATCCAAAAATTCGATAACAGAGTGCTAAATCACAAGAAGAAGGAACTGGATAAGGTCAAGGTGAAGTGCTACATATGTAGTAAACTTGGTCATTTCGTTCGTGAATGTGACGAGCGAAATATATGTCATTCTTTTTTACATGGTTTGAGTTTTGTCTCATCTATTGTGATGCTCAATGAGTCCTCTTCTCTGTAGATTATAAACTCAGGATCCACCGATCACGTAGCTCAAGACAAGAGTGCGTACGTAGAGTTCCACTGAATGAGCTCTCATGCTATGATGATTTATACTCCAGATATACAATGGAATTTAATCTTCGTACTTTGTTTAGACCTTCTAGGATATGTTTTATAATTGGTAAACTCATTAGTTTCTATTAATTATGACAGTTCTTTAATTTGTTCTGATTTTGTTTTCGATGGACTATATGCACTAGATGTGATTCTTCATAGTAGTATTTCTTGTTTGTCTCATATTGTTTTTATATCTTATAGCGTAGTTGATGATGTTATTATATGACATAGTAGATTTGGACACATAGGGCAAGAGAGGATGAACCGATTAGTAGCAAGTGGTCTGTTGGGCCTACTAACCAAGGTTGGGTTGTCCGTATGTGAGTTTTGCCTAACCGGCAAAATTACAAGAAAACCATTTGGTAAGGCAATGAGAGCTGGGACTCTATTGTAGTTGATTTATTCCAATATCTATGGGCTTATGTAAGTGAGAGCCCGAAATGGAATTATGTATTTTATTATGTTTAGAGACGATTACACATGTTTTGGTTAAATCTACCTGATCTCGTACAAATTTGAGGTATGAGAATGTTTTAGAAGGTTTGTTAGTGAGGTTGAGAATCAGTTAGATTTGAAAGTAAAGACTCTCAGGATCGATCGGGGGCGCGAGTACTTGTCTGAACAACTTGAAGAGTTCTGTTTCAAGAAGAGCATTATAAGACAGCTGACTATTTCTGCTACTTCTCAGTGGAGTGGAGTAGTCGAGAGAAGAAATAAGATTTTGTTAGAAATGGTGAGGTCGATAATGGCGCAAGCCAACTTGCCCATATCTCATTGGGAAGATGCAATATTGGTTGCAGCCTATGTTCTCAATCATGTTCAATCAAATTCCGTAATCAGTACTCCATATGAGTTTTGGATAGAGAAGCAGCCTGACCTTAGCCACTTGAGTCCATGGGGTTGTGTCGCGTATCTTTACGATTTCTCGTATTCACGTGGCAAGTTAGGTCTGCGAGAAAAGAAGTGTATCTTTATAAGATATTCAAAACACTCCAAGGAAAATGTGTACTTAGGTGAGTATACGGACGATATTTTTATTGAGATTGAATCTCGTGATACCACGTTTTGTGAGAATGATTTCCCTTAAAGAGGTAAAACCGATCGGGACTTGACCTTCTATAAAATAGATGAGTCTAGTGGCTCAGCTGAGCCCAGTGACAGGACCCAAGAACTCATTACAGATTTTGGTCCTAGTGGGAGCTATCCATCTAGAGGTAAAGAGGTTTCGTCTTTCTCGTTGGAGTATTCATGGATATGTACTTAAACGTCGTTTTTTGATTGAGAGTAAGTCCCTCATTGTTACTTTTGAGTATAATGAGGAGCCCAAAATAGTCTAGGAGGCTCTCGATGGTTCTGTAATAGACTATTTGTTGAAAACCATAGATGAAGAGATAGAATCAATGAGAATTAACCGGGTCTGGGACTTAGTTGATTGGCCTGAGAGTAGAAAGGTCATTGAGAACAAATGAATTCAGAAAATCAAGAGAAAGGCCGACGGTAGGTGGAGAGGTATAAGACTCGTCTGGTAACCAGTAGTAACACTCAGACTAAGGACGAGGTTACCTCGATTCATTTACTTTTAACGATTGTCGCGAATATGAATTTGGAGTTACACCAAATGGATATTGAGACTGCCTTCCTGAGCGAAAGTTTGGATGAGAAGATCTACGTGGAATAGCCATCTAGCTTTATTCCTGTAGATTAGGAGGATAAGGTCTATCAACTTCAGAAGTTGATATATGACCTTAAGTATCCATCCAAGCAGTGACACTTGAGATTTCACAAGAATGTGATATCTTACGGTTTCGTGATGATCGAGGAGGATCATCGCGTGTACCTTATACGTTCTTTCTGACTCCTTTGTGATCGTGTCCTTATGTGTGGATGATATTCTGTTGACTAGAAACAACATAAAGTATCTGATAGCCATCATGATATGGTTATTGTTAAGTTTTGATATGAAGAATATAAGTGAGACTCAGTTCTTACTCAAAGTTAAGATGTAGAGGGATCACTCGAGACAGGTGTTGGCTCTTTCACAAGAGTCCTACATCAGGGTAGTTCTCAAGTATTTTGAGATGAACGATTACAATCTCATAAATACTCTCATAGCTAAAAGTGAAGGCCTAAATCTTGACTTGTGTCCTAAAACTCATGAAAAGATAAGAGAAATGAATAAAATCTCTTATCTCAATGCAGTGGATAGTCTGATGTACGTAATATTGTGTATATGACTAGAGGTTTATTTTGTAATTAGTCTGGTGAGTAGGTATCAATTGAATTCTAGAAGAAATCACTAGAGAGTAGTGAAAAGGATTCTGAGATATCTCGAGGAAACTGCGAACCTCTCCTTGTGTTATGGAGGAGGTGATTTACATCTTGTTGGATATTCAGACGTCAACTAAGGGGCGATCTAGATGCACACAAATTGATGTCAAGATTTACTATCTTAGAGTAGTAAGAAACAAACTTGTGTATTTCTATCTACAATGGATGCTGAGCTTGTAGCATGCTCAATGGTAGTTCATGAGAGTGTTTGGCTCTGAAAATTTTTAGATGACTTAGGGGTTATGGCAGATAGTGGGAGGTTAGTAATAATCTATTGTGATAATCAGGCCGCCATTGCCTACACCTAAGACCCTAAGTATCACAATAGGATCAAATACTTTGATATCTGATATCACTTTGTGAGAAATATCACCGAGAATGGTGAAATGACAATTAAGTACATTTTTAAGCAGTATGGTGGCCGATTCCTTCACTAAATCCATTACGAGAGATTCCTTTGTAAGATATACAGAATTATTGGGTTTACGTATATTATTACATTTCTCACTATATACTGATTATGATGATTATTGTTTTATATATATGACATATGTGTATTATTTAGTCACTTATTGATTGCACTTATTTATTGTTATATATTCTGTGATATGTTTGTGACAAAAGATATATAAAGCAGGCGTGGTCGACTCTTTCACATGAGTGACCACCTCTAGTTTTGAGTGAGTGAGGATGAAACGATTTCTAATTATAAGAAACTTTGAGAGTGGTCCTACTAGAACATAAGTCGCCCTAAAACGTGTTCATAAAGAGATCATATGCAATATGACTGACATGAACATACCCACATCCATGTTGCCTGTAAGTAGTCAAATTTGAGATCTCAGATATCACCTGCGATTTATGATATTATCTCTAAATTACTCTCTCTGAGATCCTTAGATAAAGTTTTATATGTAGACTAAGTTCCATACACATACAGTATTAGAAAAATATGACATATATCCTTTTGAGAGATGAGAGAATAATACTATGACACGTGTTTTATATCGCGTATGATAAGACGACTAGGGATAGTGAGATGTATATTAAATGAGATAATGATTTGAACTTTATTTTCGCGCCCCACTATGTGAGATCTGGGATCCATTGGGTGGGATCTCTTATACCCTTATTACTTTCGACTGTTTCTAGAAGTTTTGGTTTAGTGTTTGCTATTTTAGTCTGCTTACCTATGGTCTAGAAGATAAATTAAGATCTAAGGGATATGTTTAAGAAAATAGCTGAATTGAGGCAGACAGATTCGAGTTTTGGAAAAGAAAAACCAATCGATATTATATTATTGTGTTGTATTCACCAGTTAACCTATTATGTTTGTTTATGTTAGGATGTAAGTATAATAATAGATACACAGTTGAGCAATGATAGTAGATAACCTTCAATGAGAAAAGTTACTCGATGGATGTAATTACGTTGAGTTTGGGGTACAATGAGTTCTTTTTTGATACTAACGATAGCTTCTCGATTATCCTAACAGGTGCATTGAGAAATCTTTACTTATAGGTATACTCGTCGGTTGCATGACGTCCAATATTGTATGAAAGTTCAATAAGGTGATACGGAAGATTGTATAAATTGTGATCTTGTAATGAACGTAAAATAGCCTCATATATAAATGGGAGATGTTGGTAAATATACCCATGAGGGACTTTTACCACAAAGTGTAAACAAAAAAAAAAAAAAAAAAAAAAACACATTCAAATGTTAAACTATGGGATAATGGGTAGTTACCATTATCCCAACTCCCCTCCATATAGATCTCCTATTCTCTCTCTATGTGAGGTAAAGCTCTGTTTCTCTTTAATGGAGATTAACCTCTCCAATGTGTATCATGAGATTTCCTTGTAATTGCAATTGAGAATTGCCTAACGAGAGAGATGGAAATAATGTAAGAAATATATATTTTTCTAAAGTGAAAAATATAGAGGGCATTGAATTGAGAAATTTTGAAGTAGGAAAATTTCTCTCGTCGTTGTGATCATCGGACTTAGAATTGAGAAGTCGTGGTATTTGATAGTGGTTCGTTCTACGTGATCACCATCCTAGCCGTGCGATCCGCTAGAAGAATTTGGATTTGATTGATTTTTGGAGACCCTACATATCGAGATATTTACCTGAAATTGGACTATTTAATTTTTTTAAAAATATTAATCATGTTTCCGCTTTGTTTGTGCATTAAATAAATCTAACAAGGACAATTCTGGAAAAAAAAACGATATGGAGGTTAGATGGAAGCGATTTTAAAAGTTTAAAGGAATGGTTGACTATAATTAAATTTTTAGTAGATATTTGTAAATACTTTCAAGGTTTGAGAGAGAGAGAGACAGCGAGGGAGCAAAGCGGGTGTCTCATTTTGGTTTGGTGTGGTGTATTGTACGAATTGAATAAGAGTGTGTGTGTGTGTGTTCTTCAGTGGTCCACGTATATTGTTTGAATTGAATAAGAGAGACCATGTGATGGTGTTTTTGTCCACGTGGCTATTCGCATGCAAACCCAACAACATTTTTCCCTATACATAGAAAAAGAGCATGAGCATGTCTCTAAAGCCCCTATATGTTGTTTAGGCATCAAATCATAACCTAGCCTTGTGTAGAGCATTCCCATCTATTATTCTCTTCTTATTCATGGACCCAACAATAGAAACCTTGTTGTTAGGGTGCTATAAGGAGATAAACCTCGAGATTCAAAGACTCGAGATGTGAGTTTGACCCATCGAAACCCAAACGCATTTCTCAATATTTTGGCACATTTGTTTCCAATTATTCATCTTTCTTGCAATATCTAGGTCATGGACATTTTTGTACCGAATATTGGAGGGTTTTATTTTTTTTTTGTCTCTCTCACTATTTCCCCACTCTCTCCAATCCCCAAGCCATGGCTCTTCTCATCACATACAGCATTTCTCACTCCTCTATTAATCCCTTCAGCCAATTTTGCTGGTGGGATCCATTCTCCTTTTCCTTGGTTTCCATTGCTTTATTTTGCTTAGCTTTCTCTAATTTGATTTTGAGTTTTATCAGATTCAGTGTCGGATTGAATCCTACAGAATTAAGAAGTACAAGATTTTTAGAAAAATTCAGGGGATTCATGGTGGAGAAGGTGAAGTTGAAAGAGATGTCTACTAATTTTAAAAGTATAGGTAAGGAGGTTTTTGGTGTATTTAACGGTCAGACCCCAATAAGCAAGGAATTATGGTGGTGAAATGAAGAAATACAAACTGCTATTCGAATAAAATAAGAGTATTATAGGAGTCTTAAAGATAATAGCAGTAGCGAAACATATGAAAAATATAAAAGTGCAAAAAAAAAGGTGAAAAAGATTATACACAAATCAAAGAGTAAGGTGTGTAACAAACTATACAAGAAACTGGAGACTAAATATGGAGAAAGAGAGATCTACAGAATTGCCAAATTAAGAGAGAGAAAAGGAAAAAATTTAAATGATATTTGGTGTATTAAAAGTAAAATCAATAGTATACTTGTAAGGAATGAGAACATAAAAAAGCGTTGGAGTGATTATTTTGATAATCTCTTAATGTCAAGAATACAATAGATATAGAAAATATCGAGATACTAGTAGAAAAGGTTAATAGAGATTTTAAATATAAAATTCGTCTCCATAAGGTGAAGGAACCTTTAAAGAGAATGAAAAATAATAAAGTTAAAGAATCTAGTGGCATTCCCATTGAAATGTGGAAATATTTGTATGAATTTTGTATAGTAATGTTAATGGATATTTTTAACAAAATTTTGACAAACCATGTGAATGCTCCAAATATGGAAGGAGAGCACACTTGTACTACAATATATGAATAAAGGAGACATACAAGATTACTCTAACTACAGAGGAATTAAAGTTATGAGCCATACCATGAAACTATGAGAGAGTGTGATAGAGTATAGATTAAAATTAGAGCTAAGTGTGTCTCAAAATCAATTTGAATTTATACCAAAAAGATCTACTGTGGAAATAATCCATTTGTTAAGACATTTGATGGGGACATATAAAGCACGAAAGAGAGACTCATATATGGTATTCATCTACTTAGAAAAAGCATATAATAGGATTTTTAAAAACATATTATGGAGGACGCTGATGAATAAAGAGATTTTCTTGAAATACATTAACCCATTAGAGATATGTACAAGAGAACTATAACTAATGTATGAGGATGCGGGGTTCTGACTGATAGCTTCTCTATTAAGTATCCTTTTTTTGTGTAATAGTGATAGACGAAATCACAAAAAGTATCCAAAATTAAATACCATGGTATATATTTTTTGCAAATAATATAATATTGGTTGATGAGACTATATAGAGTATTAGTACTAAATTAGAATTATGGAGGGTCACATTGAAATCCAAAAGATTTAGATTGAATAAGTTGAAAACTAAGTATATGAGATGTAAATTTAGCGATAATTATCAGGATGATGAAAAAATGATTAGATTAGATGGATAAGATATACCAAAAGGTGAACGCTTCCATCATTCAAAATGATGGAAATATAGATAGAGATGTAAATCATAGGATTCAAACGGGTTATATGAAATGGAGAAGGATATCCGAAATTTTTTGCGATCGCATAATACCACTACACTTGAAAGGAAAGTTCTAAAAAATCGTTGTAAGATTTACACTATTGTATGACACTAAGTATTGAGTTATTAACAACAACAAAAATAAAAAATGACTGTCGTAAAAATGAGAATATTTAGATAAATGTATAGTAAAACTAAAAAAAAAATAAAATTAGAAACGAAAAGATTCGTAATAAATTAGGAATTAGTTCAATTGTGGATAGAATACGAAAATCTCATTTAAAATAGTTTGAATATGTGCAAAGAAAATTTAAAAACGTATCAGTTAGCAGAATCGAAAATTTAAAAATAAGAGATTTAGTAAAACGTAGAGATTAATTATTGAAAATTTAGATGTAAATTATCTGTAAAAATATGATAGTTAAGAATTTAGATGAGAAAATGATTTTGAATAGAAATGAGCGGTGTAGAAAAATCCTTATAAATTAAACTAATATTTTATTTTTATTTTTTTATTTCTTAATTTTTATCATATTTATCTCTCATTGATTCAAAGATTAAAATTTAGATTATTATTTATATATAAACTAAATAAAATATATTTTTTTTAGAGTTTGTCCCACAAAGAAACCTTATGTTGCTCTCGCACGCTCCGGTCTTTTTCTGGTACACACTTGAGAATAAAGGGGGCATAAGTCGGTGGGATCTTCATTAGGTTTCATAAACCCCTTCTCTTTCTACGAGTGTTTGTTTCCTTATCAAATATGAGTGGCTTAGATCCCAGGGCAAAGTAACGAGGTTAGGGCTGGATGGCGGAAAGAGAGACGAAGACAGGCCGTGGAAGAGTAAAATGATGGGGTGAGAGAGAGACAGAGAGAGGCTTAGGGCTTGATCTTTTTTTTTTGGGAGGGGGAGAGAGAGAGAGAGAGAGAGAGAGAGAGAGAGAGGAATAAAGGCTTAGATAGAGAGAGGAAGAGAGGCATTCGACGAGAAAAGATGAGAGAGAGAGAGAACATCTAATTGTTTCCTAATCCTAGTTGTCCTTTCCAATAAATGATAATAATTTTTTCAAAAGGAATCAGCCGTAGTAATTGAATTGAGAGCGAGAGAGAGAGACGGGGGCAGGGAAGTAATTCTAATTATCCTTGTCAATTAAATAATAATAAATTTTAAAAGAAATAATAATAATAATTAAATCTAGAATTAGAATTGTCATCCCACGTCACATCAATATTTTCCATTACTATCCATGTGGATTTAGTTGTCCTCCACTTGACAATCGTCTTCCAATCGGCGAAAGGTGTTTTGTTTGGGTTCTATTTCTCTATCTGTCCTCTCTCTTTCAACACGCAATTTCAGTGTGGGATTAGTTGAGTTGAGTTGAGTTGAGGAGAGTGGTGCGATCAAATGGTCGGAAGCCATGCCTCTGTGATGTTACCATGCCGTCCCCCCCCCTCTCTCTCTCTCTCCACGAGAGAGAACAAATGATTTATTGAAAGAGGGGAAGGTATGGGAGCTTGCGTCGATACTGGAAACATGTGTCGGCGATCGTCGGAGATGGTCGAAAAAGAAGAAGACATCCACAACAGCTAATGCCACAACTGCAACTCGAAAGAGAAGAAAAGGAATCAGAAGAAGAGTACCTTCTCGTCTCTTCGATCGGCTATCCTTGGACAGGTCTTCGATTGTCCCTGATCGCTCTCTCAACAATCCCACCTTCCAAGGTCTCTCTCTCTCTATCTCTTTCTGAAAATTTTGGTCAATTTAGTTATCTTGATCTTTTTCCTTTTGGTGGGTCAGGTTGTTTTTTTGGCCTTTTGGGTTCAATCATTTTTAGTTGTTAAATTTAAATTCGGCGTTGTTCTATGAGGTGGAAAATGTGGGTTTTGCGGGTTGGCTGTTGGTGACCAAGGGGTATTTTATGTCCTATTGGGTTCCAAGCAGAGGGTAAATGATTATTCGTGAATGATATTTTATTGTGTTTTCTGTGGTAATACTGAATACATTTGATGAATTAAGGTTGACATGACAAAAGTGAAGATGGATGTAATCAGTGCCTTAATTTTTTTATATTCTGAATTGCGTCTGAAACCCTAACAATTTTAGTGCCTTAATTTTATTCTGAATTGCCATTCACATCCTGTATTTTTTGATATTCTGAAGATGGATGTGAATATCAAAGAAATCTATTTTTTCTTTTGCAGGATGTGAATGGCGAACGGGTTCAAATATCGCTAACTGGCTTCATGGAGAAAAAAGAAGGAAAATTTATGAAGGACCTTTGGACTCTCCTTCTTAGTGTGCAAAAGAATACCAGCGGTGTTCCTCAGCAGTTCCTGGATGCCAAGGAGGAAGAAACCAAGAAGAAGAAGGTTTGTGATGCTATGCTGTATTGTTGTTGCTCATGCATTTTCTAGTTAACTTTATTTTATGGACAATTGCAGGCAGAAGCAGATCGGGTTGCTGGTGAAATTAAGAGGATGAAAGAGAAAGAAGTTAGAGAGCTGGAACAAGAGAAAACAAGGAAAATGGTAATAACGTTATTCAAGAAAGAGTTGGGTTTTCATGAGCTGGGTATCTGGTTTTAGCTTTCGTTTTTGTTTGCCATGCATTCAGCTTGCTTCTGCAATTATTTGGGTTCATGTCCCTTACCTCAAACTACTGTAGGACGGCGGTTTTGATGACTCAAAGGCCAGTGATGCTGGGATCGAGCCAAACTTGAAGAATGCTGTGGCAGCTGGTCGCAGTTCCCATGATGAGAAACAAGTCAATGAGAGGAATGGCTTGAGAAGGTACAGGTTGGAATCAAAATTGTGCCATCCTACAAATAGTAGCTATTTTAGCTTTATACCATCTGAACTTGTTTCTTTATTTTCATCTGGCTTGGAATTTTACAGTCAAGTGAGCTAGCTAAATCAATACTTCTGAGGCATGCATGGTCATGGTTTGTGAAACTGATGCGGCAACATTGCAGTTTACTTGGCATTATATGGTTATAGTTTATCATAATAGATTAATAATTTTTCTTTCTCTTTTGTCCAAATAATGTTTCGTGCTTCATGGTTTCCCCATGCTTCCTGGTTTTCCCTCATTTGCATGTCTATTCTTGAAATATTTTTTTTTTCCTTTGTCCTATTCTTCCTCTTCTTTGGTCTGGTGATTGGAAAACCTCATTTTCTTTGCTTATTATGTGATACAGGATAGATGCTAATCTTTCTGAAGTTATTAAAATTAAGGAGGAATATCACTTGGGACTTGTAACACACATAAATACTTTTTCTACCAATAGCTCTCTTTGTGAATGACGATGATGGATTCCAAAAGAGACTAGTTGTTTCTTTCTCTTAAATTTTTCAGGTTTCAGGCCTCTTGATCAAAAGCCAGATGAGAAAATTGTGGGAAATGTGCTGATTCACTGGCAAAGGTAGAACATCATTTCCCCCCCAATTTAAATCATCAGTGGCCCTGACTTTGAAACTTGTTGAAGCTTCTCTATTTATTGAATGATGCATCATACTTGCTATCATATTATGTTATTTCTGTCATCTTATAAATTGTTTTTGACTGCAGTTTATTGCTTCATTCTATCAACATTTTGTTGTCCAAAGGCGGGTATGCTAATTGCTTCCCTTATATGTTCTCATTGTTTTAATTTTATCAATTGCCTCTGTTTTGATGCATGTTTCTATGTTGTTCTTTCTGTTGCTTGTAGAGGGTTTTTTTCCCTTTTTTTGGGGGGGTTAGAAGAAAGAGTGAAATGACTGCTTTTAGAAGCACATGTTTCATCTGTAGCTTGTTGGCCATGACAACACTGAGAAGATATCAGCAATTAAGATAGAAGATAGAGGCTCAATCTAATGGCGTTCAGTAGCCTCTGAACCTTTTGTGGACCTTTTTGTCTCAAACTCTAAACCGTTTTGTGGACCTTTTTGTCTCAAACTCTGAACTGTAAGTAAAACTTCACAGAGTATAATTCTACTTTTTTCCGTGTACATTTTCATTTTCTGCTTCTTACAAAGAATATTCGTTTAATATTCTTGTTTATGCTTTGAAGAATTTTACAGATGAGATCATGTGCTTATTACCCTAAATTTGGATTTGGAGCATTTGGTATCTTCCCATTCCTATCAAACAAAAGGTGCATTTTTTTGTGGCAAAACATGCTATGGAATCTTGAGTTGGTTTGATATCCAAACTTGTTTTGTGCTTTTGCAAACATTTTATTTTGTCTTTGCCCCTGCAGGGTATCTTCTGAAGATTATGGTGTCATGGGGTTGAGGTACAGCTTGGGAAATTTGCCGTTTGGAGCCACGTTTATGCCATTATCTTGTATGTAACATGCATTTTTAATTTTATTGTCTTTTGTCTTAAACAGAAACATGGTTTACATGGATATCTTCTAACATTGAATTGTTTGGTACATATTATCATGCCTTTGTTGCTTCCATAGACTTCTTTTATCTTATGTGGAATCTCTTTTGCTTTTCAACTCATGGTATCGCCAATTTTGCTATATCTTCTTTTACATCATCTCATTTGCTTCAGCACTGCAATTTCTTCTCAATTAGTGGGCTATAATGAATTAGTGACCTACATCCTATTGTATACAAGGTTTACAGGTGCTGCTCCCTCTTTTCATTTTATTTTTCTGTTAGATTTGTTTGGTTGAACTTCCCTAAAAGAGTTTTTTGTGTGGAAAATATTGTTTTACATATTCTAATTATTTGATAAGTTTCTAATACACAAGGACAATTCTGTCAGTGCCAGGTGAATTCCCAAAAAATGCATGCCTCATCAGCAAAATGGGAAAGTTAACTGTTGGAGTGCAGTCTAAGCCACAACGTAAGCCTTCTTACTGATCTCTTTTTCTTTTTCCACAATGAGGCATTATTTTATTGTATTGTCAAACTTGCTTTGTGTTGTATCACATAGTTACACTATACATGTGTGGGCAATATGCTAGCCTCCATGCTAGAATTACTTTACAACTAATCTTTTTGAAGCAATTAAAGTGGGCTTTATTACCTCATCTTTATACTACTATTTCAGTAAATTGAGATTTGTTATTTGGAATCAACTTAATTGAAATTCACAGATTAGCCACTCATAATGCTGTGGTCAAACAGTGTAATCATGTGATGTCAGAAATGTCTATATAATATTTATCAAAAAGTAGAACTTTTCATTTCAGGTAATGTGATCCGTAGATACTAAATTTGTATTCTACTATATATTGTTAGGCAAATTTTATATGTTTTGAAGTAGTAAATATATTTGTAGAAGGTAAAAAATGACAATATTTTCTAGCCATGCTCTACAAAGTCATTTTCTCATATTAATATTATTATAGCTAATTCTGATAGACACATTTATTTTTTTGTGTTTGAAATTCCAATCTGAAAGTTTTTTTTTTTTTTTTTTTTTTTTTTGAATTGAAAATTATAGGCAAGCCTTTTCTTTTGGCTGTTTGGGTTGGTGAATTCCAGTGTAGGCTGGCTGATGTTTGAATGAGCAGGGGCATCCAGTCTGTTAGTGGCTTTCAAACATTAAACTTAAGCTATCATTATGGAGCTATGTGGGTATTGGTGCTGGAATTGAATGATTAGTTCTTTGTTGTTTTACTTTTAAAAGACATTTTTTACCAAGGTGCTATTGGCCCTTGTTTGTGTCACGCCATTTGCACCAGCTTATATGTTGGGCATGGTGTATTAAGCTAAAGCTATAGCTTCTCCTCAAATTTAAGAATACTCGGAAGCACATGTGAGAATTATTTTGAAGACATGTTTTTATATGTTCCATGCTACATTTGGGTAAGGCATCCTCAGCAGTAAAGTACAACATGGAAAATGATCGATTTTTTTTTTCGTTGTTTTTTGGTTTTCCTTTTCTTAATTGGAAGCAAGGACATTGCAAAATATAAGAATTTGAATAACTGGAGTTACGCAGTTGGATACGGATTAGGATTGGTTAGCCCTTTTAGCCCATCATTCAATTTTGGTCTTGAACTTGCAAAAAGTTCTGAAGTTTGCTTCTTGTCTCTTTATATCATGGTTCAGCATTTTGGTTCAATTTGCATAGAAGATAATTCAGTGTTTTTTATTATTATTCCCTAATTTAGCTATTATGCTGTGCATTTCCTTTTAGTCCTTTAATGTATCCCTCTTGCTAATTGTTAGTATGGATAATGGAAATTAGGAGAGTTCATTAGAGAAAGGAAAAGCCTCTTTTCATTCTCAATATTTAAGTAGGAATACCCATTTTGTGACTTATGGTCAGCTTTGCTATTTTGCTTTTGCCTGTGGTTGCACTCACTTGATGCTTTTTAATTTGAACTTGTCTATTAAAAGATAAAATACAGAGATGGTCTTTTATATGCTGCTAGGACCACAATTAATTTTCACAAAACATTTGAGTGAATTTCTTCAATTGTGTATGGTACTGGAATTCCTGTTATGTCTGGCATTTGTCAAATTTTATTACAAAAAAAAAAAAAAAAAAAAAAAATTAGACCATTATTCTAAATTTTGGGGTTGGCCATGAGAGACAAATATCGGGGAGATGAACATTTTTCAAATTTTATTGGCAAATGAAAACGCTATAACAGCTCTGACTTGATCTCGCTTTTGGGTTAAAGCTGTACATGCAAAAGACAGCTGGAAAATAGCCAGTTGCAATGTCACTGGGGCATGGAGATTCCACTTAATTGTGTCTGTTTTTCTGATGAGTCTCTCTATCTCTCACCTAGCTCTTTTGCTTAGGAATTGGTTTGATTATGTTTCAAGTTATTTACTTGTTTACCTTTAGATGTCATGGCAAGTTTAACTTAGTTGAAAATTTTTTATTGTCATTATGTATTGAGGATGTAAATCTATGAACTCAGTTTTCCTCAAAAGTATTAATGCTTGTTTAAAGGATTAGAAGATCAGAAATTTCGTGCTTAAATGGCACTTCAGTTTATTAAAAGGGAAAAAAAGATATTAATGAGAACATGTTATTTTCATCCTCTAACACCCATAGACACAAATCATAATGGTATAGACCGCATGTTATTTAAGAGGCATCATACTTACCGTCATTTTATGTTTTACCGTCATTTTATGTTATTTGTGTCATCTCTTATATCGTTTTTTATTAGAAGACCAGAAATTTAGTACTTAGACGGGACTGCAGTCATTTAAAGGGAAAAAAAAAAAAGAGACAAAGATATTAATGTGCATGCGTTTTTCAGCCTTCTAGCACCCACAAACACAAATCATAATGTTATAGACTGCATGTTATTTAAGATGCATCATACTTACCGTCATATTATGTTATTTCTGTCATCTTATAAGTTGTTTTTGACTGCAGTTTATTGCTTCATTCTATCAACATTTTTTGTCCAAAGGCGGGTATGCTAATTTCTTCCCTTATATGTTCTTATTGTTTTAATTTTATCAATTGCCTCTGTTTTGATGCATGTTTCTATGTTATTCTTTCTGTTGCTTGTAGAGGTAGGATTTTTTCTCCCTCTTTTTTTTGGGGGGGCGGTAGAAGAAAGAGTGAAATGACTGCTTTTAGACGCACATGTTTCATCTGTAGCTTGTTGGCCATGACAACACTGAGAAGATATCAGTAATTAAGGTAAAAGATAGAGGCTCAAATTAATGGCATTCAGTAGCCTCCGAACTTTCATTGCTTCATTGCTACTTTCTGAAATCCTTTGGAGTGGCATAAAATTTCTTCTGTAATTGCAGATGCACACAATGAAGAAATACTCATGACAAAATGTATGAGGTTACTTCTCCTGAGATTCTGTAATTTATATTTTAAAAATTTGTAAATGCTAAAGGGACATTAGGAAATAAACATTAGTAGATCTGATGTAAGCGAAGGAAGAGGTGACAAGCAAAGAATTTGTGCTTTTATTGCAAATACTCATTCTCATTCATGGTCTCTCATATTTTCAAGACATTGTTATGCTGGTTGCTATAAATTCGATCCTCAGTTTTTTTTTTTTTATATATATATATTTATTTGTCGCTTTGCCCTATAGGTTAAGAACCCATTTGAAGAGAATGAAATCATTGGAACTACAAATTATAAAATTATATTGATTTTGGCTTTGAGCTAAAGTCAAGGTACTCTTGATTCTTTATCAATTTCATAGAAATGTAGTTTCATATGGGGTTCTGATTACTGTATTTGTTCAGGGTGGTCGACGCCCATCTGTCAAAGACTGTTCCAGATTCGACCTTCCATGTAGCTTTGGCACTATAGTCATGGTGAAAACCTTCTTTCACTTTTAGTGTCTCAGGTATGTTTCTATACTTATATTTGATGTATAGCTGCATTTTTGCCTATTCTTCATGTCATCTAAAATAAGTTAGATTGTGCCTGAACTTATGGATAAGCTTCAATTATGGCTGGAGGGACGACACTAGGGGTTCATCTGCAGATTGAGGTGGTCCCAGTTCCTCTAATAGTATGTGAGAAATAATATTATGGAATTCATAACTGCCTCTGATCTCTAACTCTAAAACTAGGAAAAAAGTGGATGCCGAAGATTGGTTTTGAGTCCACATATATGTTCTTGGTAAATTATAACTAGATAATCTCTTGTTGGCATGCTTATGCATAACTATTAAATCTGATCAAGAAATTTCCACGATTGTGCGACAACAATGTCAAAACATCTTGACCTGATTCTATGATGTAGTTCTTGAACCCCAATCTTTAACAATATTGTTTTTTAAATTACAATTTTTGCTACAAATAACCAAGATTTTCTTAGCTTGTATATGCAAAATGTTTTGTGGCAGTGAGCTCTGTTGAGGACCATATCCTGCCTGAGCGTGATGGTGACTATTTGTTTGTTATATACAGTTTCATAATAAGTTTTGTCTCCGGAGTTGCTTAATATTTCTCCTCTATTATATTTTGAACATGGTTATAATCATTTCAATTCAACGAATCAACCTTTGAAACGTAAAATAATGATCATCCAAGTATCTAGTTCATAATGTTTCTATATTGTAGATGGAATTATTCTTACCTCGTGTTCTTATTTCTGTATTTATTTATTTATTTGAACTTATGGTTGATTGGAACATTGTCTAATTAGGTTGTCCATAGTTCATTGAGTAGGATTTAGATGCAAAATACCCACTAGAGTTGCCTCATTTTGTTGTATGGAGAAATAATGCAGCGTAACCTATGGAATGAGGAAAAAAGGAACTAAAGAAATTCCATTACTGATTGATGTCCTGTTTACGTGCAGCCACTCGAGATCGTACTGTTGGACAGACTGCATTGGGGTTTGGCATTCGTGTTGAAAATCTTAGAGAAGCCAGGTTTGTCATAATAACACTTCATCATGACATAGCTACTGTGTGTGCCAGTGTGACTGATGATCTTATATTGGGGCAAAACCAGGAATTTATGTCGAAGGGGTCAAAGTGCCTTGTGTTTTTGTAATTTTAGAGAGGTTTTTATTTCTTAGGGCGCAAACAACATTTGATGTTATAGTTTTTGAAATTATTTATACAAAATATTTTTCCTTTTTTTTGGGGTTCTAAATTTTAAGAGGCAAACAACACGTGGGGTTATAGTTTTTCAAATAATATATAAAAATTTTTCTTAAATTTTCCCCCGGGGGGCAGGGAACTCCTGCACTTCGCCCATGATCATATATATTAAAACCAGCAAGCCCAAGAGCATGCTGCAATGTTGCAGTCAGCACCAAAGAATCCATCTTTCTTTGGGAGGTTGTGTTCTCAAAGTTAAATGTGCTTTGCCTACTCATTTTTCCATCATCCCTCCACTTCTTGAGACGTGGTTTTAGGAATTCGTTTGCTTGATTCGTATCTTACTTATGAGATGCTGCCCTTGTTTTACTTTCAGTTATGAAAGGGCTGATCCAAATTTTGTGATGTTGGGAGCATCTAACAGAGGGCATGATTTGGAAAATTGGATAATGGTGGATAACGGTGGACATCTCACATAAAGAGTATTTATGTGTGTTACATGGCCATCTCCGAAGGTTTGATGTCTGTGAATATGCAGGCATATAAACTTTTATCTTGCAGAGCTTATACATGTTACCAAAAGAGAGATCATAATGATTCTTTTATTACTTAATTTTTGCATTAATAATAATTGTTTTAATCTGTTCTCTAATACAGTCAAATGACCACATTTTGGTGCCGTTTCGATGAGACCCAAACCTCTTTTGCCATGGTCAATTAGTATAATGACCTTTTTTTAAAATTTATTGAAAATTTTGTGGTTTTCTTTTATTTTCATTTTGTACTTGAGAAATGGTACATATAGAATAAAAAAAAAGTTGCGCATTTAAAAAATTGGAAGCTTTGTAGAGCTTTCATTGATGTGGGGCAATGTTATCAGTATGGTATGTCAACTTTATTTGAATGGTATAATTGTAGAAGATTGTTTTTTTTTTTTTTTTTTTTTTTGAGTAGGTAGTTGTTGAAATCTTTTAGATAGGTTAAAAAAAACAAAAGAAAAAAAAAATCCTAGGAAGAAAAAAGAAAAAAAAAAGTTAGTTTTAAAAAATGAATTTTCATGATGTCGAATATAACACAATTAATATCAAAGTTAAGATTATCTGAGATTTTATAATTTATGTTAATTTAAATTTTTATAAATTCAAATTTTATTATATTTTTTTTTCCGGTTCCCTTTACACATTTTTGATTGGTACAATATAATTCAAATAGAAATATTCCAATATCCTGTTTCAAAGTCACAAATATAATTCTCATATATTTGAAATATTAATTTAATAAATATAAAATCAAAAATAAAAAAATTTAAATTATCCAATGTGAACACAAATACAACATCAAGTTTTTTTTTTTTTTTTTAAAAAAAAGAAATCTTAAAAATTTAAAATATCTTCAAAAGGTCAAATTAAGAGTACTTAAATTATTTTATATAGGCAAAATGTCAAAATATTAAGACGTAAAAGGAGTACAAGTTAAAGTATCAAACATTATCTTCCAAAACATATTAAAATTAATACAAAAGGTAAGGTTTATATTTTTAAGAAATAAATTATAACTTTATCTATATCTTTTTACTAAAATTACAAGTTTATTATAAAACGAAACAAGTGAAAGGTATTCAGAATGTTTCAACCGGCATTTAATTGAAATATTCAATATGGGAAAATTTTAGAATAGATTACCATTAATTCTTTTTGTTCCGTCGTTTTAAAGTAAAATAAAACATTCTAATCATTAACCGAATTTAACAACCTTGGGATGGATTATCCCAAGTGAAAAGTGACGGTGATGGATAAATAGCAAGGATCACAAACAATCACTGGGAAAATTTTAGAATAGATTACCATTAATTCCAATGTTTCGGAATATGCAGCTCTCAATGAAAAAAATGTTATAGACATCAATCTTTTAGTTACTCCTCCGTGTAAGATCATAATTATTAAATTCGATCTATGTATAGACTTGTGTGTCCAAGAATTTATAATTTAACGGTTACATCGTTAATTTAATTATTTATTTTTTAATTATTTTAAACTATAAAAATATATAATCATATTTTTTAACTATAATTGTATTATAAATTGATGCGTGGTGAAATGAGTTTATTTAAATATAATTATATTCTTTAAATATATTTTTTAATTGAAATAGAGTGCACATGGCCCCAATTCTAACTTTCAACCCTATCCACACCCTCTCTCGGTCTCCTTCCATACTTTTTCTCCTCACTCTCCACTTTTTGTCCCATTATCACTCTCACTCTGTGTTCCTCACCTTTAAACCCTTTCTTCCTTCTCACTTTTTTGTTTTTTTTATCATGCCTTGGATACCCACTAAATCTAAAATTTTATTCTGATTAATTCAGATCAATTATTATAATGGCTCTTTTTAAAAGATGGATCTTCTAATAGAGAATACTCCATACTGATGAGGCTCGATACTCCCAACGAAAATCAAACCTCGATCATACTTAAAAATATTCAACCTCACATCCAATTGAGTCAATCCACATCGGTCCTCCTCTCTCTCTCTCTCTCTCTCTCTCTCTCTCTCTCTCTCGCTCGCTCCCTCTGCCTCTTTTCTCATCAACCCACGGACCCCTCTCTCTCTCTCTAAAATCACTCTCAAAAACTCAATTTTTTACTAAATTCAAACTCTCAAAATTCGTTTTTACCCGTCTATAAACCCATATAAAACAATAATTTCAAGGTTAATTTTTGAGAAAATCTCCACCCACGACTATCCGTCATTAAAACCGACGGTAAGGTATTTTTCTCTTTAAATTAATTTATAAGTCTTATTATTTTTAAAATCTTAAATATTTTAATCACTCAAAAAACTGTTTTGAATAGTAATTTTTTTTCAATTTTGATTTGAATCTCAAATTTTATTGCTCTGGGATGGCCGATCGACGAGTGGTACACGTTTAATGACTATGATTCAAAATGCCTCACCAGCCCTGACGTTTGTTTATTTATTTATTTTCATATGAGTTAGGAGTAAAGCCCTCGCTTTTTTTCTTCTGAGAAGGGAGGAAACATGGTAAGATCGGATCTGGGCGAGCTCCGGCGAATCCACAGAGAATTAGCCAAAATTAACGAAAAGCAAGAACAAGCTGTTGACTATTGCTAACAGAAAGCCACACGTGTGTTCCTCTTTTACGTGATCTTTCAAGCCTATACACTCTGTTAGTCTGTTTAATTGCTAACGCAATTTTGCCTTGCCAATTTTGGTGGACTCCTTTTGCGTCCTCTCCTGTCTCCACTTGTCCAAGTTTTTGCCACTTCTTCAACCACGCCGTCAACTGCTTTCTAACGCAGAAGCAGCTTGATCAGACACAGCTTGGGGAGCAAATGATCTAACAAGAGATACGCCAATTGCAAGGCCATCCGACGGCTCCCACTACCGGGTTGAATTATTACAACCCCTTGTAATCATAAACTTAAAACTTATAGATTAGATTTATCAACTTTACGCAGACTTCGGAACCCTGGTGAGAAGGTAGTACAGGAAATTTATTGAAAACAAATGATCTAAAAAGATAAACACTGGACAGTATTTATCACTCCATTAGGATTATACGAAATGAATGTACTTCCATTTGGATATAATAATTCACTAGCAGAATTTATTGAAGAATATATTGGTTAGAAAGAAATTGTACAAATATGGCTCAAGAAATAAATGAGTGGGTAAGGATAAATTCAATAGTAGTAATATCCAGAAAATATGGATGCAAATAAAGCTAGAAATTTCCTAGTACAAACCCTAGTAGGAACATTGGCAGAATGGTATAAAGATAGTATTACAACTGAAGAAAAAGCTGATTTAGAAAAAGAAGAAGATCCAGCTAAAGTAGTATTAAAATTACAAGAATTACTTAAAACATACTTTGTATATGCAGAAACAAAGGATTGAAGAGAAGTATATTTAATGGATATAGCAAGACTGGAAATTTGTGATAAAAACGAATATGATAAATATGCATGCAAATTTGAGGAATTAATGATAAAATCCAAAATAGACCTTAGATCAAAATTCTATTTAAACCTATTATATCATAATTTACCAGGACCATGGAATGTAGACATTTTAGAAAAATATTGAAGTCTGAATATAAATGAAATAGATGTACCTTAGGAAAAAGAATAGCATTTGGAAAATTTTACATAGAACAAGAATGTAGAAAAATGAGAAATATGAGGAAAAACTATAAACTTGTAAAAAGATTAGATTGTGGAAAAATGCATAAAGATATAATATTCGGATGTAAAATAAAGAGAACTAAAAAACATAAATATAACAAAAATAAAAAGAAATATAAATTTAAAAAATTTTATAGGAAAAAAGGATATAAGAAGTATAAGAAAAAATATAGAAATAGAAATATTTCAGAATGTAAATGTTATGTATGTGGAGAAAAATGACATATGGCTAAGAAATGTGAGATTTTACAGAACAGTAGTACAGATCATAAATGGTAACGTACATAATATAAGGGTAAGAAAAGTAATGAAGAAAAGAATAGAAGATGATACAACATGCATACGAAAATTTACAGGAAGAAAAGAGAAGACTATAAAAGAAATGGTAGAACCAGAATTAACAACAGAGGAAATGAAAGAATTGTATAACTGGGTAAATGGACTCTGAGATAACAGAAAGTTCAGGAATAAACTACGTAAATCAGAAATTTGATGAAGAAAAAGCCCTTTGGATTAAGCTACATAATCTAAGGGACTAAGCCCTTGATTATGTCCCATCACTAAGAAATGGAGGAAAGAGTTCTCAAGAGTACAAAGGTTCCGTGTGATGCTGATGGAATTGTGTTTGATTGATTACACAATTGGGTCCTGCAACTGTCAAAATCAAATCCTCTCAAGATGCCGCCTCGATCAGTAGTTAATGGATTGATGACCAAAGGACCTTTAGCCTAATCACCCATGTAAACACAGAACAAAGAGACGAAAAAAAAAAAAGGGGAAAAACCACTCATACTCTATCCCCTCCCCCACTCCCTCACTCTCTTCTTTTCTCACCCGAGAAGCCAAGAGTCGCCTCTCCCTCCCGGTACTCTTCTCTCTCGTCCTCCCTCTCTTCTCTTCTTTCAAATTCAATCAAACTTTTTGAAACACCTATAAATTTAAACTTCAAACACTATAATAAATCTCTAAAAAATTAAATCTAGAAAAAGAATTTAAAGTTTTTTAAAGAGAAAAAATCTTGAATTTTAGAGTAATACAACAAGAAATGAAATTAAGGGTTCTCATAGAGGTAATTTTCCTCTCTTAACTTATATTTATATTGTTCTTGAATAAAATTATAATTTATGTTGAAATTTGAAATTTTATAGAAAGAAAAAGTTTAAAATTTTGGTATAACTCGATTTGAGAGCGAAATTGATATCTGCATTTAAAGTAATCTTCTTTTCTTAACTAAATTTGAGTTGCTTTATTATATTTTTAAATTATTATGTTGAAATTGGAAAGATTAAGTTTAGAGGGTTTAAACTTAGAGTTTGTATAACGATGAAATTTTGATAAATATTGAATGAAAAA
Organism: Dillenia turbinata; assembly: GCA_037126225.1. Taxonomy (NCBI): domain Eukaryota; kingdom Viridiplantae; phylum Streptophyta; class Magnoliopsida; order Dilleniales; family Dilleniaceae; genus Dillenia; species Dillenia turbinata. The sequence goes on from JBAMMX010000015.1 coordinate 11,863,634, forward strand.
TTATTTTCCTATGTCTATGATATTTAATAAAAAAATTTGAATATAAATTTGATGATATTAAAAATTTAGGATTAGAAAAATTTAGATAAAAATTAATTAACCCTAAATGTGATAAATAATTAATGATAAAATGGTATTTATTGTCTTACGTCGAGATAATTAAAAGTTTATGAGGAATTAATTTAACTTTAAATTGTCGATTAGGAGTGTTGACCCTCCCAAGAGGTGAGCGGATTTTATATTATATTTTAAATGAATAAAATGATTTATTTGATTTTTAAAATAATTTTAAAATGAATTTTGAAATGGTTTTTGTGTGTGGAATGTCCCTATACGTATATTTGACATAGTTATGCATTCAAATTATTATAAATGGATAATGTGTCATAATTTATGCGATGTATTGAGTATAAATTGATTTGAAAAATAGTTGAATTAAATTTGACATATTTGTTATATTGGTTAAATATAAAATGATGTATTTAATGGATTCAGGTGTGAGTCTGAACCCCTTATTAGTGGCTATAGTTATTCCTTACTATGGTATGGCTCGATGGGTAACGTGGTTAGAGTTTTATTAGACGGAGAGGTTAGTCGAGCTCAGTAGACATCTCTTTTGTCCTATCGAGCTAACTTGGTTGCACTGCCAGGGAGATCCCAATCCAACGCTAAGGTTACGTGCATTTGATAATTGTGAAATGTATAAAAACTCTTGGTGGATAAAATATTTTTTGCAATTCCCTTTATTTGTTGAAAATGATGTTATGAGTTAGATGTATAAAACTTGTTTTATTGTGATATCTAGATTTAACTAGACAATTTTGATATTTACGTAGAACATTTATGAAATTGAATGTTATGAAAGTGATTTTTTTAAAGTATTATTTGATATATCCACACCCACCCCTCATTCATTACATAACATGTTATTCCAATCATTAAGTATTTTATACTCATTCCTTTTATTTTTTTCAGATGATATTTAGTTTGAAGATTAGCCCCTATTTTGAGTCGAATTTAAAATATTTTGAGAATCTCTTTGGGTATCGTTTTCTTTTGATTATTTTTTAGATATTAGCAGGCCTAGGTGGAGGTGAATATCGGTTACTGGTTTGAAAACTATATTTAGGATTATATTTTGATTATTTTGATGATTAAACTCTATTGGGATATGTATATTTATATTGAGAATTTTATTTTTTACTCTCTTAAAAACTTTATTTAGGAATTATTTTTGTTGGATTTGATTTGAATCCCTTGAGTAGGGACTTATTTTATTTTTAGTGCATGTGAATGGATATTGACGGTCGGGTTGGCCTTATACATGTGATTGGACTATGAATGGTCGGGTTGGTCTTGAGTATGCGTTTGAACAGGGACGGACTGGGTTGGTCCTTTGATCATGTGGAATGCATGTTGGCTTATTTGAAATTATTCAAATATGTTTGGAAAATGAATAAATATTGATGAATGGCTTGTGGCATGTTGGTGTATGGGTTATATTTACCCGTATTTTAGGATAACGCGGTGGTTGTCATGTGCTCGATCCAATAGTCAAGGCGTAATAATTTTATTAGTATCTGAGTTTAGACTCTTGTTTTTGTAAAAATTTGAGAAATTTTCAATTATTCCATAATACTTTTAAAGGTTTTTAATTGTTTTCAAATTATTTTAAAATTTTGGTGTTCAAAGTATTTCTGAAGAGTTTTTAAACCGCTTCTTATGGGTTCTAGGAAGTTGAGTTTATTTTTTAGGGGGTTAGCTATTCAGTTTTTCATCTAGTCCTACGTATTAAGTATAGTTTCTCTTTTGTAGAATTACAATGCCTCTCTGACGAAAAATGAGGAATATCAATGAAATGAAATTTCTGTACCATCTCCTCAACCGGAGGCTGCATCGTCTTCATATGTACCTCCTTCGTCTCCTACTCACACGGCTCCACCAATCAGGACTCCACCCTCACTATTTGCTGCACTTCAACAAGTGATGGAGTGGTAGATAGCCTATGGGGCTCAAATGCAAACTCCGCCTCAAGCACCAGTTCCACCTCTATCTACTCCGGTTGTCCTACCGACTCCTCCACTGGCATCGGTGGTTCCTCCTACTTTCGTTGCTACACCGACTACCCGATCGACTATTGAGTTTTCTAAACTGCTTAAGGAAGCTCAGGTACTAGGATGTGACACCTTCTTGGGAACTTGTGATACCATGGTAGCCAAGAGTTGGGTTAACCGTGCTTGAGAAGTGGTGGCCGACATGGGGTTTGATGATGAGAGGAAACTCTTAGATAAAGATGCTTGTGTATGGTAGGATAATTTGAGAGGCAGGTCTCCAGTACCAATTATTTGGAGCGAATTCTTTCGCGAATTTGATGAAAAATATTATACTCAGTTTCATCGGGACTTGAAGAGAAAGGAGTTTCTCCATTTGTGCCAAGATAATAAGACGGTGACGGAGTACAAGACTGAGTTGAGGAAACTGTCCTCCTTTGTTTTGGATATGGCCTCCGAGGAGTACATAAGATTTAAATTTGAGGATGGTTTGAACTTGAACATTCGAGAGAAGATATTGGTAACCAAATCTCATTCCTTCCAAAATGTATTAGAGTTGGCATTGAAGGCTGAACAAATTGTAGAAAAAATGGGGAAGATAAGAGATGACCAAGGAAAGAAGAAGAAATTAGGATTTTCATCAGCTCCAAAAAGAGTAGGGAGCTCGGGCTCCTATGGTGGCATCTTCATATCTGGATCCATTAGCTCTCTACAAGACCAACGATCACCTCAGGTTGATGTCCCCACAGCTAGTGCCAGCTCCGGAAGTAAGTAGCCAGGGTGTAAGAAGAATCCTTACCCAAATTACAAAAAGTTTCATTTCGGAATTTGAGGGAACCGCGGAGATGCTACCAATATGGAAAAGAAGGGTATTTCTACAACCATTGCCTGGGTTAGGAATAAGCGGACAAAGAAGCAAAGTGGATCGAGACCAACCTAGCGGATATAGAGGTGGTCAAACTAATACCCCCACTCATTCAACAAATACTACTCCACGAACGGTGTTAGAAGTAACACAATGGTTGTTCCTCCCCAACGTTCTTAACCAAGGACGCAGACGAGGGTTTATACCATGACAAATGAGGAAGTCCAGGCCAACCCAAACGTAGTCATAGGTACCTTCTCCTAAACTTTTTTATTGCAATTTGAAATTAATTATATAAGTGTACTATGACCTGTAATAGTGAAGTGAGTTGGTGAATAGGTTGTTATGTGATAATTGAGTTAGAGATATATTATTGGATTGCTAACCTGTAGAATTCTCTCGAGTGAGTGTCACTTAATGGGTGATTACTCGATGGTGTTCGAGAATCCTTTTTTAGTTGTGCCTAGTTTGGGACCAAAGAGTTTTGAACCCTATAGATCCAATATAGTCTCTAATCCTAGAATCTTAAATTCCAAAGTCTAATGTGTGTGTGTGTGTATATATATATATATATATATATATATGATTAGTATGTTGATAAAATCATATTTAGAAGTGAGGATTCTTATTGTAGGAAGACATATGATGTGTTATGATTGTGTGGTGTAATACCATGATATGAAGAGTCATCTATAGAGTATGTATTTTGAAAATTAACTAATACTTATTGATGATTTACATTAAATAGGTATGATGAAAATCTTTGATATTGATATTTATATACTTATTGATATGGGTTCTAATAATTCATTTGTGAATGTGGGGTTTGCTAAGTATGCCAATAGACCCTTGAGTCTCTTTGATGAAAAATTATTGATGATCATTTCATTGGGTGAGCAATTGGTTAGGAACACGGTGTACAAGGGCTGTGATGTGGTGATTGGGGAAGCTACTTTTGAAGTAGACTTGATACCTTTAGAAATAGTGAATTTTGACACCATCCTGGGTATAGATTAGCTACATTTCCACTGGGTTTGTGTTGATTGTTTCAAAAAAGATGTAGAATTCCAGAGACTGGGGTATTCAATTGTGGTATTTGCTAGTGAGCGACGGGTTTTACCGAGTTGTGTGATCTCGACCATGGAAGAAAAGAAGTTAGTGCATAAAGAGTGTGAAGTCTATCTTGCACACATTATTGATACCATAGTTGAGAGTCCCAACTTGAAGGGTGTTTCGGTGGTGAATGAGTTCCTATATGTCTTCCCGGATAAGTTGTTCGATTTGCCTCTAATCCGAGAGTTTGAATATGCCATTGATTGGTTCCTAGTACCGCTCTAATTTCAATCCCTTCGTATAAAATGGCATCCGCAGAGTTGAAAGAACTAAATGTGCAACTCTAAAAGTTATTGGAGAAAGGGTTTATCCAGTCGATTACTCACCTTGAGGTGCTCCTGTCTTATTTGTGAAGAAGAATGATGATATTCTTTGATTGTGCATAAACTACTGACAACTCAATAAGATGACCATCAAGAACAAATATCCGTTGTTAAGGATTAACGATCTATTTGATCAATTACAAAGGGTTTCGGTATTCTCAAAGATAAAGGTTAGGGTATCATCAGTTGAGAATAAAAAAGGATGACATTCATAAAATTGTGTTTAGAATATAGTATGACCACTATGAGTTATTAGTGGTGCATTTTGGTTTAACCAATACTTTTGTAGTTTTCATGGAATTGATGAATCAGATTTTCAACTCCTATCTTGACAAGTTCATCATAATTTTCATTGATAACATCTTGGTATATTCCAAGAATGATGAGGAGCATTCCGAGTATCTCTGGATAGTATTGCAAACTCTTCAGGAGAATGAGTTATATGCCAAATTTTATAAGTGTGAGTTTTGATTAAGGGAGATCGGCTTTTTGGGACATGTGGTATCTAGAGATGGGATATTTGTTGATTCAAAAAAAGTCAAAGCAATATTGAAATGGGAGTAACCTAAGAATGTTATAGAAATAAGAAGTTTTCTCGAATTTGTGGAATATTATCGGAGATTTATTGAGGGGTTCTCCAAGATCATGGCTCCGTTATCGATATTGTCTCAGAAAGGATTTAAATTTGAATGAGATGACCGGTGTGAAAGAAGTTTTTAGGAACTCAAGAAGAGATTCACATCCGCACCTATTCTTTCCTCCCCACTAGAGGTGGTGACTATATTGTGTATAGTGACACTAGTAAGTAAGCGTTGGGTTGTGCTTTGATACAAAATGATAAGGTGATTACCTATGTCTTTCGCCAATTGAAGAAGCATGAGTTGAACTACCCTATTCATGATCTAAAGTTAGCTACAATTGTTTTCACATTGAAAATTTGATAGCATTATTTATACGGGGCAACATGCAAGATTTACACTAACCATAAAAGTCTCAAGTACTTATTCATTCAAAATGAGCTAAATCTGAGGTAATGTAGGTGGTTAGAATTGATCAAGAATTATGACTTATTTATAGATTATCATCCGGGCAAAGCAAATGTAGTCGCGGATACCCGAAACTATAAGTTTTCTTCCATAACATCTCATGGGAGTTCTTAGAGTTGGTTTGGTTAATGATGAGTACGGTACATTTTTGGCCAAGTTTGAGGTGAGGCCCACCTTAGTGAACTGCATTCGAGAGTTTCAGGCAACCGATAATGAATTGAATGGTATAGTTGAAAAAGTCCACAAGGGTAAAGGTGGCGAATTCAGAATCCGGAATGATGGACTAGTTATGTATAGGAAACGGACTTATGTTCATAAGAATGATGATTTTCGGAGGGTCAAACTTGTAGAAGCACACTCTTTGATTTATACGATGCATCCCGAGAGTAAAAAATATACCAAACCATCAAGAAAACTTATTAGTGGTCAAGGTTGAAACGAGAGAACCGAATTTGTGGCTAAGTGTTTTGTATGCCAACAAGTCAATGCCAAACATCAAAAGGCAGCCAGGACCCTACAACCATTGTCGATACCCGAGTGGAAATGGGAGCACATAACCATGGACTTTGTAGTGGGATTGCCACGTACCCCGAGTTGGCATGATGCCATTTGGGGGATTGTAGTCCGGCTCACCAAGTCAGCTCACTTCTCATCGATTTAGAATACCTACACTTTGGAGAAATTGGTCAAACTCTACATTGATGAGATTGTGAGACTCCATGGAATTCCAGTATCTATTGTGTTAGACCGTGATCCTAGATTCACCTTACGCTTTTGACCTAAACTGCAAGAGTCCTTAAGGACTAAGTTTAAGTTTAACATAGCCTTCCATCCCCAAAGTGACAGATAATCGGAGTACACAATTCAAATCTTGGAAGACATGCTTAGAGTATGTGTGATGGACTTCTAAGGTAGTTGGGATAAATACCTTTTATTGATCAAGTTTGCATATAATAATAATAACTTTCAAGCTCGCATTGGAATATCACCTTATGCGGCATTATACGAAAGAAAATATCAAACTCTGTTGTGATGAGATGAGGTAAGAGAGGGGAAGATTGAAATGTTGAGTTAATTGAAGCAACCGTAGAGAAAGTAAAGATAATTCGAGAAAGAATAAAGGCGGTTCAAGATTGACAAAAGAGCTATACCGATAAGAGGAGATGATCTTTGGAATTCGAAGTAAGGGATATAGTTTTTTTTTGAAGATCTTACCTTGGAAGAGGGTAATTAGGTTTTAAAAATGAGGAAAGTTAAATTCTCACTACATTGGCCCCTTCAAGATCCTTAAAAAGATTGGCAAAGTGACCTACTAGTTAGATTTGCCACCGATACTGGAGAGGATCCACCACGTCTTCCATCTCTCAATGTTAAAGGAGTATTTGTCAAATCCTTCACATATTCTAGAGACTCCACCGGTCGAACTAAGAGAAGACTTAAGTTTCAAAGTTCAACATGTAGCTATTATTGATCGTCAAATCAAAAGATTATGGAACATACAAATCTCAATTGTTAAAATCCAATGGAAAAACGATCAAGTGGAAAAAGAGACTTGAGAACCAAAGATATTATGAAAAAACAATTCCCTTATCTCTTTGAAGTATGATTTTTGTCTTTAAATTTTGAGAACAAAAATTATTTTTAGGGGATTAGAATAAACACCGAACAAAGAGACAAAAAAAAAAAGGAGGAGAAAGGAAAAAAAAAAAAAGAAAAGAAAGTCAAAAAAAAAAAAAAGATAAAACCCACTCATTCTCTCTCTCCCCTCCCCCACTCCCTCACTCTTTTCTTTTCTCACCTGAGAAGCCGAGAGTTGCCTCTTCCTCCCAGCACTCTTCTTTCTCGCCCTCTCTTTTCCTCCCTTTCTTCTTTCCCTTCAAATTTGATCAAATTTTCTCAAGCACTCTTAGATTTGAATTCCAAATACTCTAACAAATCTCTAGAAGGTTGAATCTGGAGAGAGAATTCAAGATTTTTTAGAGAGAGAAAACCATAGGGTTTGGAGTGCTTTAACAAGAGGTGAAATTGGGGGTTCCATTGAGGTAAATTTTCTCTCTTAACTTATATTTATATTGTTTTTGCATAAAATTACAATTTATGTTGAAATTTGAGATTTTGTAGAGAGATGAAGTTTATGGTTTTGGTGTAATTCGACTTGAAAATGAAATTGGTGTTGTATTTAAAGTAATTTTCTTCTCTTAATTAGATTTGAGTTGTTTTATTATGTGTTTGAATTATTATATTGAAATAGGAAGGATTAAATTTAGGAGTTTAAATCTAGAGTTTGTATAATGATGAAATTGAGAGAAATATTGAATGAAAAACTATTTTCCTAAATCTATGATATTTAATAAAAGGATTTGAATATAAATTTAATGATATTAGAAATTTAGGGTTAGAAAATTTTAGGTGAAAATTAATTAATCCCAAATGTGATATATAATTAACCATAAAATAGTATTTATTGTCTTAAATTGAGATAATTGAAAGTTTAGAAGGAATTAATTTAGTTTTGAATTGTCGATTGGGAGTGTTGACCCTTCCAAAAAGTGAGTAAATTTTATATTATTTTTTAAATGAGTAAAATGTTTAATTTGATTTTAAAATGAATTTTGAAATGTTTTGTGTGTCTGGAATGTCCTTATATGTATATTTGATATAGTTATGCATCCAAATTATTGTAAATGAATAATGTGTCATGATTTATGTGATATATTGAGTATAATTTGATTTGAAAAATAGTTAAATTAAATTTGACACATTTGTTACATTATTTAAATATGGAATGGTGTATTTATTGGTTTAGGGTATGAGTCTGAACCTTTATTAGTGGTTAGTCATTCCCTATTACGGTGTGACTCGACGGGATAATGTGGCTAGGGTTTTATTAGATAGAGAGGTTAGTTGAATCCAAGAGACATCTCTTTTGTCCGATCGGGCTAACTTAGTTATATCGCCAGAGAGATCTTGAGCCAATGTCAAAGTTAGGGGTATTTGATAAATGTGAAATGTATGAAAACTCTTGGTGGATTCGCTCTTGGTCGCGGTTTACCATTGTCGGATAAAATATTTTTAGCAATCCCCTTTATTTATTGAAAATGATGTTATGATTTGGATGTATAAAATTTGTTTTATTGTGATATCTAGATTTAACTGGACAGCCTTGATATTTATATAGAATATTTATGAAATTGAATATGATAGAAATAATTTTCTTTGAAGTATTATTTGACATATCCACTCACACCCTTCATTCATTACATAACATGTTATTCCACTCACTGAGTATTGTTTATACTTATTTATTTTATTTTATTTTATTTTTCTGAAAATGTTTAGTTTGGAGATTAGTCTCTGTTTTGAGTTGAACTGAAGATATTTTGAGAATTTCTTCGGATATCACTTTCTTTTGATTATTTTTTAGATATTAGTAGGCTCAGGTGAAGGTGAATGTGAATGTCGGATATTGATTTGAAAATTATATTCACAATTATATTTTAATTATTTTGATGATTAAACTCTATTTTGATATGTATATTTATATTGAGAATCTTATTTTTTATTTTTTTAAAAAAATTTTATTTAAAAATTATTTTTATTGGATTTGATTTGAATTTTTTAAGTAGAGATTTATTTTATTTTTGATGTGTATGATTGGATATTGGATCAAGTTTATTTTGTGAATGCGATTGAACTATAAAAGATTGGGTTGGTCTTGAGCATACGTGCGGTCCATGGGCGTAGAAAGAAATAAGAATGGAACTCGCAAACATGACGTGGCAACGCTTGAGAAGCGAATTTGACGTCCATTTGAATGAGTCATCAGAATACTTCCTGCTTTGAATTTTTGAGGCATGGAGGGCAAGACGTAATTATCAATTAAAAAAAAACAAACCAAAAGTCATCCTCTTTCGCAGATGGAAGTGAATCTGGGAACCTTGGCTATTATCTTAAGGTGGGTCAAATTGATTTTTGACAGGAAATTCACGTGAGCCGCACGCACATAAATATTTTATTAACTTTCCAACAAGAAAACATATTATACACACACACACACACACACCCTATGACTCAGTATGAGTTTGTAACGTGATGGATGGAACAAGGACGTGAACTTTCTTCCAGTTCCCTTTTCACATTTTTGATTGGTATAATATATTTCATATCAAAATATTTCAATATCCTGTTTCAAAGTAACAAATATTCAATATGGTCGAGATGCTAAATGAGATGCAATTGGTTTCCTTTTGTTCCGTTGTTTTGAAGCAAAACAAAATATTCTGGTTATTGAACGAAATTAACAAGCTTGGGATAGATTATCCCAAGTGAAAAGTGACGGTGATGGATAAATCGCAAGGGTCACAAACAATAACTGGGAAAATTTTAGAATGGATTATCATTAGATCCAATAGTTTCATATTATTCAGGTTTCCAAAAGAAAAAAGAACAGGGAAAAAAGCCAAATAGGTCACTTGAGTGTTGAGTCTTCGTCTCCCGTGCAGGACCAAAAATAAAAAATAAAAAATAAAAAATAAATTAAAAAAAAAAGTCTCCTACGACTTTGAATGATGCCGGATCATGTCGGACTCTCATCTCTCTGTGTCATGACATCATGTTAGTCGTCATGTTGAGGTCTTCAAAATGCCTCCCCACCAGCCCCGACGTTTATTTTATTTATTTATTTATTTATTTATTTTCACATAAGTAGGTGCTTGCGGTGAATGGGACAAACTTACGTGCAGCCATCACCTTTCTTCTTCTGATAAGGGGGGAATCATGGCAAGATCGGATCTGGACGAGCTCCGGCGAATCCACAGAGAATTTGCCAAAATTAACGAAAAACAAGAACAAGCTGTTGACTATTACCAACAGAGAGCCACACGTGTGTTCGTCTTTTACGTAATCTTTCAGGCCTACACACTCTGTTCAATTGCTCACGCAATTTTCCCCTGCCAATTTTGGTGGATTCCTTTTGCGTCCTCTCTCCTCCCCACTTGTCCAAGTTTTTTCCACTTCTTCAACCACGCCGTCAACTGCTTTCTAAATCAGAAGCGGCTTGATCAGACAGAGATTCAGGAGCAAATGATCTACCAAAAGATACGCCAATTGCAAAGCCATCCGACGGCTCCCACTGCTTACGATTACCCAAGACTTGTACGGCAGTTTCACGCCAAGCTGAGACGGCGCATCGCTTATGTTGCCCTCACAGGTGCTGTTATGGCTGCTTTTGGAATTATCGTGCCATATGCCTGCTACGCAATCCCAATCCCCTGCACCGACCAAATTGCACAGCCAAAGGAGTGAGGGCTTTTGTGGTTTCAGTAAGAAATAAGAATTACTAGGTAACAGCCGAGTTTGTGGAGTCTGATTTACTACTTGCTAGGTCCCACGATGGTACTTGCTAGGGCTCAAAGTTATCCTGTCCTGTTAGAGTGTGATTAAGAGAATGTAAAGGGAATACTCCCAGTTGGATCATTTTGCTAGCGTTTTTATGTCTTTTCACTCCTACTCTGAAGCTAATATTTTCAACAAATCTTTTCTTGGACACTTTCTTCGTTGATTACGTTCAAGATTTTCCGGTCAGTGCTTGGGCTATGCGTGCGATTGATTAGCATTTCCAAGGCAAATCTAAGCCATATAGGATTCTGATTTTGAATATCAAAGTGGAACGGAGTCCTGGCATCATTTTAGGTCATAAAAATTGATGAGGAGCCAATGCCCAAAGTACAACATGTGCCATGCCTTTTGCTGGTAGAACTGTTACCTCATTGCATTTACTTAATTACAGAACAATCCTAATTGTAAGTTTAAAACCACAAATATTGCATTCAATTTTATTCCAATCATCGGACTGATGATTTAGAGTAAAGGAATTAGAATAGAAAATGTTCTTTTTGTTTCGGAGTTGGTCAATTCATTCCTCAATACCATATTTAAAGTAAAGCAGTTTATTTGTAGTTTTGACCGTCACATATTTGCTTTAAATATGTTAAAATTTCAGAGGTTACCATTCAGAGGTTATGTCTGATATATTAAGCGGCCATATGCCTCCGCATATTGGGCACTTCATATAACTTAAAAGATTTTTTGTCCAATCTTATAAAAATAAAATAAAATAAAATAAGGTCTATGTTTTACCATACAAAGAAACAAATATGTAAGCTCGACGATTAATCTTTTTTTTTTTTCCTTTTTTGAGGGTTGATCTCAAGACAAAAACTGCTGGAGGGTTGCAAAAATGGGAAAAAAAATGATGGCATTAGAATGTACAGAGTATTGCAGCCTAGCGTGATGGATATGATGCGGTAATAAAGGTATACAACTTGATTCAAGTTTGGGTCATATTTGGTATATGACTCGGTTTTTCATTTTTTTGAGTGCAAAATAGAAGAGAGCCTTTTGGTAATAACTAAAAATCATCGTCTTGTGTAAAACATGTAGTACATCACAATGAAAAAAAAAAGTAAATTCATGGGCAATATGAATAAAACTGTAATGTAATGCACCAACTAATCATAGCATATGTTAAAAGTATATACATTAAAGATATTTTTAAATATCATGGGTCACAAAATAAAATTATAAAATAAGATGGTACAACTACCCCAAAAGGTGTTAGAGTCAACAGCAAAGTTAACCACTAAATCATATTAAAAAATTTACAAGTATAACAAGATATCGCTACATCTCGCCCTCATAGAGTACCAGCCTCTGAGTCCATGAGTGCGACCCGTTTGCAAGGAGGAAAAAAAAATGATTAGAAAAACAAAACACTCTGCTAGTTGAAACCACTTCATTGTTTTTAAAAACCAACAAGTGAGTATTGAAACAAAAGAACTGCTACAGACAGCCTAGTCTTTGGCAATATAAATCAGAATTCTGAAAGAAATCAAATATATAGAGAGCATCATTGTGACACATGCAACGGCAGCAGAAAAGTATTAAAAACCTGATCTATCCAGTCTATCAACTCAGAAAAAGCAATGCGGAGTTCACGACTGCATACGAATAATTCAAATCTCTCTGTCAAGCCTTCATGCCCGCACAGGAAGGATCAACAATGAAAATAAGTGGATTCTTGCTTTGGATAAGCTCAACATATGGATCTATGAAGATAAAAGTCAAAAGTAAATAAATAAAATAATCTCATTCCCACAAGCACCGTGAACAACTTGAAATGAAATCCAAGGTTCCCCACAACAAAGATCCTAAGAAATGGAGAAAAGAGTTCTCACGAGGACAAGGGTCCTCGTGATGCTGATGGAATTGTTTTTTTCTTGATTACACAATTAGGTCCTGCAACTGTCAAAATCAAATCCTCTCAAGATGCTGCCTTGATCAGTAATTGATGGATTGATGACCAAAGGACCTTTAGCCTAATCACCCAACTCACTATTTAATCTTAATTCATGTATAAACCGTTGATAGTTAAATTTGATAATTACTACTATTATAGAGCAATGCCATTAATTTTCATTTTTTTTTTTTATGTATGGTTTAAATTTTTTCATGTATAGGCCACGAGTTAGAGGCAATTGTCCACTACCATATTCGGCTCCTAATTTCTATGTTGGAAGTTTATAAATTAATCTAGAGGGAAGATTAAAACTCAAATTATGATTCAAAAAAAAATTAGAAAAAAAAAAAACACTGGAACCCAATAAATATGACATATTACAGGTCAAAACCAGGGCGCAATAAAATTGCAAATTGTAAAAATACATCAGCCTAGGAAGCTCCTCCAACATTTGTCTAAAAGAAAAGTGTATTTTATTTGATTGTTTTAAATAAGCAAAGAGAAAGGGCTGACCTCATTTAAATGATAAAACTTCTCTTACTAAGTGGTGCATAAATAGTAAGGATAAATATTAAGGGGAGGTGGCTTTAAAATGAATCGGAATAAAAAATTAAATTAAAATTTATATGATTTGTTTGAATTAATAGAATGAAAATGAAGTCTAAAAATAAAATTCTCAAATTATGATATTTTTGAAATACAAATAAAGATATGGATTTTTGAAATTTAATTTTAAAATTTTTGTTCCAAATTCAATTTCGATGTCTGAATATGAAAAAAATGCCTCATAAGAATTTTATAGCACCCACCTGCCAAGTAATATGTAATAAATAAAAAATAAATTTTAATAAATAAACAAATAGATAAATAACAAATAAACAAGGACCAAGAAAAAACAATGTCCAAGTGTTTGCACCCTTGGGTGAGGCTTGGATCCAAAATAAAAGTGGGCCGCAAGAGTTTTGGTCCCCAACAATTTCAAAAGCCTGGGCAAGTAGTTCAAAAGCAAGACCCTACAGAGAGTGAGAGAGAGTTGGAAAACAAACAGGGCCTTTAGCCCGACACGCAAATGAATGGCTGTGTGTGGCGAGGGGAGAGGAGTTTGGTCCACAGAACAGACGCCACTTCCCAGCCGAAAACCCTAATCAAATCAAGATTTTGACTCCCACAGAATCGAAACAGTTCTTCAGATTGGTGATACATAAATTCCTTTACAAACTTTGCCCCCTATTTCCTATCCCTTCGTCCATTCATCCATGGCTTTTTCGGTGACTAATGTCTCCTTCCTCTCTCCTCGGCCCTCCTCAACAATCGAACCTCCTACCAGACCCTCCAAGCTCTTCCATCCCAAAATCTCAACTCCAAAACAAAGATCCTCCACCTCCTTCAAAATCCATGCTGACGTCGGCTACGACTCCACAAGAACGGTGAATCCCGAATCCGTCGAAGACACCGACAGCAAGAAAACTCTTCAGAAGCTGCTGAAGCGCGAATATAAATGGGGTTTCGTCGAAAACATCGATTCCTATTCCATTCCCAAAGGGCTTTCCGAGAACACGATTCGCATGATCTCTGCTCGCAAGAACGAACCTGATTGGATGCTCGACTTCCGGCTGAGCTCCTACGAGAAATTTCTCAAGATGAAGGAACCGAAATGGTCAGATAATCTATACCCACCTATTAATTTTCAAGATATTTGTTATTATTCCGAGCCTAAGCAAAAGAAAACTCTCAATAGTCTCGAAGAAGCCGATCCCGAGCTTCTTAGGTACTTCGATAAATTAGGGATTCCACTAAACGAGAAAAATCGACTGGCTAATGTTGCCGTCGATGCTGTTCTTGATAGCGTCTCGATTGCTACAACTCACAGGAAGACATTAGAGAAAGCTGGAGTGATATTTTGTTCTATTTCGGAGGCAATACGGGAGTATCCTGACTTGGTTAGGAAGTATTTAGGCAGAGTTGTCCCCTGTGAGGATAATTACTATGCTGCTTTGAATTCTGCGGTGTTTAGTGATGGTTCCTTTTGTTATATTCCCAAAAATACTAAGTGCCCCATGCAAATTTCAACTTATTTTAGAATTAACGCATTAGAGACTGGGCAGTTTGAGAGGACTCTCATAGTTGCAGATGATAGGAGTTTTGTGGAGTACTTAGAAGGATGCACTGCGCCTTCTTATGATACAAATCAGCTTCATGCGGCTGTGGTTGAGCTATTTTGTGGGGAGGATGCAGAAATAAAATACTCAACTGTGCAAAATTGGTATGCTGGTGATGAAGAAGGGAAAGGAGGAATATTTAACTTTGTTACTAAGAGAGGTCTGTGTGCAGGTGATGGCTCTAAGATTTCTTGGACACAAGTGGAGACGGGATCTGCTATTACATGGAAGTATCCAAGTGTTGTTTTGGAGGGGGATAATACGGTGGGAGAGTTCTATTCGGTGGCCTTAACCAATAATTATCAGCAAGCAGACACGGGTACAAAGATGATTCACAAGGGGAAGAATACGAGAAGTAGGATCATATCAAAAGGCATTTCAGCTGGGTATTCCAGAAACTGTTATAGGGGCCTTGTTCAGGTTCAGTCAAAAGCAGAGAATGCTCGAAACTCCTCTCAGTGTGATTCCATGCTTATTGGTGACCAAGCTGCTGCCAACACCTATCCTTACATCCAGGTGAGTTATTTCATCCCTTGGCATTTCCTTTCAATATCTTACTTTGACATATTGTTTGCCATATTGCTTGAAAACTGCCTTCCACTTACTTGGTTCTGGCATTGGCATGCTTATATTTGGATGTTAAAGATTGCCATAAGTTTCCCATCTGATGAAGGGTTCAATTTATCCTGTGCTTTTGACCGAATTTCGTATTCTTTTAGCCTGTTGGTTTACGCTAATTTGCCAAATATTTTCTCGATTGGTGGTATAAGTTTTTCAATGAGTGCAGTACTTTGATCAAATTAAGTAATAATATATCACCTATTGAACCAGATCTTTGTGGTCTCCAAGCTCTTCCTCTCTCATTCTATTACTTCTTCCTTTTGATTCACATCTGGAAACTTGAGTTTTGCTTCTTGGGTGGTTCTTTCATATGTGTGTGTGTGTGTGTGTGTGTGTGTCTGTTTATATGTATTATAATCATATTTGAGATATAAATGTATTTTTGACTTTTGCTTTGAGAGAAATATGATATAATTTACAGGCACTTTAATTCCACTTTTTTCTGTTTGTTTCTTTTTCAATATTCAGAACCAGATGAATTTCTGGTTGTTTGAACTGAATTTTACTGTTATCAGATTTTTCATATGGACATGATATTGCTTTTTTTTTTTTTATCTGTTCAAGGAATTGAACCATTTTCTATGGAGAGTTTGCTGCTTATCTGCCCTTTTGCACCCTTTTTCATTTGTATTGCATCCTTGCATTCAACTTTGGTGGGTATTAAACTAGGAGTGCTTCCTGTGGACTTCTGCAAAAAGTCATGAACTCAAATTATTTGAGTGAACATAGTCTTTTGTTCTTCTTGAAATGCCATGTCAATATTTTCTGATACTTTATGATTGGAATCCCACATAATTCTTGTTCAACTAAAAGTTTATTTTCTCAAGTCCCTTTATTGTTCACGCTCACTACTTTGGAGTAGAGTAACAGGAACTATCTGTATTGATCACCCACTTAGGTGTCTTACATATAGACAAGATTCATCACCTCACATAGGCTTGGAATACTTTCGTGGGAACTGACAATCTTTTCTCTGTTAGTGAACACCACCTCCATTATCAGTGTAGAGTTCTCCAGTTTAAGCTCAAAGGAGCAAACTTTCTTCCATAGCCTTACTGATTTGTGTTACTTATAACCATTATCGATGGAAGCTGTCCTTGGTCTGCAAAATTCTGTCATACTTTTCTCTTTCAATGACACTCTTGGACTGTGATGTGATATCTTTTGTAGGGAGTACTTAAAAGATTAAGTAGGTTGTACACATGTTTTGAAGCCAATTAATTACTGCTCCTAACTTAGCTATTTCTCTCTATGATTAACACACCATTTGCTTTCCTTAGATTTCCCCCACTATGTTCTCTCTGCTTAGAGACACACCCTCTTCCCCTCACCCTCACCCTCACCCTCATCCTCACCCTCACCGGTGTGCATGGTGTGCGTTCTTGTGCTAGAGAAGAGAAATGTTATTTTGTGCCTTACCAGATGCTAGTCGAATCTCGTAAATTTTATGATACACATAAATTTTACATGCGTAGAAGTCCATTTTTTCCAACACTAATTCATGCTACCATGAGAGAACTATTATTCTTGTTTTGTATCTTCTTCATAAATATCAGGACATGATTACAGGCACACAGTAGTATATATACCTCAAGTGCCCTTCCATGATTGGGCTCCTTGATAAGGATACTAATCCATTAACAAATGAAGATTGCTGGTCTCAAAATATTGACAAGCTACCTGATATAGTGCCCAGAGTGCTAATTAAGGCACTTTAGCCTTATCTACATTGGTATTATTAGAGACTTGGTTCTAAGTGAAGGGAGCCAAAATAGGCCTTTGACCTGCCCAACTTTCTCAAAAGGAAGATTGATCTTAATCTAGTGCATGGATCAAAAGAGTCAATCTCTCCAACCCCATTAACATTTCCCTCCCTCTGCCAAAACCCTGCCAAGGAAGAAGAAGAATAAGGATCTGTAGTAAAGAATGTAGCCAAAATGGGGAGGCTAACACTGAATCTAAGACATCAATTTTTCAACTCAGTAAGCTCGAGATGTTTTTACATCTTTAGAATATATATGGTCTCACACAAAGGTCTTGTTGCGTCCCTCTTGTCTTCTCCTATCTCGACTTAACATTGTTGTTGCTAGAAAGGGGAGCCATTTAGGATCAATACTTGCCCAGCCTCTATGTCCAGTTTTAAATATTGAATGATGTGAAAAGGACAAAAAACAATTAAAAAATAAATTAAATCAAAAATTTTCGTTCTAGAGTGCTACTTAAAGGAGGCTGTTAAGTCCAATGACTGATATAGTGAAGCAAGAGACAGCTTGTTCAAAAGCCAAATGCTGGGAATTTAAATTGTTTTCTCTTTCCATACATGTGGTTTTGAAGAAGGGAGACACCTAGGTTAGTTTTTCTAGATTAGAATGAGGTGTGTTAAGAAACATAAAGCTTCCTTTTTGACGTATTGATGCTGAGAAATGCACGGAATTGACTCAAAACGGAAAAAAAATTCTTAAAAAACACCTCCAGAAGGAAAAAAATTCGGTTTCTAACCTAGATTATTCGAGTTTTGAAAACTCGACCAATACCGTTTATAGGTTGGTCGAGTTTTCAAAACTTGACTAACACTGTTCATGCACTATTCATAGATTAGTTGAATGTTCAAAACTCGACCAACCTTAATGTGAACATTGCTTGGTTGAATTTTCAAAACTCGACCAACTTAGGTCATTTTTAGAATATGTTTGATAGGAAGGTTGTTTTAAGATTTTTTTTTTTTCCTTTTGGGTCAGATTTGTGCATTTCTCATTGATGCTCTTTGATCTTTTGAGAGATCTTCTAGTTAGACCTCTATCATGCAATGAAAAACTATCCCTTTCTAGATGGTTGACTATTGAATCAATTACACCTGAAACAACCCATATTTATCTTTTTGTGTGTGGAACCCTTTTTTTTTGTGGGGGCACGGGGGGAGTGGGGCTACATACTACCAAGGCTAAATGGTCTATTAATTGAATGTACAGATGAGTTTCTGGTGGATCTATATCGGCTTGATGAATTTGTCTGGGATTATTGGATCCACTTATTACGACGCTGTTATGTTATACTCTTCAAAACTTTTGTTTTCAGCTTTTTTTTTTTTTTAAAAAAAAAAAAAAAAAGTATTGTAAAGGTTTCTAGGGGACCTTGTAGTGTGCCACAATAAGTTATGGCTATCTTGTGCCGTGTCATAAACTTTAATATATTCACATCTTGGTTTATAAATAATTTATGATCTATGGTGCAGATTGACAAATGGCTCTCTTAAGCCTATCATTGCCCATTATCATCTAGTTTTGTTTGCCATATCTTGAGTGAAAGAATATCAAAAGCATTTTGTTCCTGCTCTAGAAAAGCATTTTATTTGGTCGCAATAGCTCTATAGCCCATTCACCATTGTAATATTATATTATAAGAGTAATTACAATCTGTGTCTATTAATGTTTGATTCTTGTAAAGTTGTTTATATTTTTGTGGAGCAGGTAAAGAACCCAAGTGCCCGGATTGAACATGAAGCCAGTACCTCCAAAATTGGTGAAGATCAGCTATTCTACTTCCAGCAGAGGGGAATTGACTATGAAAAAGCTATGGCTGCAATGATTTCTGGGTTCTGTCAAGACGTTTTCAATGAGCTTCCTGATGAGTTTGGTGCTGAGGTGAATCAGCTCATGAGCTTGAAACTTGAAGGTTCTGTCGGTTAAGGATCTATTACTCTATATGAGATGGACACTCAAGCTTGTTATGCCCTGAGAAAAGTCTCTTGAACCTTCTGTATTTTTGGTTTCACAGCAGTGTTAAAAGAGAGGAGTATGATGTTATGGTCTTGTAAATATTACGTACCATTTCTACGGTAGGTGATGGCCTTGATGGTGATGTATAGAGAGGATTGGTGATATCCAAAAAGGGTAGGAGCATTGGTCACCTCCATTGACGCGCTGTGAATGGACACTATCACCCTTTGCCGAGCAAAGAAGGAAATAAGAAAACATGTATTATAATATGGTCAAAGTGCAAAGTAGTCTTGTACCGTCTTGTACTCCCCCAGTGTTTGTCTGTTTTTTTTTAATCTTTTGTTTTTTTTCGTCTGTCTTCTTAAAGCGCACACAAGAAACGGAAAAGTGGGGCACTTTTTTTTTTTTTGAATAAATTGGGTTGAGTTGCAGATGTCTGATATTATTTCCCTTGATTTGTCTCTGTTACAGCCCTCTCTGGCTTCTGCTCCACATTCTCTATATCTTTTAAAGGGTTAAAAAAAAAAATAGTTAATTTAAAATCATTACTTTATCACCAAGATAAAACTTAAGATACATAAGGTGACTTGTTCCAATTAATTGCATCAAATTTGTTTTAAACCAAGGATTATTCCGACTTACAAACATTTGACAGATATAAGATTATACAATATAAAATATACAAAAATTAAAATTAGTAAGTAAAATCATTGGACTCTAATCCACATGCTAAAGGACTGTATTTTATCAAATAAAGGATTTCTTTGACATTGAGTAAACGAATTATTCTTTTAATTGTATTTTATAAAAAAAAATGATTTTTACAATACAGTCATGAAATTCCTTTTTTAACTCTTTAGCCTTCTAAGAAAAAGAATAAATTAAAATTTTCCTTTTTCCCCCCTAAAGAATTGCGGAATAACAATAATAGTACAAAGCCCAAGAAAAATAATGCTTTGGAAATAGGTCGAATTGGGTTGCATCCCCAGTCTCGTTTAACCTCATCGGTTGTTCCAACTCCTCTCTTTGCCTCTCCACCAATTAAAGGCGTTTCGCTCTCTGCCTCTGCACTTTCATCCGATCTACTTGTCAAAATATTTGAATATTGGCGAAAGACCAAAATGTCCCTAATCCACCCTCACCCTCCCCCTCACTTGACGAATGCCAAGCGTTCTTGTATCATTCACTTGATGGGGTGAAAAGGCTTTTTGTAACGTGGAATGCCATTATCAACAGATTTCAAACGATGAGCTCAAGAGTTTGGATCTGCAACGAGGAAGCCATTGGAGTACTCGGCTTCCCCTTGCTCTGATCCAATGCTCTTCTCTGTTGGAGTTGCTGCTGGATGAACATATGACCACCATCCACCACAAAGGGAGATAGAAGAAGAAGACGATGATGATGAATTGGTACCTGCCGGCATGAGATAAAAAGGTCGAGCAGATAATTCTTGGGGATCTCCACCTCATTTTTCATTTTAGATATCACAAGTTGTTCGGAAGTAATTTTTTTGACGTAAAAAGCAAATTTATTTCTTCCCTTAAGATGAAGCAATCAAGGAATTAACATTAAATAGTTCAACTTGTTATCCTTTTTTAATTATTACCCCCGATGTGAAATAATCAAGAAACTTTAATTCGATATAATCAATAAATTACCTCTCTATCGGCTGCGAGCGGTTTTAACCGTGACAAATAACTGTGGAAACCATATGCCCAGAAATTAAAATTGCAGAACAAAATAAAGTATAAACCAAGCATTTCATAGGGATAATGGTGGGCGACAAACTTACCTTCTTCCCACTCTTGTCGATAAAAACAATTGTAATACATCACATAAAATAAAAATTTTAGGCTAATGTACCTGTTACTGGCTCCGGTTCAAGGTGCCACCCAATACTTGACTCAAATTTGCATCCCTAATTTTCCTTCAGTGAATATTTTCCCATCATTAAAAAAGGGATAATGGGGCCAATTACTAAGTTTAAAAAGGTACTCAGTTCAGTTAACACAATTTATATGGATTACGATTTTGTACGGTGCTCAAAAAAAGAATGAAAAATTAAACAGACTGAATGTGGAAGCCGACCAAATAGGCTTGCAATGACTTGGGGCTGGACAACTATCCTGAAATTCTCAAAGATATAAGAACAGGCAAGCTAAGCATCATTCCATTTCATGGAACCATTGGAAGCCCAAAAAACTGAAGAACAAAAAATGGATAATTATTCTTAAGCAGCAATGACACTAACCAAATCTCATGCTGAAAATGGTGACCAAGCCTAGATCAACCCCACTGCTAGCTGCAGTGCTTCTATGCAGCCGTGCTATTCAACTGTTTTCCTGGGGTAGCTGGTACTATTTTTTGAGGCTGAATTCAAAAGTTACTATCATTAGGCAATATTCAACCTGATATACAAATTCAAAGTGAAAAAGGGGGGGGGGGTGGAAAGCAGCAGCAAATTTTGGGAAAGAAAATGCCTCTAGCAACTTAGATTAGTAAGAGCTCAGAACGGCCATCATGAACCCCATGCTCCAAAGAGATGGGTTTGCGGAGCACGTGCTTGTGTTGGTGTAATGGATCAAGTTCTCACCAAGACATGTTTTCCCATGAGAAATGCTATACGGGCTTGCAGAGGACTAGGGTTTGAATCAATCATTAATGAATCCCAAAATAAAAATTAAAAAAACAAATGAAAGAGAAAATGTAAAACAAGAGTCTATGAAGAATTAGTGGATCATCTTAAAGGGGCTCTACTGAAACATTTGAACCTCTTATCAAAGCATGTAGAGAAAAAGTGCTTCGACATGGATCAGATCACAAAATGCAAAAATCTCTTATCAAAGAGAATGTAATTAAACTAACAATAAGGATCAGACCACAGAATACTGACACACAGCCCTATCTAGAAGGATATTGCTTCATATACAAGAATGCAGAATATAAGCCAGCACTCCAAATAATATGCTTTTGGTATAATTATGTAATACAAACTCACCCATATAGTTGGTCAAAGAACGTCAAAAATTTCTAACAAAATTGCATCTACCCATATAGTAGTCTAAATGGAGTTAGTTCGCTCATCACCCATATAATAACTACCCGTAACTATCATGTTCAGAGAAAAAAAATCAATGATTAATTATTGCAACGAAAAAGCCTTTTTCCTTTAAAGAACAAAACTAAAAGGTTGCGTAACCAAAAGAATGTTGTATGTGGCAGAATTTTAGTAAAATTAAGGTCGCATATCCATGTAACATGTTGCTGTTCCTTATCGCAGCTAGCTCGTGTTTGTGCTTTGGAATGAAAGCAGTATCAACCTTGCCATTCTCGAAGTTCTATGGCACAAAGAAAACAGATGAATGAGAAAATAAGGTATGCCGAATCAACAATAATACCAACTTGTCAATTGGATAATGAGATCACTCGCTATTTCTTACCTCAACATCAAGGATTAGTTTATGATATACAATTGTTGTTGGCACTCCTATAAAAGAAAATATGAATGCAATACATTATTAGAAACCCACCATACATGGACAAGAGCACAGAGAGACAATTATCAGAAATTGGTCATCTGCTGCTTTACGGATCCCACTGAAAACTGGGGTCAACAATGGAACTTGGTAAATACGACAATTATTAGAAATCTGTAAATGCAAATGAATGGAACTTGAGGCCTGTTAGGGAGTGGAAAGTTAACTATCCAATAAAACTTACATAGCTTTTGATAATGAATTTCTATCAACAAAAGATTTGGCTTGACTTGAAACCAACATATGGTATGTTTGACTCCAATTTTTAGAACCAAAAATTCCAAAACACCACTAAATTTCTACGTCTTGTTGGTGGATTATTGTCCACAACAGGTCAAATAGCAGTGATTACGCCTATAAGTAGTTCCAATTTAAGGGATGTGGTTGTTTATGCTGCCATCAAACAGGGTATAATAAGTTTCAAAACTGAACACTAGTAATGCAATGAAAAGCACAAAGAAGTGTGTCACGATTCTCCAGTATATAGACCCATAATGATACGCTAAGCAAGATGTGAACTCTTGCAAGCTCAGTTTCAGCAGAACTGATGAAAAACTACGGTGGGAAGCAGCTATGCCATATCTTTTTACACCATTTCTCCTTGTTTTCATTCACCAAACATGCGCAAATAACAGGAAAAAGAAAATTAGATTATAGTTCAGTTACTACCTAAAGGGAATTACTTCCCCACCAGCAAGGGTTTTATTACAGCTCCAGAATGAAAGCAAAGAGAGAAGAATATTGGGCAGACAAAAGATAAGTGCAGTTTCCTGTAACAATAGTGTCATCAAGAGCCCTTTTCATACTCTCAATTGCCCTGTCTCTTGTTGGAGCCCATAAAATAAGCTAAGCAAAAGAAAAAAAGACAAAATCATTTAAGCTGAAGTTGTTTCATTATGAAAAACAATTGAGAAAGATGATTAATCATCTCAGTCATTAAATTCTCCATAATATAAAACTCAATACAGTAGGGTAAGAAACCTATTCATCAACCAGTGAAGAAGGTAAAAG
Organism: Dillenia turbinata; assembly: GCA_037126225.1. Lineage (NCBI taxonomy): Eukaryota > Viridiplantae > Streptophyta > Magnoliopsida > Dilleniales > Dilleniaceae > Dillenia > Dillenia turbinata. Next base: position 11,887,372 of record JBAMMX010000015.1, read on the forward strand.
AAAGAGAAGAAGAAAAAGAATCTCTTTTATAGAGCATCAACTCAAGAATAGGCCTTTGTGCCCAGATTTCATGTGAGATGTAGGGCCCTTCAGATAATATCTTGTGGCCCACTATAGCTCTCTAGCCACAGGACTCCCACTGGTTCATCGGCAATCAGAACAATAAAAAATAAAATAAAATGCCAAAAAGAAAGACCTGGACGACAACAAACAAAATATTCAATTATTAGTAACAGGAATTGAGTCCAAATTTCCTGATAAGATTGATCAATCTTTGGATAAAGAGTTGAGACAGTCAATTCTTGTCAATCCTTCATATTTTTACAGGTGGTATATTTGGGTAAGGGGAGGGAATAGGGTGGGGTGGAGTATCTAATCGGCTGGTCCAGGTAACATCCATTCATGGTTAATCACTACACCAAAGGCTCGCTTCTAAATCAATTGTTTTCATCACCAATTTCTGTCATTATCTAAATCACCATACCAAGGGCTCGGTTCCAACCCAATTGCTTTCATCATCAATTCCTGTCATTATCTAAATTGTGCCCACTGACAAGATTTTATGGCTTTGACCCTTCCATACAGCAAAGAACAATAGACTTGTATGTGGAGCACTAGGTACGACAATGATGCTGAGATGGGAGTACACAAACTCAAATTTATGACTAATGCATATCAATAGATACTAGGATGATGAGGAACAAGCTCACAGTATTAGTTATATAAATCATAGTTACATACTGAAATAATGGAAAATAAACCACTTGAATATGACAAGCATACACCAATGAAAGAAATCTACCTATACATATATACATAAAAATATATATCTTTATGTTTATAGTTTTATACCATGCCTCAAATGTAAAAGACCTGAGAAGAAAGTTTTCAGACCTTTCCCAATGGTGAATCATAGCTGAGGGAACCACATAATCAGGATAAACATGGCTATCCATCCTTACAAATGGTCCTCCAGAAGGTAAGTATGCTGTTATTCTCCCTGGAGTCCACAGAAAGTTTTAGAAAAAATCAGGTCAATTCAAATTTCGAAAAAAAACTAAGCAGTTAAGGCAGATGAGAAAGTTTGATACATGAAAGGAAAAAAGTATACAGGCTCAATTAAGACTTAAGAGCATACCGGCACCAGGTCTGAATCCTTTAAAAGCATCCTCTGCATTGATACGACATTCGATTGAATGTCCTCTGAGTACAATATCTTCCTGCAGATAGAAAATAACAATATCATTTCAAGAAGAAAAAGCACATATCTTCCACTAATGAAGAGTGGCCATAAATCTATTCCTTGCCTGTTTGTATCACAATCTCTCTCCCCTGGCAATATGAATTTGTTCTTCAATGAGATCAACAGAGGAAATCATTTCGGTAACAGGATGCTCGACCTATGAACAGCCACCATAAGGAGCAAACAAAATGAAGTTCCACCACAGCAAATTATTTTTTATATTTAACAAGGAGATTTTTCATTGTACCTGGATTCTGGTGTTCATTTCCATGAAGTAGAAGGATCCTCTTTCATCTAAAAGAAACTCAATAATTCCAACAGCAATGTAGACAATAGATGCTGCTGCAGCAACTGCAGCATCACCCATGGCTTTATGCAACTCTGGAGCAAGCGCCAAAAAAGGTGCTTCTTCGAGAAGTTTCTGGTTCCTTCTCTATATTCAAGAACACATGAGTAAAAGGCTAAAAGCAGCATCTCTTATAAGCTAAATTAAGTGTCCCTATTACCCACTAGATTAAACCTTGATCAAATATCTCTGGTGTACATTTTGGATTACAATGTCAAACTACAAAAGAACTGTCAATTTCATAGTTAAATCTAATTAACTTTGGCATGAACAAAGTATTGGAGACATAGAAGCAGGATTCTAGGACTACATTTAGCACTGAAAAATCAACTAATCAACTTTAGGATGTCCGGTTCATCATGGAGTTCCTGGTTTCTAGCTGACCAATGGAAAAGTCCCAACACCATGAGCAGTCATTCGTTTATCCTAAAGTTAAGGATGTCTTTATGGTCTGGACTTGCAATGCAGTTAAGAACACTGCCATTATGTACTAACAATGATTTTAGTCAATAATATACAAGTCAATAGAACAATCAGTATCTCTATCTTCTAAATTCAAGTTCACCATTTCACATATATAATGTTTCAAACTTTTCACATAGAGTTCTAACTTTAAAATAAATACTCTTATCTGGTCCCATTTTGAAAAAATTACCTGAACAAATGTATTACCAAAAAAATTATTATTACTTTGACTTATTCACTAAAAGGCGTTTTCTTCCCCTCCCCCAAAAAAAAACACCTAAATCAAGTTGTTTGATGTAATTTAGGGGCATGACAGTAAAATTACATGTACATTATATGGACTACATAAACCATTAGTACTTGTTCTCGGACAAGAAAAAGTGAAAAAATGGACACTTAAAATGAGATGGAGAGAGTATATAAAACCAAACTCTCAATAGAATCATAATCAATGCATTGATTTAAGTCATCATATTTTACGGAAAATGAAATTTTATTAAGAAAGCAAAAAAGTTACTAGAAAATCCAAAAGTGAATGAGAAATCCTCTAGGACACAATCTGTAGAAAACTAAAAGGGAACTGCTCTCCACTAGTTTTTAAAATCCTCAAAACTCTTAATCTTTAATAGGCCAATCACATGAATCTAAAGGTATGCATAAAAACTATCTAGACTAATAGACAGAATTCCAAAGAACCTAGTATTCCGATCCAGAGTCATGAAAGCTCTCGCCACAAGAAAAAAAAAAAAAGAAGCATCCTTTCTCATTCTAAATCACTATATGTTTGTCCATACTAATGAAATTCCTAGTTTTATTCATGTCCAAAGCAAATGCATAAAAACTGTATATAATCCAAAGCACAAAACTCTTACTAAGGAAGCCATCACATTAGGACACTTAAAAGAGTACTTAAAAGGTTCTAAAGTTTTGAATTGAATAGAAGGAAAAAAGGTACTAGAATAGTCCTGAATACCTGAATACTGCAGTCATGCTCTCCAAAGTGGACAACATTGCCAAACTTATCCGCAAGAACCTGTAGAGCACCATGAGGGAGCTTGAGACTAATCACAACATCACATATTGGAATGAAGCACTAGTCCAACAGATGTACCCACATGAAGTTAGATCCGCGCGTTATGCTACAGATATGATTTCTATCATTATAGTGAGGAGCATCCTAGGGCAAGATTTTGGAACCAAAATTAGCATGCAGAAGTGCCAACCTTAGGAACTAAAATAACCTGGAATTCAATGTGCTTTGGATTCTGAATGTATTTCTCCAAATAAACTACATTTCCAAAGGTGGCAGCAGCCTAGTGTGAAATTAGAATTTATATTTTTCTGTGTCCATATAAATCGATGTAAAACTTACTAACATAACTTCCACCAGGTAAGTAGTAGCTATCAAGAATTGCCAGAAGAACCACATAAAAAAGCAGATATAATACGTGTGCAGAACCCCCCCCCCCCCCGGAGGGGGGGGAACACGCACGCACACACACCCGTGTGCACAACAAACACATAGACACACCCTCGTGCACGACCACACACACATAGTAAACTTCATTGGATTGTTGCATAAACGTTAGAGAGTAGAATATCTAAAAGAGCATGTCAGTAACATGAGCATCCATCTTCTAATTTAAAGTTTAGCTTTAGACAATATTGCAGACTTTGAAAGATGAAACAACATAAAAGGTATGAATGGGGCAAATGACTCAATATTTACATGCACACAATTTCTGAAACATAACCACTTATAATCAGAAGCAACACTATTGACCCATCCAATGCTCTGAGATATTTAATACTATCCTAGATCTGGGTCACATTCATTTGAATATTGTTAATATAGACACCATAATCATACCATCGGAAACTACTTGGACATGCTGGGAAACCAGATATTAACAAAATGAACATGAAATCAGATGATTATTTATCATGAATTGAGGGTCAAAAATATTTAAAGATAGATGTAACTGCATAATTAAAGTATGCAAACTCATAAGTGCGTGCGCGCGCACACAAAAAAATTATGGGGGTACGATTAATGATAAAACGGAACATCACTTCAAAGTTGGATGTGTATCAACGAGTGCATGAATACAAGCACACACAGTCATGGGCACACATATGCAAACAAAAAGCTATGCACGTGAATTTAAACACATAAAGTTAAGCATCCATCCAGTGTCCACACCTCCTACACAGCATGTAGGTGAAAGAGGCTAGCAATCTTTTTGTAGCATTGTCTCAAATGACAAGCAGGAGAAGAATAAGCTGGTCTTTAGTAATTTTCAACATACATGATGTCAGGACTGTGCATGATGAGAAATACAAGAAAATTACATGAAAGGCATACATGCAACAATTTGATGAACTCACCGGGCCCTCTAGCAAGACACATTCCACGTTCACCACATCCTGCTGGCCTTTGAAAAACAGAATAAAATTATGTTCATTAAACAAGAACCAATTGGAGATAAAGAGTTTTATGCTCAGATTACATGCCAAAGTCACAAGAAAAAGTTTGAATTCTTGCAAAAGGAAAAACAAAGTATATGAAGAAATGAAGAAGATACGTAAGCCAGGAGCTCTGATGTTCTTTGAAGCAAACCATTGTTCTCAATATCTTCTCCAAATAGACCAACTATGGGATCACTAATTATCAAGTAGAATGTGACAAGGATATATACATGGGTAAGTTTACTCAGTTACTCTAGCACCAGGTGCTTCAGAACAGCCCCTTAAAAATGTCCTTTACAAACTCAAAGTGGACACTTTGGAGACATGGATTGAAATTTTCCCTTGATCATCACAGGATTGCCAATCTCATCAACAAGCCTTACTCTTTCCTTAGTGCTCTAAAATAACAGAATGAATAAACATCTAAGCATAAAGGTGGCTAACATCAATCCAAAACGACAGTATTAAATATTGGAGAAACTGATACCTTAAGTAAACCATCACTTCCTGGTACAGTTGGAACGCAAGAATTTTTCATTGTGTCTCTAGCAGTTGATTTGTCACCCATAACAAGGATACTATCGGGCTGCAAAATAATACACCAAGAAGTTTAAATTTCATTTGAAATTATGAATATGAATTTAATCCTACAACAACATGACAATAAGATTTTGGAATTTCATTTGTAATGTAAGTAGAAGAACAATAAGGAGAGAACAATTTCTTTTTCTTTTTCTTTAAAAAAAAAAAAAATGCAAAGAGCAAGAGATAATGTCTATTAATTTTGTACACACCACATACCTCGTTAGGATGTCAGAAGCTCTATTCTAGTTGTTGAAATTAGCTAAAAAATGGGCCACAAATATGAAAGGTTACCCAAGAAATGTACTTTTCCCTCTCAAGCAACAACTAAAAGAAGAAAGTGAACTGTGTACATCAAATCATCAATACCTATTACATATTATGCAAAAATTTCATATCTACCTTAAGAGAGAGATAAGAGGAAGGGGACAACAATCACTACCAATCAGATTCCAGAGTAAAGCAAAGAAGAAGATACAATAAAAACAATCAATAGGGTTATACTGCAATTGTCTAATCTGTGAGGCATTCCAAAAGGCATTTTTAGACTCTTCGTCTTTTGGTAATAAAGGCACCACTCAAATTAACACTAATTTACAAATAGATTACACTTAGACCAGGAGAATAGCTATTCACATTACCATTGCATTTCAGCAACTTCGTGGTTTAAATACTTCAAATGCAACTATTATCTTAACATACTTTGAAATAAACAACCTGTAACTATGTTAATTTTAGTAATGATAATGATGTAAAATGTATATAAATCAAGAGTTTCTGAAAAAGTGTCAAGGAGCGTTCAAGAAGTGTCCATGAAGTGTCTAGTGTGGACATACCACATGGCATATTCAATATGTAGGATGTGGGATCAAAACGGACACAGCTACCATTTTGAGTTTCCATACATTATAGATACTCACCAATAGTCATTAAATGTGTACAGGATAAACCACACAGCTTATCAAATTATTTAATAATTTCTTAAATAACAGATCCTTCTCATGTGCTCGTCCAGTATTTGAAGGATTCTAAAAAGTTCTAAATATCTTTCACTTAATGTGGAAATCAACTCAGCACAACAATTTACATTGGGTCCAATGAAGTTGATTCCATGCTCTCTGCACATTTCAACAAAAGTTGCATTCTCAGCAAGGAAGACATATCCAGGATGGAGAATAGTACATTTGCAACTGATGCCAGCAGATAGGACATATGGGATTACTAAAAACCTGTAACAAGAAATGGCAATGGAATAACATTTTTATATTGATCATAGATTGGAGAGAGCTAACAGAGAATAATCTCTCTAGCACGTGATTATTGTTTCAACATCAAGAGGAAATTGAAAAAAAAAAAAAAAGTGATTTTGATACTACAAGCTTATGCAAAAGCAATTTCCATAGAAGAGTGGAAGAAAAGGGTTCCCAAAGCATCACTAACTAGTGTCCTTCAGAAATAAGAATGACAATGAATTATATATTTTTTAAAAAATCCCTTCATAAATAGCACTATGGGCCCATGCGCAGATGTCTTGCTTTGGCATGCGAGGACCAACTAAGAGGTTTCGCAATACCACAACCAAAAAAAAGCTTTTAGCTGGTGATAAATGGCCAAATTTGAAGGTGAACAATTGCGTCAGATAAAATGGCAAACTTCGCCCAATCAAAATCTACCAGAGCATATTAATTATATGTAGGGGTGAGCATTATTCTGTTAAAACCGAAAAAACCATTTTCTCCGTACCGTATTTTTATATTTTGGGTATTTTTTAGGTATTCGGTTTCGTTTTGGGTAAAACCGAATTTTAATTTGGTTTATTTGGATGGTCATCGGTTTTAACAATTTTATTTCAGTCAAACCGAATTAACCGAATTAATTAAAAATATTATATATTTTTTAGATAACTTTTATTTATATAAATATTATTATAATATTATAATTAAAATTTAAAAGAAAAAAAATATCATAATTAATAAAATATTCTAAAAGAGAAAAAAACTAAAAAGGAGAGTGCACAATTAATGAAAAGTTTTCAATTTTTACCTTTTGATTTGATATTTCTATTTCCAATGTGACTATTTTAAAAGGAGAAGAAATCTTTTTAAAAAAAAAAAAAAAGAGATTAAAAAATAATGAAAAATTTTTAATTTCCATAATTTAATTTGATCTTTCTATTTCCAATGTGGTTATTTTAAAAGAGAAAAAACCTAAAAAGGAGAATGCACTAACAATTAATGAAAATTTTTCAATTTCCACCTTTTGATTTGATCTTTCTATTTCCAATGTAAATCTTTCACTTCCAAACTTAAAATGCTAATGCCTCGTTTGAAATCCTAATGTCTCAATTTCCACCTTGTGAATTAAAATTATAAGACAATTTTGAATTTTAAAATTACATTTATAGCCACAAGTTGATATAAATAATATATAGTAAAAGATTTCAATAATTTGGTTAATTTAGATAACCGAACCAAATTAACCGTCTAATTTGATTAAATAACTAATCGGTTTTTAACGTATTCAGTTAAATTTTGATTATGAAAATTGTAAAACCAAATTAAATTGATTATTCTAATTTTAATTATTTCGGTTATGGTTTAACCGAATGCTCACCCCTAATTATATGTATATGATGGGGGTTATTTTCACAAATCCAAAAGACAGAACAGGTAACCACGAGAGAAAAGATGCTTCATAAACTAAAAATAAGTTATAACTTCAAGAAGCATATGATGGTGGCATATATCAAAAACAGCGCCGGACAATAAAATAAAATTTTCAAATGAAAGTAAACCAGGTTGCCACCAACATTGAGATGTAAAAATAACCACCAAAATCCATAAAACCAAGTGTTCTAAAGAAGAAAAGAAAAAGACATTTTATCATGACGGACTTTCCTCAATATAACAGGACTTACTGCTATTCCACTGAAACCAAAAGTACATTCAACATACAACGAATTTTTCTTTTTCCTTTTTATCATTTGAAAGGATGATTTATTACAGTCACCAGAATAGGACCTAGACATAGCCTGCCACACAACCATAACCTAGGAGCCAAGTGGCTGGAAAGTAAAGCTAAAAGCAATACCAGCTTAGATCTTTAAATTAGTGAGATAGAACATTGAAACATTCAGAAGGTAAACATGAATAAGAACGTTGTCAATGGAAGTGCAAGGAACAAATGCAAGATTTTGAATTAGGGTAGCCAGTTTGGAACTTGTATATAGCTACTCTAATCACAAAGCCAGATCGAAGCATAAGACTGCTTAGAGACTAATCCAGTGAAGTAGTCAGGGAAGTTCAACTCTTAATTTATAGATTCTTTTTCTTTTTCCATAACAGTATGGACAAAAGTGGGACGGGATTCTGCTTCCTTTTGGTTCTAAGAAGCTCAGAAAGGCAATATCAAAGACAAATGACATGTTACAGTCCGGGACCGAGTTACCATTCGATTACTTAGAAATCAAGGAATTTTGGCTTGTTTTGTTTTAGAAATTTTCTACCCGCGTGACTTATGTTGATTAATGAAACAAAAAAAAAAAAAATGAATTGTTAGAGAGAATCTTACATTCTTTGAGAATTGTTGACAACCTTACTGTCTCAGTCTTGAGGGATTCAAACCTCGAGGGAATTACTGCTTACCTCTTCTCGTAGATGATCTTCTTTTGAAATACAAAAGGCAGACATAACTACCCCCTTTATTCTTGCTACAATTAAAAGGATTAGATCCCAAGATTTTAGATACCTAGTGTGGAACCCAGCAATTAAGAAAAGTCTTAACAGGCAAGTCTCAAGAATTTATAGTTATTATGGAAAAAGATATTAACGAAAGGCTGAATTATAATTGCCACACTTGGCTAGATTTGAAACCAGAACAATATCAAACAATTGTAATTAAGATAAAATGAGGACCTTGAAACACAAGTAGTGTTAACAAAGCCAATAGAGGCCAGTTGCAACCAAAAACACAAATTACAACATAGTAAGCACATAATGTATGCATGTACAAAAAGACTAAACAAACAGACAAGTTTCAAGCCACTTACAATTGACTGCTTGGTGCTTCACCAATACAAACCGATTCATCGGCAAGTTCCACATGAAGTGCATCCTTGTCAATGGTTGAATAAACTGCAACACAAGGAATCCCCATCTCGTGAGCTGTTCGAATCACACAAACAGCTATTTCCCCTGTTAGCCACCAGAATTTTGTCATCAAGACATGTAGCACTGAGGGCACCCCCATGTTTCTCAGCCTTGCGATTAAAATGAGCAGCTTTGACCCTTGCCAGGAAAGGTTACTGGATTTCCTACCAAAAAGCTACATTGGGAGCTCCTAATTCCTGCTCTCCCTACAAAAACTCTTTGAACAGGAAGGGGGAAAAAAAAATGAACATTAGCCATGAATCTAAAGACCACATATATGATCTCAAGCAATGGATGAGAGTGAGAACTGCAATGTGAATTAAACAATACAGCAGGCAACATTCAAGAAACACCACATAATAGTTAAAATGTAAGAAGACTCAAGTTTATTTCTCGAGTAAAAATAATATGTACCCCTTACTCCATCAGCTTAAAGATTTGGAGTTGTTGGAAGTTTCACAAAATGTAATATGGTAGCATATTACAAGGATATTCCACGCATTTAGTAGGTTGCCTTAAACACTAGATGACATTTTCCTAGTGAGAGAAGAAGACCCTTAGTATGAGTGTTGCAAGACCATTTCACCCCCATTCAATGTTTTTTATTTTTTTATTTTTTTGATGAATAAAAAGTTGAATTAAGGACATCAATGGGAAGCCACCCAAAAGGGAATTACAAGGCTAGAAAGTCAATGTAAGTCCAAACAAAAGGCTACATCTAGATCCATAGAATTTCTAAGTGCCCATTTGGTAGGGCTTTTTTTTTCAGCTTTTCTTCTCCTTATAAGGAGAAGCATAAATTAATAACTTTTGAATTAAAGTTAAAAATTATTTCGTATTTTTATTTTTAAAAATAAACTTATTTCATATATTTTGAAATAAAGTTAAAAGTTACAAGCAAAAAATTAAAAGTTAAAAGTTAAAATTAAAGAAAGAGTGGACATGAGGGTAAATGAATCTATAATATGAACATATTTGAAATTTCATATCCTTCAAGTGAAGATATATATAGAATAAAAAGAAATATATGTCCTAAAAAGCTAGAGTATAAAAAATATAGAGAAGTAAAAACTCCTTTCAGGAGTTTTTACTTAAAAGCTACTTTTTAAATTTTTATTCATAGAAAAAAAAAAGCTACTTTGAAGGAGAAGATGATTTGTTTGACAGAGTTTCTCCTTGTAAGGAGAAGAGAAGCAAAAAAAAACATCTGCCAAACGGGCACTAAAAGCCCAAAAAGAAAATGAAGATGTCAACTTATCTTTTAGCTGAACTAAAGAGCTCTCTGTACACTCAAAAGCCCCAAAATTTCATTCCCGCCACACTAGCCGAAAAATAGACAAAGGAACGAATGTCAAAAGATGTCTCTTTGCCAAATGCGTAGGCAAATATGACCGATTCCAAATTTTATTTGCAATACTTCCCGCCACACCCAAGAATAGCCAAGAAAACCAAAAACCATATTTCACAAGTCACCCACGCACAGGCAATGTAATAGAAGACGACGAACAGACTCAGCCTTAAATTTACACATAAAAAATCAAGTCACCAGAACCTGGCCCCTAGTTACACCCAATTCAATATTCCACATGTTAGTTGCCCTGTGACCTTTTAAAGTTGTGACGAGCTCAGAAATAAGGGGAAGAATTAGAAAATAAAAATAATATAACTTCATACTCTATCAGCTTAAATTTTTAGAAACATTGGCTATTTAGAGATGTTGGTTGTTTCACAAAACATATTGAAGATCATCGAGCTGATGATGAACTATGTTATAACCCTATATTACAATATAGGATATAATGTTTAGTTATTCATCACTCGTTTTGGTGATCTTTAACCAAGACGGTTATTATGTACGGTGATTAAAGCTTTTCAGAGAGATACATAGTCCAATAATCAATTGGGCCTCCTTCGCTGTTTCACCATGAGTTAATTAGTTTTTCACAAGTCATTATCCCCAAAGGTTACCCATATTTTTCTTATGAAATTCTCAATTCTAAGTTTTCAATCACATATCATGGTCAAAACATTTTCTAAGAGTCAAATTCGATGGAAATCCATTGGCTCAATCAATAAACTGTCTATGGGATTCACATCATCACTAGGCATTAAACTCCTGACCTCTAAAAGTTGAAAGGATTATAGGATAAAGGCAACAAAAGGAGATGCAGTTCACAAATACTAGATAAATTTAATAACATACTATGATGGCATCTAAAAAAGCAACCAATGCACAAATTACTTGACCCAAGACAAACAAGGAGTCATTGACTAAATCAAAGATCAAATAGTGCATAATATGAAATGACAGTAAAAATTATCACAACATAAAACTTCGTTATAAGAAAAGATAGTGTGGAAAAACACAAGCAGGCTTCTTAAAGTAATCAAACCAATATATGCAAGACAGTCCCAAAATCCTAAATTAGAACACAACATTTAATTTTAAAGACTTCATGGACAGGAAACAATTAGCATTTCCTCAATCAGGTTAATTTAAATGGTCTTATTAAAGATTCAAATTTTTTCCAAGTTCCAAAAGCTTCATGGTGCATAACTTTTAGAAGTAACAAAACCCAAATTAAAAATCATGAAAAACTTGGGGCAAAACGAATCAACTTATCATACATTGGAATGTAATGTTGGTGGGGACGACATCACAGATTTGCAAACTGTCATGGCAGCATCCATTTCCATAACAATCTCAGAAATTGCGAAATCAATCAAAAACTTATCAAGATATAGAATTTTCCAACAATCTTTGAGATTAAGGAGAGCAAACAATTGGATTTCTACTAAATGAACAGCACAAGATTACACCCTTCAAAATTATTGACACGAATCGAGTTGATATTAACAATATACTAATTTACAATGAGAGAGAGAGAGAGATAAAAGAAAATAGGAACAGGGGTTGTTTGGAAGGGAATTTGTAATAGTAAATGAAACCGAGGGTAGCTGCTGCGTTGTGATTTCAAGGTTGTAGGATCTGCCCAAGTGCCCTCTTTGTTTTGCTTCCATAAAATTCTCTTTCTGTGCGTTTCATGTGTTGGACCAACATCATATTGAGACGTCATCACATATGCAATTCAATGGGTCAGGTCAGCTTAATCAAGGGTGGTGATTACGAGGAAGGGCTTGGGACTGGGACTATCTGTGACAGTCAAGAGCGGAGGCAGAAAGTAAGGTCAGGGGCACGGAGTCCAAGAAGCATAGTTAGCAGTCTGAGCCAGTATTCTCTTATTTGGGGTTATATATGTATGTATTCATATATTGTGGGGGGAACAGGCAAGGGAAGGGAAGAGCCAGTGCAGAAAGACTTGATAAAAGTACCTAGGAAGAGGGAAGGCTAACAAGATCATTAATGGATTAAAGGTATCGGACTCTGGCCAGCCTTCTGAACTTCATGATTTAACTTCAAGAGTGGCTTTTTCTTTTACTTTTTCTGTGTGTGCTGAACGTACCCTTAAGAGCCTCTCATAACAACCTCAAAGCAGACTCAACATAGTTAATAATCATGTAGAGCTATCTGGGTTAGAGGGCACTAGATGTGACCTAGCTACCGACTGCTTCACATTCACGTCCTCTCTTTTTTTTTTTTTTTCTTTGTTAAGATTCAGAGGAAAAACACGTGTCCCTGGCAAATCATCCATATCCCAATTCCATTCATTTATTAGTCTCACCAAAATAGATCAGCAAACCTCCGTGCTCATAATCTAATCCTGTTTCTCACCTTGCGCAGAAAAGAGAACTTTATTTGAAGTTAAACGGATAACAACTAGGACTCGGACTGATAATCAACACAATGTCAAACATATACTCCAATAGAAATGTACATCATAACAAATTCATTACAAATAAAAAAAATAACCCTAATTTCCAAGCCCAACTCATGATCACCACAATCAGAATTTAAACCCCCGATTGACAAGGAAAAATACTAATTTTATCAAACCAGTTGCCAACAATTGTTCGATCAAAAAATAAATAGAAAACCCAAAATTTTACCTCATGCAATGCAAGCGACGCAACGAGAGTAAATTGAAGTGCATGAAGAACCTCTTAAGGTTATGGTTTCGGCTGTTTCAGGTTCGTACCAGAACAACTAAGTCTCCGATCTTCAGAGGGCATGGAGATTTGGGGTCTTCTTCAGTTTTTGGTTCATGGATGAATGTCTTAGCTTGAGTTAGACAGGGTAGGTTAGGAGAGAGAGAGAGAGAGGGAGAGAGAGGAGAGAAGAGACGGAAAGGTCGCAATGCAGAGGGAGAAAGAGAGAGAAATGAACAAGGGTTGAGATTTGGAAGGGAATTTGAAGGAGTATTCGATGAAACCGAGTGTAACTGTTGCTCTGCGAGTCCAAGGATGTAGGCTTCGCCCAAGCGCCCTCTTTGTTTTGCTTCCATACAATTATCTGTTCGTACGTTTCATTTGTTGGACCAATGTTATAATGAAACGTCATTTCTTATTGGAATCCAATAGGTCGGGTCTGCTTAATCAAGGGTGTTGATTACGAGAAGGGTTTTGGGACCGGGAGGACAGGGGTACTCTGTTGATTTGAGACAGCAAGCATAGGATTTAGCATGTCAGCGCTGAGGGTAAATTTGATTAGCGGAGGAGAACGAAAAGGGAGATTTACTTTATCTATAAAAATAAATATATTTTTTTTATCTTCGTTCGATAAGAATAATAAAAATTGGATGATATTTTTTACATTTGATTAAAAAAAATAATATCTAATTTATTATTTTATCTTTATAAAATAATATTTTTAATATTTATTATTATATGATTTTTTTTACTTTTTAATTTAAAATATTTTTTTAAATATAATTTTTAAAAAATAATTATTATTTAATATATTTTTTATTTTTTATAAATTATTTTTATTGTTATTTTATATTAAATAAAATTAAAATATTAATATAAAAAAGTAAAAATATAAAATTAAAAAAAATAATTTATTCAATAAAATTGATGAAAAAATTAAATTTTATTATTTTATATTAAATAAAATTGTAATAATAAAATGTAATGGATAATTTCGTAAGTATCAAAAAGTAACAAGAGCAAAATCATCCAAAAAGTTTATTTCCTTTCATTTTCGTCCACTTTAGTACGGAAATGGTTTCTTAAGAGGAAGAAAAAGTGATTACACTCCACTTTTATTTTCTCTCAACTTTTACCTCCTTACCAAATAAGTGAAATCTCTCATTTCTCTTCATTTTTATCTCTTCTCCCCTTTTTCTTCCATTTTCATCTCAACCAAACTACCCATAAATCAAATATGTTATTATTTTATTATCAGTGTCGCAAACATAACGTATGCAAAAAAAATTAAAAATAAATTTAATAAAAAATAAATTAAGAAAAGATAAATTTAAAAGGTAAACTTGGAGTAAATAAGGGATTATAAAAAGGATATTTATTAGTTTTTACCAAAAAAAAAAAAACGAGAGAGAGAAAAATTGTTAGTAATTTATTCACATTCACATATCATGTATTTATTACTTTTTTAACAAGAAATAAGATTTTAACATTAAAAAGAATTAGTTTAAACTTTGCTTATAGGAGTTTGTTTATAGAAACAATTATTGGGCTCGTGTTTTCCGCAACTTCTGCACACCATCTCACGTGACACCAAAGGATGCTGCGTTTTGTGCGAAGCGAGGTGTCTCAGTCTCTCATTCCTAGCCAGAAGTCAGTTTTGGAAAGGAAATAAAGTATAAATCATTCTGAAGTGACACGAATTTGAGTAGAGTTTGTCAAAGGCCAAAATTAACCGAGTTACCGGAAGGTAAAATTCTGCATGTTGGTTTTGCGATTTGAAAATGTACTTAATTATTATTAACTTATAATTGTTTGCCGTGTGATTTCAAAATATTATTATTATTATAAAAACAACCAAAATGTCACAAATTAATGTGAAAATACAAGTGGATATGTAACATATACAAATCACAATAAATTTGTGGCCAAAAAGTTTATTTGTAAATGGGTGACATTAAATCTTATGAAATACACAGATCAAGTTTATCTATTCATGTGATTATTTTTTTAGATACATCGAAGCCAAAGGAGTGAATCATGTGAAATTTCATCATGTTAAAATTTTTTTTACTCCATATGTGATAACTTCGGAAAATTTATCATTCTCGTCTCTCTATTACATTCCAAATAGAACCATGAATATTACTTCTAATAAACTTAAAAAAAATATATTATAATAATAACAAAGCACTTCATTCCGTCAACAAATTTGTTTCCAATATCACAAAATATTATTGCTGTTTTAACAGAGACAACTTGAGAGAAACCGAATTCAAAATGGTCATTTCTATTATATCTTTTATGGGTTTCGCTGGACCCACTTGTCACCGTGGCGTGAGTTGCAGCCAAAAACGCGGTCTAAAATTAGAATTGTTTTCTTTGATCTCTCTCTCTCTCTCTCTCATTTCTTTTTCAAGTGTCCGCCGTCTCTTTCCCTTTGCTTGGGTGGGATCCAATGTTAAGGCAACGTTTGGTAAATCGAAATTAAATTTAAAATTAAAATTTTTGAAAATGAATTTTAAAAATTCATGTGCCCCTTTAAATTTTAAAAATCCTATAATTTAAAAATTTTATTTTTAAATTATGTTTCTATTTCATTAATATTCACAAAAATTTAAATATAAAAATAATTGAATAAGAATTTTTTTATTATTCAGATATCTTACGATGGCCTATTTCGTTAATTGAAAAAAAAACAGCCCCTTTTTGTTCTAAATTGTATTAATCAAACGGCCCCTGGAGATTGTGTCAGTTGCAAAACCATTCCTCAACCGCCTCTCTCACTCTCTCTCTGTCTCTCTCTGTGAAGGGTGCAATCATGGTGAAAGCAAATCCAGACGAGCTTCGCCGATCCCTTGCGGTACTTAGCAGAAACAATGAAAGACAAGAGAGGCGTGTTTTCTATTACCAACAGAGAGCCACGTGGTTTTTCATCGCCCACTGTATGTCTCAGATACTCATCCTCTCTCTCATTTCTCACTCCAGTTTCATATGCAAAAACTGGTGGATACCTTTCGCTCTCTCTTTGCTTTTCACTAGTCTTTGCTCGTTCCACTTCTTCAAACACGCTTTCAACTACTTGCGAACTCGTTGTCGACTGGACCGAACTGAGATTCATGAGCAAATCATTTATCAAATGATCCGCAAATTTCTCGGCCTTCCGTCGGCTCCGATTCCTGAATACTCAATTCACTCCAATCTGACAGGGCGCCTCTGTTATCTAGCCCTCACGGTCATTGTTCTCGCTGTTTTTGGAGTGATTATTCCCTACGGCTGCTACACGCTCCCCTGAAACCAAAATCTACAGCCAACAGGTGAGCATTTTCTTTTTATGCTCATTTTATCTATATTGTGATTGGCCCCTTTGAAATCCAATGAATGAATAATGGTTTCTGTAAATGGGGTTTTTGAGCTCCATCGGACGGCGGCAATTCTTTCTCCGGGATTTTATTAACGGTTTTTTTAATTAAAAAAAAAAAAAAATTCTTGGCGGGGGTAAAGGAATATTCCTCGACGGGGGGCGGGACGCACGATGACGTGGCAAGCCCTTAATTTTATTTTTAAACAAAAGAAGATAAAGAGGATATAACTCCCTTTTAGGTTTCTCTTTAATGGGAAGAGTATATGTTGGGCAAGCTCTTTTGTTTGTTGTTGACTCGTAGTTGTTGCTAGGTGGTGTCTGAGAAAATTCCGACTTTCAACATATTTTAATTTTATTTTTTTATTTATAATATTTTCCCAGTAAAAACATAAGATTTTTGATAGCTTAAGGTTCACAAGTAAAAATCAAATTTTTTTTATAAAAATGGATTTAAATTATTATGAGAATGATCACAATTTTTCCAAGTTTAGACTTAGAGAGGTTGTTTGGATTCTTTTTTGTTCTTGTGAGGTGAGGGAAGAATTCTTCAATTGATTCAAGCTCTCTCATTATTTTTATTGGTGTTTCTAATTTTGATCTTTATTAGAATCAGGTTTTTAAGTTAGTATAATTTTTAAGTTTAAAGATGCAAACATAAAACTATGCCTTCTTTCGGAGGGCTAGTCAACGATGGTTTGTTCAGTAATGCCAGCAAGAAGAAAGATGGAATTAGGGTGACAAAACACTTTTCTTCTTTCCAAACATTAATAGGTTTGGTTTTAATAGAGAAAGATAAAGAGAAACAGAAAAGGGGGGGGGGAATCGATGTACTTCTATAATGTCGGCGTAGCATCCGGAATGGCCCTAAGCTTTTTAGCCAGGCAATTTCTCATGGGTTAGGTTGCCATTGAAGACTGTTTTTCCTTCATTTATTTTATCGCTTTGCCCCTAAAACTAAAAAAGTAGTTCTAGCATTTCAAAGAATATATATTTTTTAAAAAATAATAAATAAAGAGTGGTTCTGGGCGCTGTTTGTTTATTTATGTATATATTTATTGTTTTCATATATACATGAGCTTTGTATATGACTGGAGGTATTAATATGACAATTTTGTTCCACTATGTTCTCTGTCCGTGTGGAACAAATCTTTGAAGATAAGAGCATGTGGCATCTCTTATTTGAAAGGGACTGTTAAATTTCTGATCTGTCTCATCCCTGGGATGAACCGACCCTTCAATCCAAAAAGCACGAACTGCACAATTTTGCCAAAGAATTAAAGAGGATTCAACATTTCAAACAAAGGTTTTAGCTGTAGATAGAAAATTGGGAGGGGAAAAAAAAAAGTAAAGCTGAAATACCTAATTCAAAATTCGATTAACTGGACCATGAGACACAGAGCACAGAAGCAAAATCTTTGGTTCCTTTCATTGAAATTTAATGAGCGGTTGCTCGAGTGAGTGTACATTGAGGCCAAAAATGGATGTACAGTTCAAGAACATGAAATCCAAGACAAGAAAACCCTCACATTGGTATGTGTATTTGTATAAATATAAGTATCATATGGTATATTTAATGTTTTATAACATATGAGTGACATTTAAATATTATTATGGTGATTTTGTCAGGTTTAAGATTTTATTTTGTACTTTTCTAGATAGAATTGGATTTTAGGTTTAGGTTCATAATTTAAATGGATGTTAGAGAAACCAACATTGCCAAATGTTTAACCAAAATTTTGACAAACTAAAAATTTAGTTTAAAGCGTTTGGATTGATACACATCCGTAGACCTCATATGTTGTGTTCATTCCTTCGAATTCATATCCCCTTGACTTCAAAAACGGTCCATCTTAAAAGTCCACACTTGATATTCATTTAAGTCCAACAAATTCAAGGTGAGTCTTTTAAGCGGTAGAGTATCTCCACTTTGATTCAATCCCTTTTGATTGTATTTTCATGTAAAAAATAAAAACAAATTCAAAGTGAAGTTTTTGAAGAAAACTTTAAGAGGTGGGGCTCATCAAATATATCTGAGAGTGTGAAAATAAATGGATAAAAAAAGAACTTTTCTTACCAACAAATCCACTCTCTCTATCCCTCAAACACGAAAATTAACACACTCCCTCGAATCCTTTTTCATTTGCCAGTTTAGCTCTCTCTCTAAAAATTTCTTTAAATTGCATCCACACAACTTCACCAACCAAAAACCTCAATCTCTCCAAAGCATTAAAAACATTAAAAATGATTCCAAACATTGATTTCAAGGGTTATTATCATCATTTTCCTTGCTTTCAAAAGTTTTTATCATTTTTTTTCCACTTTCTCTCTCCTAGATTTTTGAGCCAAAATATTCAATACTTTTAGATTTTCAAAAATTTCATGGATTTAGAGAAAGTTAAGAGTGTCTTCCATGTTCTTAGCGTCATTTAAATACATTTACCATCATTTCTTTGTTTTGTTCTTAAAACTTGTTGAATTCATGGTTTGTGTGCAACAAATTTAGAGAGAGGAACTGTTTTGAGACCAAATAGAGGCAATTATTGCTTGTTATGTATGTTTTTTCCTTTAGGGATGTTGTATACTTATACCTTGATTATAAATATGCTTAAATCTTGTATTAGATTTGACTTTAGGAAGAGTTGGAGAAATTATAATGGGAGTTTGGTTATGAAATTTTGTGCTATAGTGTGTGTGAGAGAGGGAGTAGGCACACGGTGGTGAAAACAGGCGATCGGTGGGTTTCGATATGCTCACACGCGGCCACGCAATTCGCTTGTGCAACTTGTGAAAAGTGAAAAGTGGCGATAGGTGGAGAAATTACCTTTGCGTTCGCTTTTTTTTTTTTTTTTTTTTTTTTTAGGGTTAATTTGGTTAGAGTAAAAAATGAAAAGAAAAATAAAAGAGAAGTAAAAGCAGAAGAAAATATCATTTTTCACTCATTTGATAAGGAAAGAAATATAAAGAAAAAATAAAAATGGGGTGTAATCCCTTTTTTTCCCTCTTAAAAAATCATTTTCATCCCAAAATGGATAAAAAATAGAAGAAAATAAGATTTTTGGATAAATTTATCTTTTTCTTTCTTTCATATTTATGAAATTATCATCTTTTATTTTAATTTTATTTAATATAAAAGTAAATTTTATTGGACAAATTATTTTTTCTAATTTTTTTTTATTTACATTAATATTCTAATTTTATTTAATATAAAATAATAATAAAAATAATTTATAAAAAAAGAAAAATATTTTAAATAACTATTTTAAATAAAAAAATAAAAAAATACGTAATCAGAAATATTAAAAATATTATTTTATAAGAATATAGTAGTAAATAAAATGATATTTTCTTTTACTTTTCATTCTAACTAAATAAAAAAATATCACTTATTCTTTTTCTTTTTATCCGTATCAAATAAAAAAAAATCTATTTATTTTTATTAGATAAAATAATTTATTTTTTCTTTTTCTCCCTTTTTGCAAACCAAACTTGGGCTAAGTAAGATGATAAGGGTTTAAAGGGGAGTTGGAACCTAAGATAAAGTGGATGAAAAGGTGAGTAAAAAGCACATAGACGAACCGGGGAGACAGACATGTATGGCCATGTGCAAGCACTAACAACCTGTGCACGCAGCCCGAGGGATATGCATGGGTTAACAGATGAGTCACACTGATTTTTTTATCCAATAGCTGATAGGCAATAAGAAAACGAGTCAAATAATAATAATAATAAACGATACGAGTAAAGATTGAGTATAGCTGGCATGTGTGTTCATGTGCACAACCCCATGCCCGCAAACAGACCCAGAAAAGGGTTTTCCACCTCATATGGCCCTAAACCCTTAAACATCATTGATAAATCTGTTCGATAAATCTGTTGAATTTAGGTTTTAACTTCACAGATCTGATTTCTTATAACTCGAATGGATACTTAATGAGAAGACTTGAAATATATAAAAAATTATCGAAAGGTGCTTTAAATAGGGAGACTTTGACGTTTAAATAAAAAAAACAGTTTTCGAGATGATAAACAGACAGAGAGAAAGAGATGATCGATCTCCCTATAACTTTTGTGTGTTCTGTATCAAGTTCGGAAGACTTACCTGACTCGATATATCGATGACTTTTATATGATGTCCCGTTAGAGTCGTATTTCGGGACATCAAAACCTTAGTTTCCTTATGAAACGATCCAAAAATTCCGTATCTTAATCGTCAAATATTTGAAATTGTTATCATTTAAGAAATTAAATTATACAGAGAGATTTTTTCTCTTATAGATTAAATTCTCAAGAGTTTCTTTCGTTATCCAGATCATATGTTTCGTACTAAAATAGGAAACTTAATCGAGGTGAGTTTCAGTTGAGTATTGCCGATTGAAAATAGTAGTAATTGGTAGTCGTTGATTGAATGAGAGAGAGAGCCAACCGTTCGGTCTCATCGAATGCACTGATAGGTTGAATTGTATAAACCTCATTGAAAGCCAACCGGACAACGAGTAGGATACCACGAAACTAGACTCCTCCAGAGGGTTGGGGCGACGAAGGCCCATTCAAGAAGATTGATTCCATTGGTAGAACAGAATGACATAGACCCATTTGTATTTAAGCGTATTGAATATATCAAATCATGAGTCTTATCAAAGATGGTCCCATCAAAACCTTTTTGACCAAATTAAACCTAGATTTTTGGAAAATTTTTCATGTATTTTCGAATCAAGATAACCTTAGAATTATTATAGTTTGATGTCCCACTTATTCGTTTGAATTAATCCTAATATAATGACACTTTCATATGTCCTTTTCAAATCAAATTGTACCCAGAATTTAGTGACTTTATATGTCATACAACATGAATTCATATGCCTTAATACATGAGTGCCTCATTCTTGAATTAATGAATATATATATAATAATAAAAGCTATTAAAGCTTAACCAACATCAAGTGAAACCCCTATATAATGGAATATGTTTTGAGTAGAATGTTAGCAATATTGATCCAATAAGATGGCCATCGACCTTGGTTATTTCACTGCAGTTATAGGATTATAGTTTCCTCTCAGAGAGTTGAGTTAAACATTTTTGAGGGTGAACGTAGGTGAACTCTCCCCAACAGTGGAAGCAAATAAAATAAAACTTAGAAAATAGAAAGAAAATAGAAATACCATAAAAGAGTATTCTAAATGCAAAGAAACCAGAAGCTAATCATCGTCGTAGATCATAGATATCGATGGTTTCTTTCCCATGGAGTTAATCAGGGTAAAATTTTTAATTTAGCAAGTTCCTTACATGACAAGGGGTGAATGAGAAACTTTGTATTTGTTAGATTTCTCTTATTTTTTATTCTATGTTTATTTTATTATTGATTTTACTATACTTTGATACTTGGTTGTTAAAGGCTCTCCATTCACGGAATCATAGAACATGCATAAAATCCTCGTTATGTGATGTACATGTTATGTAAGCCTCCCTTTCACAACCCCTTGAGAGTACTTGTTCAACCAGTGGTTGAATAATTCAAATCTTAATATTTCAGGTGTTTTGGGAGATGAGTGAGAGCCATCGGGGGTAAGTTACTAGTCTTTGGATATTAGATCCCTCCACATTTTTCTTTTTTTCGACTGTTTTTCTATTATATTTTGGTACAATGTGACAAGATGATTGTATAATTCATATATGTGGTGTGAGTACATTTTGATATTGGCATGTTTAAGTAATATATATGCCCTAAAATCATGTTGATCGAAAGAGTCAACTTAGTATGGTTATTCATATTTGAGACATTAATAATGCTTGATATAGTGATGTTTCTACTTAACTCTGATGTTGGTGCGAAGAAGTGGAAATGCAGTATTTTAAGAATGTTGGTAATGTATGATAAGTGTACTTTTTCTTGAGATTAGATTCGTCCCTATGATTTGGTAATAGCCACCAAAAAATAAAAGATTTTTGTCAATTTTTACTTTACAATATTAATAAAATAAAAGTTTTAAAATTTTCACTAAATTTCTCTCGTGTTATCAACACAGATGCAATCCCGCTATCCCAAATATCTTTATGTTTTATATTGAATTGTGTCTAAACTTTTCCCCTTAGCATGCATTTATACTTGAGAAGGAAGACATGCACGGAGAGTAGAAACACAAACACTTGAGTTTGTCGTAGTCGAATCCAAATCTATTGGTTGGAAGGCAATTATCGGTAACTGTTGAAGTATAAATACTTGGTTATTATTATTGTTGTATACATTTATATTTGAGATCAATGAGTTTTAACTCAAGTGACACCACTCTCATTCCACCTTGTAATAGACTTAGATTCGAATCTCCCTATATAAAAAAAAAAAAAAAATACTTGAGGGGGAAACGCTCGAATAACGAGTCGTTGCTTATAAACAGGTCAAAGTTGAAGAGAGAAAACAATTAATTGATCAAAAAATTTCCAATAACAATGAAAAGTCAAAGCCATCTGAGAGAGGGAATTTTTCTCGGAATGCTTGTTCGATTGACAGAGGTTGGGTTAACTACCATTTTGCTTTTATTTTCTCTTTAGTCCATGTGGGCCGGCCCGTCCTGTCCTAGCCCAACCCATGGGGTTATAAATAGGGTGGGCCCAAAAAATCCCTTTTTGGACTGAAATATTCAAACTCATCTTGTCCCATATCTAGAGAGGGGGATAGGCCGACCCGGCTGATGACTCTACAATGAGAATGCCCAAGATAAATTGGAGGTCATGTTGTCTTGTTAGGTTGTTAATGAAAAAGTATAAATAGGTGAGTTCCTGTTGGGCCGCCTGGGTCTCTTTTGCCAGTGTTGTCTTTCTGCTCTCAATTTGAGGTCATGTTTGGTAAGAAGCGAATTGAGACTCAAAAAATAAAAAAAAATAAAAAAAAAAAAAATTCTTTAAAAGTTTCCTTCTTTTAAGAACATTTACTACCCATATTTTTACCTCATAAATTTTTATAGAGGTAATATTACCACCGGTTGCGGGTAGGGTGGTAACGTGAAAGGAAAGAAAACAAAAATGTTAAAACAAATACATTTATGAGAAAATGTCAACTAAATTTATTGTCTAAAAAATGAAAATTAAAAATTATTACCTTTAGATAGAGGAAATTTGAAATGATTTAATTTTTTTGAAGAGAAAATTTAAAATGTATTTTTTTTTTTAATTTTAATGAAAAGGAAATGAAATATTCACTTGTTGATTCTCTATGCCTCATCTTCGACGCGGTCATTTTCTTACGCCATATCTCACCCTTCCCCAATCTGTTACCTCATCTCTGAAACCCTAATTCTCTATTCCATCTCTCAATCCTCAACTCTCTCCTCCCTCACTAGCAAAACCCTAAATCTATATCTCAACTCTCACTCCTTTACTTTCAGATTCGAGAATCGCTCTCCCCCCCCTCTCTCTCTCTCTCCGCTTTCTCTCTCTTCTTTCCCGCCTTTTTGAAGCCGTTGTTCAGCCTCTCAGGAATCAACGTCTTCTTGATTCGTATCGAAGTAGACATTACAAGATCTACTAGAAAATTTGCCCTATCGAAGATGATGGAGGTCCGCTGGGATCTGAGCCGTTAGGGCTTCAAGTTCGCGCCCCATTTCGGCTTTGGTTGTCTTTACGCTTGTATTTCGACTCGGCACGACGGAGATTATAAGCTTGAGGTGAGTCTCAGTTGATCAAACCCGGAATTTTGCTGCGGAATGAAGATGAAAATGTGGGAGAAATTGTGACCTATATTTTTGGGGCTTCTGAGGTACAGTGAATTGGTGGGTTAAATCTCATCTATAGGGCATGAATCACCACCATCTCGGGTTATTCCTAAAAATGTATAAGAATATGTAGGGCTAGAAATTTTGATCAAATTTGTAGCACATTTTGCTTAAGATTTCAAAACATCATTGATGAGTAACTTTACTATAATACACTGATTGGAACGTTGAACCTTTTATTCTACACTGCCCTTTGGATCGAAGCAGAGGCAGTGATGCCAGACAATCAGACATGATTAAATATAAAACAATGACATGAACAAGTTTTTTTTTTTTTTTTTTTTTTTTAATTTATTATTGTAGGTTTCAAAATATTGTATCCTATCAATGTCTAAAATGATTGTAGCTTCAAAAAGAAATAAAACAATGTTATGGCACTTCACCTTGCTTGGTCAGTAGTCAGTACCCTACTGCTGGTATAGGATTCTATTTCGTGTAAGTTCGTACAACATAATAGATTCACACACAAGCTTACAAGTACAACAGAAACACATACTTGCATATTCCCCTGGATAGACAGACATTCTTAAGTAGATTTTTGTTTCATAAATTTGAAAATAGGAACTTTGTGCAATAATGTTCAATGCCATGGGATATGGTGTGCTTTCGAGTTTTTCCATTTCGATTGAAGTTTAAAAGTTCGACTTTTGATCATTTCCAAATAGCTTTAGGGATGTACTACTAATAAGTTGCTTTCAGTTTGAGGGCCTTTTTGGTTGCAGGGAAGGATTTGTCTCTGCTCTTGCAGCCTTGTATTAGGTCATATATTAGGTCACTTTTATTTCTGGTCAAATTTTGTTAACCGATGCTAGATGAAATTAATTTATGTGCGGGGTGGAAGAAACTCACTTTTGATCGGTGTTTTCAAACCCGAACTAGACTGGCCGGTTCGATCGGGAATCGGATCACCTACTGGTTTGATTTATCTAGCAAAATCGGATTGTGAATAAACTGATCAAGACCCGAGTTGAATCGGGACTCACTCGGCCAACCCAGGTTTTTTGCCTTTTTGTGCAAAAATGTTGAAGTCCAGCCTCGAACCCAGGAGCACAGAGAGAATTTTGCTTGTGCCGACTGCCAGACCACTAAGCGCTGTGATTTATTAATTTCTTGACATGACCGATTCGTATTCCGGTCTGTGTTTCAAGACACTGCTTTTGATGGGACAAATATATCCCTACATAACCAGGTAATGTGACCAAATGCCTCTTATTTCTCTTCTTTTTTTTTTCTTTGTCACAATAGGAATTAAATCCTAAATCACAAAATAGAGAGAGGAGATGTTGCAACTGAATTGTCCAGTTGGGGACAAAAAATCGAAGGTGAGATGCATTTTCTGATTCCTCTTTCTTTCTTTCTCTCTCTCTCTCTCCTTTTCCCTAGCATCAAACGTAGATCTCTAGCTTTCTATCTCTTCATTTTTCTCTCATCGTTTCTGTCACCATTGCTCAATTTTGTATCTTCTTGATCTTTGTTTAGCAGATCGATTGTTTTCTGTCTTTTCTTCTCTCTATTTTCTGGATCCTGTCGATTGATGATTGGGAGAGGGCAGAGATGGAGAGACGAGAGGAATGGAAAGTAGAGAAGGGGAGAAATGAGTAGAATACGCATCTCACATCAACGAACAATGAATAATACCTCCTTGAAATAAAAATTCAAATGGCATAAAATTAGAAAGGAAAAATTCTTTCCACCCATAACACAAGTTAATTTCCATCTAGCATCACAATAATGAAATTTGGCCTTTACTTTTTGAGGTCACTGCTCTTACTACAACCTAAATAAATCCCTGTATTAGCAAAAATGACATTGTGGCGAAGAGCCTTGGTTCATCCATAAACAGTTCTCGGGCGTTAAAACCCAACTACCACAAAATGTTCGGTTGAAGTTCTGTGACAAATGATCAAACAAAATCATGGGCAAAATAGGATCAGCCAGGTTGAATCCCCGACTTGATAAGACCCGATCTTCAGGTACGCCATTTTTGTAGAGCCCAACCCACCTAAATCTTGGGCAAGGGCACAGGCCCTATATTTTTCATGCACACTGACCAACCGATGGCCCATAACGAACAACATGAACCATACCCTGGTGGCTGAACTTCCTTCTTTACGTTGGTCGCGTTGCTTAAAATGAAATCCAGCACCACCCTTGTTTCAAGGATATGCTTCTTTAAGAAAATGCCCTTCACGTTGGAAGAAAAAGAGAAGGAAATAAATAATAATAATAAAAAAACCTAGGCAGCACCGCAATTCTTAATTTAGATTGAGATCAAAGAAAATACAAAATCATGTTAAGCTGCACTGCTCAAGTTGCTCATTTGTCATGTGATCAAAGCTCCTGTCTGTCCTAAATACAGATCATAAATTATTGCTGCATGGTTCGGAATTTGCAACATTCTTTGATTGACCCGAGCAAGCAAACCTCAAGGATTCCGTTAGACTCTGGCCTCCCTCTTCCACAGCAATAAACTAAGTGTCCATTTGCTAGGCATTCTCCGCCGCCTCTGGAACTCCGTTAAGGTTGCAATCTGGGAAAAGGAACACCAATCGGTTAAAGTCAAATGAAAACAAAGCACAATAAGTCTAGGTGGGAAGCAATACCATCAAACAAAGAGAGTGGAGGGCTTTGTCAATCTGTTCTTGAGACATCCTGTGTAACTCCAGTTCAAAATCACGAAAGTCAAACCGTTTTGCTAATCGGAGTGCCTCGTCAGTGTCAAAACAATTGTATTGGTGGCCCCCACACAAATGGCAACAAATCCTTCCCCCTGCACGTCCTTTTGTCAGTCAAATGATCTAAGAGGAATAGGAGGTGGAAGGTCAACCTTGTCCCCTCTTTCTCGGGGAAAGAATAGGGGCTCCATGGGAGATTGATCGGATTTCTCACCCCCGAGGGAAATAGGAACGCTCGACTCTGCTAATGGCCCCTCTCGCACTATTGGAATAGAAGCATATATCGGTCCCTCCAGCTCAGGAACCTCCCTTATCGGGACGCTTCTCCCAGCCTCCCCTGTCGATGAAGAAGCGTTCGACAATAGGCTATCGGCTCCCTCCAACCCTATTCTTGCCAATTCGAAATGCTTAGATGTCGTGAGAGAAGCATGTTCCCCGATCTCCTTAGATCTCTCATCCTCTTCGGACGACTTGGGCAATTAAACTTTTATTTTCTTTGATGACTGAACCCTAGAAGACTTGTCGACTTCATCCGATGGTCTTTTGGCATTCGATCTCACCTACTTGTTGGTTGAAATTTCCTCCAAAAGTGATTCCTCCACAGATGTCGACATATCAACCGAATCTTTCTTTTTTTGTCTCAACAAAAATTTCCTCCTTTCATCGATTAACAGGCCCACCAAAAGTCGCATCTGGTCCTCCACACGTGAATCCATCTAGATGTTTCACTGAGTTAACTCATAATAGCACTTAAAAGATCGCAAAAAATGATAATGGTGAGTGGGGGTCGGAGGTTTTACCTTTAGCAGTGGTGCCTGATCGGCATTTGGCAACACTGCCAGGAGATTCTTATTTAGAAATTTCATAAAAAAATATTTCTGCATTCGATGCTTATTTTTCGACTCGCTGTAATAAAATTTTATGTGGGAATACCGACGGGTCTACAATTTGTACCAATCCTGAGTGGAGTCTTGACCTCCACACCATACCAATAAAAAAAGAACCGTCAAAATTTCTAGGTCAAAATGGAGGCGACATAACCTTAGCAAAGAAATCACCGCAACCACTAAGCGCCAAGTACTAGAGATAAGCAACGTGGGGTAAACATTCTAATATTGAATTACATCCCCAAACGAGCCCGTAGATGGAACTTTCAAGTTATACTTCACAAATTGTTTATACATAGGGACATAACTATCAGGTGCCTTGCTCGCCCTATCCCTATCAGTGGCCGACACCAATGCATAATTGCACCCCAATGACATATCATCCCAGATCTCTTGAAGCTCCTCCTCAGTCATTGTGCTCCGTATATCATTGATACTCTGATAAGAAGAGGAAGAAGAACCGTTCGACATTTTTTTAGAAAAAACTCTCATATGAAAGAGAAGATTCGTAAAGAGAAATATAGAAGTGTACACTAAAATGCTTGGCTTTATAAAGAGTATTGAAGACGATTCGCGAAAATCGAAATTACATTTGTCGTATTAAAGTTTCGCGTCTTTCCGATAGTTATCACTCATGGCGTCTTTCTCACAAAACGACACCATAAGTCGGGGGCAAATGATGAGGTCTGTTCAAAAGATCCAATATAAAAAGTATTCAATCCTACGAAACACATGATCCAAAGAGACAGGTATGTCTAGATGTGTCGATAGATTGGGATCAATCTTCCTGAATGGTGGACACTGTAATACCGGAAATTTGATGTTCAGTATTTTGGAAATATTTCTATAAGAAAGTACTTAAAAACTGCCAATGAGATGAGAAAAACAAAAATATGTATATAGTTATTAATGGTTAAAAAAAAAAAAAAAAAAAAAAAAAAAACAGAGAGAAAGAAGGAAAGAGGAGATGCTGCGTTTCGGGGTGAAACGCAGCACCCCATCTTCCCCAAATCGATTAGGGCTAATAGCCCTAATCGAAGCTCTCTCTCTCCCTCGTCTCTCTCGCGCGAGCTCTGCGCTCTCTCTCGTCTCTCCTTCGTGATTTCGCCGCCATCATCAACCACCACCGTGGCCACCGCAACCACCACCGCGAACCACCGCGTTCGCCTACTCCCTGTCCCGCACCGTCATCCTCTGTCTCTTTCTCTCGCGAAATCTCTCTCACTCTCTCCTTCGTTATCTCCCTCAATCTTTCGGTCTCTCTCTCTATCACAATCTCACCATCTCTTGCTCTCTTCCACGCACGAGCAGACGATTTTCCTCTGTTCCCTCTCTTTCCGCGCGCGAACAGAGTCCTCAACCTCTCTCCCTTCGCGCGCGACAATTTTTTTCGTCCCCCTGTTCGTTCGTGCTTGCTGCTCTTTGCAAGCACCACCCTTCTGCAGTCTTTGCAGAAGCCCTAGCCGTATGATAACAGAGCCTTTGAAAACCCTAGCCGCAGGACATCAAAAACCCTAGGTCACAGCTCTGCAGAGGTAAGCCTAGGTTGTCCAATTTTAATTCTAGGGTTGAATATTCTTAGTTGTTAGGTTTAATTCTAACGATTGCTGTAAATTGAACTTGTTACAGGTTTGATACACTGGCGATTGGAAGCTAGGTTACACACTGAGAAACCCTAGGTGAGGGATTTTCAATCCCTTCCGTAATTCGAATTATTTTTGTTGAACTAAGGTAGAAATTACATCTATATATGTTTTGAAATGTGTTAGACTTGAAAGAAATGTATTCCCCTAAGTGTTTGTATGAAATTATTGAGGTTAGGTCTAGAATTTGATGTAAATTGGACTGAAGCATGTGAGAAGGTCGTAGATAGTATTAGAGTTATATTTGATTGAATTATGTAGTTTTCCTTGGAATTTGAATGGAAATCGGCGTGAATTAAATTAATATTAAGGAATTCGGGAGAAAATGGGTAAAATTGAGGAATATTGTAAATTTAAAGTCATTGGTGATTTGAAATGATACTAGCTTGAGGAAACGAAAGTTTTGGAATGTAATTATGCAAGTTAAGGCTATTGTACATAAAAGGAGAATTTGAAAACCCTTTATTAGAGCTTTAATTGATCTTTATTCGTCTTGATTGGTTTAGGTTGACCTTTGGAGACTCGAGAAGAGTCGTTATGAGTTGATTTCGGAATTAGAGAGTGAATACCCTCTCTAGAGGTGAGTGGACGGATCGTTGTGTAGTAAATAAGCAAAATGTCTTTAAAATTCTTTGATAAATGATTTGAACTGATTTTCATATGATTTTATGCAATTATTTGTGATTGTGGGATGTCTGAAATGAGAATTTGAATTATGAATGCATCCTATGTGATTTTACATGAATTTGTGCCATGTGATTTGATTACTTGATTTGTAAATGCTCGTAGCATGATTTGTGGATTGAATTGATAAAATATGGCACATTGTTTGAAATGGAATGATTGTGAAATGATGGTGCACGAGAGAAATGGCTATAGTCATTCCCCCCCACGGAGCGACCCGACGGGGTGACGTGGATTGGGGTTTTATATGCGAGAGAGGTACGCGGCCTCTGCTGCCCCGTCGGACTATCCGGATTGCACCCCGGTGAGGTTCGAGCCAACGCCAAGGAAGAGGGTAGTTTTGAAAAACTGAAATGGAAAACCCTTGGCGGGCTTTCGTCTGGGTTTGGCCGCCCTGAGACGGAAGTGTTTTCGATGGGACCCTTGTGATTTTCTGAGAAAATGTTTGATATGGATGCATATTTTATAAATGATGTTGAATTACTGAAATGTTTGGATATGAAAATGATGTTTCAAGTATGCTTTGACATTCCCCACTTTCACCCCTTATTTATTACACAATCATGCCATTGCACTCCACTCACTGGGTATTTATAATACTCACCCCACTCTTTAACATTTTTCGGGAGGAAGATTAGATTTGTGACAGAGATTGGAGCTTGGGGAGGGCCTACCAGCTGGCTTTTGTAGGTATACATCGAGATGTATAGTCATTTTTGGTTTGAATTGAAATCCGAAGAAGGGAAGACTTGTACAATTCTTTTTGGTACGGATTTAATCAATACTTGTTTCCTGTATAGGAACAAGTATTGATGGAATCCTTACGTGGTTGTTGTTTACTTTCTTTCTCTCCTAGTTTTTGGTAAAAACTCAATGTTTGAGTGGGACATTTGGTTTGTAATATTGAGAATGGTTATTTTCTTTCGATTTCACGAAGTCTTGGACAACTCATATCGTTTGGATCTTACGGACGTTTGCTTGATTCTTCAAGCGAGTGTTAGTAAGATCTTACGGCTATGTTTTGGGACTTCCTGTTTGTTAAGTGCTTTCCTTATACTGTGAACTTTGAAATGGCTTGGATGGCCATATTGTGTGCCGTGCATGCACAGGTTCCCTCTCCCCGATTGTGTGTTGATGTGTAAATGCGCATGTACAGGTTCCCTCTCCCCGATGTGTGCTCGTGTGTACGGGGGATGGACTGGATGAGTCCTTGCATGTGTTTGTTATGTGATGTTTTCTGTTTTTTTTTATATGATTGATGTATGGAAAGAACTGTGGTGCTGTCTTTGTAGCCTTGCGGAGTTTCAGTATATGGGGAGGTTCCCCCCCCCGCAATACCGAGATTTCCGGCGGCTGTCTCGTGGTCGATCCGAGGATCGGGCGTGACTTTTAGTGGTATCAGAGCTTAGGCTCACGATTTTAAAAGTTTGATGATTTTGGAATGATTTCAAATGTTTCCAAATGTCCCAAAAGTTTCTAAAGACTTTGAAGTATTTGGTTTTTGAAAAAGGTGTTTTTGAGAATGTACAAGTCTTCCATGGATTTCTTAGGAGGATAGGAATGCTCATTTTTAGGGGGTTAAATACCTAGTTCAATTCCTATTCTATTTGCTGAGATTTGACTCTTCTTCGTAGAACTATCCCTCATAGACAAAGATTGAGGAACCGAATGAGATTCCTCCTACACACCTCTACATATTAATTATAGTCATCTTATATCTTGATTTCACCTCTTTATTGAGTTGTGGTTAAGATTCTTGCTAGTAGATTGCTTACGGTATTCGGTGATACTATTATCTATAATTTAATAACTGGGGTGTTTTTATTGAAGATAGATTCTACATCTGGTTTTAGTGGCTTATTAAGTGGTTCATTTTGCTAAGAAGCATGATAAAAGAGTATATTTGAGATTTAAAAGGACTTGGCCATTAGGGGTTCATTTAGAGGGCACTTTGAGGAGTGTTCCTAGTTGTGGAGTCTTGATAACACGGTGGTGGTGAAGGATTAGATTGAAATGATGACATGAAAAGTTACAAATGTGATGCAGTGACTTTGGTAGGGTTTCCTACAATCGGAAGAAGGAAAGGTTGTAATGAGGCTGTAGATTGGATAGTAAAGGAAGTGTGCATATTGAAATTTATGGTTCAAAATTGGTTGAGTTGGGAGATTCAAGAAGATTTAAATGCCGAAAAGTTTGGAGTATTTTATTTAGAAATTGTGTTCAAAGGATTCTAATATGAGGAAAACCTGGCAAATCTGCCTTCAAGGCGCTAATAAACAAATGGATATTTTTAAAAGGAATTTATGGATATTTCTTCTAGACAATTTAACCTTGGAAAAGTGGATATTTGTATTGTGAAGATAATGCTACTGTTAATTATTGGCATAAAAGGGAATGCTTAGTTGTGTTGGTTAGTAAGTGCGATCTGTCATAAAGTTAGATAGGGAAATTTACAACATGAAATTGATATTATTTAATAGAGATGCAAGGGTTTGTTTAGTATATTGAGTATGACAAAATTTCTTGCCATGGAGGACATTAGTTTGTCAGGTAAATTCCTTAGAACTTGAACTTGATGATTTAGAGATTTGGATATAAATATTAAGTGATCATGATTGCATGATAATGAATTTAAGGAGAGATGATTTTGATGTTTTGAGATATTCATGGTGTTAGTGATAATTATATACCTTGATTGAAATTGATAGAAATTGTCATTTGACTCTTTTTCCATAGACATATAGTATTATTCATTGGTGGTCAACTCATCGAGATTTTGAGTTGAGTTGTTTCCAAATTTAGAGATGTTTGGATCAACTCGTTGATAATTTGGTTAACTCTCTTATAGGAGATGTGAATGGACGGCTTTGATGCATATGAATGGGTTAATTGTTTTCAATTATGAATTATAAATTGATTTTTGAAATGACTTTGCAAATGGATTCGAAATTGATTTGTGAAATAAAGTTTAAAAGAGGATTAAAATATTTTGTGAGTGTGGTGTGCCTGAAATGAAATGGCAAAATATCCATGACTCATGACTTTGAATATTAAACTATTTGCATTCGTTACATTTGGATACTCAT
Source organism: Dillenia turbinata (assembly GCA_037126225.1). Lineage (NCBI taxonomy): Eukaryota > Viridiplantae > Streptophyta > Magnoliopsida > Dilleniales > Dilleniaceae > Dillenia > Dillenia turbinata. The sequence goes on from JBAMMX010000015.1 coordinate 11,920,775, forward strand.
GTGAATTTTGAAGAATAGCTATATCTTATATTTGAGATTGTGAATCGATTGATAACTTAAGCTTGAGAACATGGTGTTGGAAAACCAATAATGACTAAGTCTTGCCACGGATCGAGGCCATGGAGGCAGCGTGGCAAAGGCTGGGTAGGAGAGTGATTTTGGACAGATCCGAAAGTTATTGAAAGGAAAATATAAAATTGTTTATTGAATTGGAGAATATGAGTCATGGAAAATTTGATATAAATTTATGTTATTACAAATGATTTTGGCATTACACGGAAATGAATTTTGATATATGTGTTTGGCACAACCACTTTCACCCTCATTCATGCTCAATATGCCATGCCGTCTATTCACTAAAAATTTCCATGCTTACCTCAGTCCTTCCTAATATTCTTTAGAAGAATCTTAGATTCGAAACACGAATTTTGATTTCTAGCAATGGCTAAAGTCAGATTCTAAAAAGCACAGATATGCATAACTAGTGAAACACGATAATATTATTAAATGAGACTTACAAAGGTAGGTACCTGTGATGAAAATGATTTGCTTCAGTTGGTCTTTTATTTTGTTTGGTGAATTAATATTACTTTTAAAGAGAATGATTGATAGTAGAGAGATTTTGTACGATAATGCATTGAGAAGATCTATATGTATCTAGGATATGTTTTGTTGATTTAATCGTTTTGGCGACGTGTTTTGTTTAATGAAAGGTTTGTTCATAACCCTAGGAAAGACTTATTGCTACTCATGTTGATGAGCAGTTGGATTTTTAGAAAGAAATTGAAAAGGGAAAATTCAGAATTTTATCACTAATTATGATTTTTTTTATTTTAATAAATCGAGACCATCAAGTTGTTACGGGAGAGATCCAAGTAATTAGGATTTTATTTCTCTAATTTCTACCGGAATGGAGTCTTTGAGTCGATTAAAGTTGAGTGACAAGTGGATGTAGTTGATCGAGTGAGTAAAGTTGAAGGGATCGAATATAGGAAATTATTACAAGATAAGATCAGTAGTAGATTAAGTGAATGCAAAGCGAATTTTTATGATGTATCTTTTGTGATTATATGATTATAGAATTGATGTGAGAGACTAGGTATTTTTGAAAATATTTTTTTTGAAAAGAAGTAATCTGGTTTCAAAAGCAGGGAAACTTGTATATTTGTCAAGCCGATCAATTCAGGGTTTAAGAGAATATGAGAATTGTATTGAAAGCACTGTATGTAAATGAGAAGATCGTAATGTCTAGAGTGTAACGGTAATAAATATAACAGACACTAGAAGTGGTTATTACTTTGATAATTTAGGGATATTAATGCAGACACCGGGTAATATGCAGATGTATGTACTAGATTTGATTTGGATAGAATATTGGTGATATTGCATGATAAAAAAAAAAAAAAAAGAAGTTATCTAATTAAGGATTGGAGATTTAAAACTTGGAAGCATACAAATATTATCAGTGGAGTAAATTTCCTCACTTAGTCTAGACCATATTGAGGTTGATTTACATTTCGTTATACACAAACTTGAGGATATAAGGATTTTCTCTATCTTGGGATCTGCAATTGATATGGACATGACATGGTAGTGGACATTTCTTATTTAAAGTCTCTTTTAAAAGATAATTTAAGGAATTTTTATAGTTTTGGAGTTTTGACAGCTTAGTTGTTGATTCTGAAGTTAAAATATGTCAATCCTAATATATCATGAGAAATATTTGACGGGACTCTCTCATGTAGTTGAAAATCCTACGATAGAGTTGAACCTAGATCCAAATTTCAAAGTGTAACCCGTGTTAATACTAGATCAATAGTTCAAACAGTTGAGGAATAAGCGATTCCTATGGTAAAAGTGTTGTGGAAAAACAATCAAATCGAAGAACAGACTTGGGAGACCGAAGAACTAATGCGGAAGCAACATCCGCAGCTCTTTGATGTATGAATTGTATTTTGAAATTTCGAGGACGAAATTTGTTTTTAAGGGGGTTAAGAGTTGTAATACCGAAATTTGATGTTCGAGATTTTGGAAATATTTCTATAAGAAAGTACTTAAAAACTGCCAATGAGATGAGAAAAAAACAAAAATATGTATATAGTTATTAATGGTTTAAAAAAAAAAAAAAAAAAAAAAAAACAGAGAGAAAGAAGGAAAGAGGAGATGCTGCGTTTCGGGGTGAAACGCAGCACCCCATCTTCTCCAAATCGATTAGGGCTAATAGCCCTAATCGAAGCTCTCTCTCTCCCTCGTCTCTCTCGCGCGAGCTCTGCGCTCTCTCTCGTCTCTCCTTCGCGATTTCGCCGCCATCATCAACCACCACCGTGGCCACCGCAACCACCACCGCGAACCACCGCGTTCGCCTACTCCCTGTCCCGCACCGTCATCCTCTGTCTCTTTCTCTCGCGAAATCTCTCTCACTCTCTCCTTCGTTATCTCCCTCAATCTTTCGGTCTCTCTCTCTATCACAATCTCACCATCTCTTGCTCTCTTCCACGCACGAGCAGACGATTTTCCTCTGTTCCCTCTCTTTCCGCGCGCGAACAGAGTCCTCAACCTCTCTCCCTTCGTGCGCGACAATTTTTTTCGTCCCCCTGTTCGTTCGTGCTTGCTGCTCTTTGCAAGCACCACCCTTCTAAGCCTTTGCGAAGCCCTAGCCGTATGATAACAGAGCCTTTGAAAACCCTAGCCGCAGGACATCAAAAACCCTAGGTCACAGCTCTGCAGAGGTAAGCCTAGGTTGTCCAATTTTAATTCTAGGGTTGAATATTCTTAGTTGTTAGGTTTAATTCTAACGATTGCTGTAAATTGAACTTGTTACAGGTTTGATACACTTGCGATTGGAAGCTAGGTTACACACTGAGAAACCCTAGGTGAGGGATTTTCAATCCCTTCCGTAATTCGAATTATTTTTGTTGAACTAAGGTAGAAATTACATCTATATATGTTTTGAAATGTGTTAGACTTGAAAGAAATGTATTCCCCTAAGTGTTTGTATGAAATTATTGAGGTTAGGTCTAGAATTTGATGTAAATTGGACTGTGAAGCATGTGAGAAGGTCGTAGATAGTATTAGAGTTATATTTGATTGAATTATGTAGTTTTCCTTGGAATTTGAATGGAAATCGGCGTGAATTAAATTAATATTAAGGAATTCGGGAGAAAATGGGTAAAATTGAGGAATATTGTAAATTTAAAGTCATTGGTGATTTGAAATGATACTAGCTTGAGGAAACGAAAGTTTTGGAATGTAATTATGCAAGTTAAGGCTATTGTACATAAAAGGAGAATTTGAAAACCCTTTATTAGAGCTTTAATTGATCTTTATTCGTCTTGATTGGTTTAGGTTGACCTTTGGAGACTCGAGAAGAGTCGTTATGAGTTGATTTCGGAATTAGAGAGTGAATACCCTCTCTAGAGGTGAGTGGACGGATCGTTGTGTAGTAAATAAGCAAAATGTCTTTAAAATTCTTTGATAAATGATTTGAACTGATTTTCATATGATTTTATGCAATTATTTGTGATTGTGGGATGTCTGAAATGAGAATTTGAATTATGAATGCATCCTATGTGATTTTACATGAATTTGTGCCATGTGATTTGATTACTTGATTTGTAAATGCTCGTAGCATGATTTGTGGATTGAATTGATAAAATATGGCACATTGTTTGAAATGGAATGATTGTGAAATGATGGTGCACGAGAGAAATGGCTATAGTCATTCCCCCCCACGGAGCGACCCGACGGGGTGACGTGGATTGGGGTTTTATATGCGAGAGAGGTGACGCGGCCTCGCTCCGCCCCGTCGGACTATCCGGATTGCACCCCGGTGAGGTTCGAGCCAACGCTAAGGAAGAGGGTAGTTTTGAAAAACTGAAATGGAAAACCCTTGGCGGGCTTTCGTCTGGGTTTGGCCGCCCTGAGACGGAAGTGTTTTCGATGGGACCCTTGTGATTTTCTGAGAAAATGTTTGATATGGATGCATATTTTATAAATGATGTTGAATTACTGAAATGTTTGGATATGAAAATGATGTTTCAAGTATGCTTTGACATTCCCCACTTTCACCCCTTATTTATTACACAATCATGCCATTGCACTCCACTCACTGGGTATTTATAATACTCACCCCACTCTTTAACATTTTTCAGAGGAAGATTAGATTTGTGACAAGAGATTGGAGCTTGGGGAGGGCCTACCAGCTGGCTTTTGTAGGTATACATCGAGATGTATAGTCATTTTTGGTTTGAATTGAAATCCGAAGAAGGGAAGACTTGTACAATTCTTATTTGGTACGGATTTAATCAATACTTGTTTCCTGTATAGGAACAAGTATTGATGGAATCCTTACGTGGTTGTTGTTTACTTTCTTTCTCTCCTAGTTTTTGGTAAAAACTCAATGTTTGAGTGGGACATTTGGTTTGTAATATTGAGAATGGTTATTTTCTTTCGATTTCACGAAGTCTTGGACAACTCATATCGTTTGGATCTTACGGACGTTTGCTTGATTCTTCAAGCGAGTGTTAGTAAGATCTTACGGCTATGTTTTGGGACTTCCTGTTTGTTAAGTGCTTTCCTTATACTGTGAACTTTGAAATGGCTTGGATGGCCATATTGTGTGCCGTGCATGCACAGGTTCCCTCTCCCCGATTGTGTGTTGATGTGTAAATGCGCATGTACAGGTTCCCTCTCCCCGATGTGTGCTCGTGTGTACAGGGATGGACTGGATGAGTCCTTGCATGTGTTTGTTATGTGATGTTTTCTGTTTTTTTTTTTTATATGATTGATGTATGGAAAGAACTGTGGTGCTGTCTTTGTAGCCTTGCGGAGTTTCAGTATATGGGGAGGTTCTGCCCGTATACCGAGATTTCGCGGCGGCTGTCTCGTGGTCGATCCGAGGATCGGGGCGTGACAGCTTTAGTGGTATCAGAGCTTAGGCTCACGATTTTAAAAGTTTGATGATTTTGGAATGATTTCAAATGTTTCCAAATGTCCCAAAAGTTTCTAAAGACTTTGAAGTATTTGGTTTTTGAAAAAGGTGTTTTTGAGAATGTACAAGTCTTCCATGGATTTCTTAGGAGGATAGGAATGCTCATTTTTAGGGGGTTAAATACCTAGTTCAATTCCTATTCTATTTGCTGAGATTTGACTCTTCTTCGTAGAACTATCCCTCATAGACAAAGATTGAGGAACCGAATGAGATTCCTCCTACACACCTCTACATATTAATTATAGTCATCTTATATCTTGATTTCACCTCTTTATTGAGTTGTGGTTAAGATTCTTGCTAGTAGATTGCTTACGGTATTCGGTGATACTATTATCTATAATTTAATAACTGGGGTGTTTTTATTGAAGATAGATTCTACATCTGGTTTTAGTGGCTTATTAAGTGGTTCATTTTGCTAAGAAGCATGATAAAAGAGTATATTTGAGATTTAAAAGGACTTGGCCATTAGGGGTTCATTTAGAGGGCACTTTGAGGAGTGTTCCTAGTTGTGGAGTCTTGATAACACGGTGGTGGTGAAGGATTAGATTGAAATGATGACATGAAAAGTTACAAATGTGATGCAGTGACTTTGGTAGGGTTTCCTACAATCGGAAGAAGGAAAGGTTGTAATGAGGCTGTAGATTGGATAGTAAAGGAAGTGTGCATATTGAAATTTATGGTTCAAAATTGGTTGAGTTGGGAGATTCAAGAAGATTTAAATGCCGAAAAGTTTGGAGTATTTTATTTAGAAATTGTGTTCAAAGGATTCTAATATGAGGAAAACCTGGCAAATCTGCCTTCAAGGCGCTAATAAACAAATGGATATTTTTAAAAGGAATTTATGGATATTTCTTCTAGACAATTTAACCTTGGAAAAGTGGATATTTGTATTGTGAAGATAATGCTACTGTTAATTATTGGCATAAAAGGGAATGCTTAGTTGTGTTGGTTAGTAAGTGCGATCTGTCATAAAGTTAGATAGGGAAATTTACAACATGAAATTGATATTATTTAATAGAGATGCAAGGGTTTGTTTAGTATATTGAGTATGACAAAATTTCTTGCCATGGAGGACATTAGTTTGTCAGGTAAATTCCTTAGAACTTGAACTTGATGATTTAGAGATTTGGATATAAATATTAAGTGATCATGATTGCATGATAATGAATTTAAGGAGAGATGATTTTGATGTTTTGAGATATTCATGGTGTTAGTGATAATTATATACCTTGATTGAAATTGATAGAAATTGTCATTTGACTCTTTTTCCATAGACATATAGTATTATTCATTGGTGGTCAACTCATCGAGATTTTGAGTTGAGTTGTTTCCAAATTTAGAGATGTTTGGATCAACTCGTTGATAATTTGGTTAACTCTCTTATAGGAGATGTGAATGGATGGCTTTGATGCATATGAATGGGTTAATTGTTTTCAATTATGAATTATAAATTGATTTTTGAAATGACTTTGCAAATGGATTCGAAATTGATTTGTGAAATAAAGTTTAAAAGAGGATTAAAATATTTTGTGAGTGTGGTGTGCCTGAAATGAAATGGCAAAATATCCATGACTCATGACTTTGAATATTAAACTATTTGCATTCGTTACATTTGGATACTCATGTGAATTTTGAAGAATAGCTATATCTTATATTTGAGATTGTGAATCGATTGATAACTTAAGCTTGAGAACATGGTGTTGGAAAACCAATAATGACTAAGTCTTGCCACGGATCGAGGCCATGGAGGCAGTGGCAAAGGCTGGGTAGGAGAGTGATTTTGGACAGATCCGAAAGTTATTGAAAGGAAAATATAAAATTGTTTATTGAATTGGAGAATATGAGTCATGGAAAATTTGATATAAATTTATGTTATTACAAATGATTTTGGCATTACACGGAAATGAATTTTGATATATGTGTTTGGCACAACCACTTTCACCCTCATTCATGCTCAATATGCCATGCCGTCTATTCACTAAAAATTTCCATGCTTACCTCAGTCCTTCCTAATATTCTTTAGAAGAATCTTAGATTCGAAACACGAATTTTGATTTCTAGCAATGGCTAAAGTCAGATTCTAAAAAGCACAGATATGCATAACTAGTGAAACACGATAATATTATTAAATGAGACTTACAAAGGTAGGTACCTGTGATGAAAATGATTTGCTTCAGTTGGTCTTTTATTTTGTTTGGTGAATTAATATTACTTTAAAGAGAATGATTGATAGTAGAGAGATTTTGTACGATAATGCATTGAGAAGATCTATATGTATCTAGGATATGTTTTGTTGATTTAATCGTTTTGGCGACGTGTTTTGTTTAATGAAAGGTTTGTTCATAACCCTAGGAAAGACTTATTGCTACTCATGTTGATGAGCAGTTGGATTTTTAGAAAGAAATTGAAAAGGGAAAATTCAGAATTTTATCACTAATTATGATTTTTTTTATTTTAATAAATCGAGACCATCAAGTTGTTACGGGAGAGATCCAAGTAATTAGGATTTTATTTCTCTAATTTCTACCGGAATGGAGTCTTTGAGTCGATTAAAGTTGAGTGACAAGTGGATGTAGTTGATCGAGTGAGTAAAGTTGAAGGGATCGAATATAGGAAATTATTACAAGATAAGATCAGTAGTAGATTAAGTGAATGCAAAGCGAATTTTTATGATGTATCTTTTGTGATTATATGATTATAGAATTGATGTGAGAGACTAGGTATTTTTGAAAATATTTTTTTTGAAAAGAAGTAATCTGGTTTCAAAAGCAGGGAAACTTGTATATTTGTCAAGCCGATCAATTCAGGGTTTAAGAGAATATGAGAATTGTATTGAAAGCACTGTATGTAAATGAGAAGATCGTAATGTCTAGAGTGTAACGGTAATAAATATAACAGACACTAGAAGTGGTTATTACTTTGATAATTTAGGGATATTAATGCAGACACCGGGTAATATGCAGATGTATGTACTAGATTTGATTTGGATAGAATATTGGTGATATTGCATGATAAAAAAAAAAAAAAAAGAAGTTATCTAATTAAGGATTGGAGATTTAAAACTTGGAAGCATACAAATATTATCAGTGGAGTAAATTTCCTCACTTAGTCTAGACCATATTGAGGTTGATTTACATTTCGTTATACACAAACTTGAGGATATAAGGATTTTCTCTATCTTGGGATCTGCAATTGATATGGACATGACATGGTAGTGGACATTTCTTATTTAAAGTCTCTTTTAAAAGATAATTTAAGGAATTTTTATAGTTTTGGAGTTTTGACAGCTTAGTTGTTGATTCTGAAGTTAAAATATGTCAATCCTAATATATCATGAGAAATATTTGACGGGACTCTCTCATGTAGTTGAAAATCCTACGATAGAGTTGAACCTAGATCCAAATTTCAAAGTGTAACCCGTGTTAATACTAGATCAATAGTTCAAACAGTTGAGGAATAAGCAGATTCCTATGGTAAAAGTGTTGTGGAAAAACAATCAAATCGAAGAACAGACTTGGGAGACCGAAGAACTAATGCGGAAGCAACATCCGCAGCTCTTTGATGTATGAATTGTATTTTGAAATTTCGAGGACGAAATTTGTTTTTAGGGGGTTAAGAGTTGTAATACCGGAAATTTGATGTTCAGTATTTTGGAAATATTTCTATAAGAAAGTACTTAAAAACTGCCAATGAGATGAGAAAAACAAAAATATGTATATAGTTATTAATGGTTAAAAAAAAAAAAAAAAAAAAAAAAAAACAGAGAGAAAGAAGGAAAGAGGAGATGCTGCGTTTCGGGGTGAAACGCAGCACCCCATCTTCCCCAAATCGATTAGGGCTAATAGCCCTAATCGAAGCTCTCTCTCCCTCGTCTCTCTCGCGCGAGCTCTGCGCTCTCTCTCGTCTCTCCTTCGCGATTTCGCCGCCATCATCAACCACCACCGTGGCCACCGCAACCACCACCGCGAACCACCGCGTTCGCCTACTCCCTGTCCCGCACCGTCATCCTCTGTCTCTTTCTCTCGCGAAATCTCTCTCACTCTCTCCTTCGTTATCTCCCTCAATCTTTCGGTCTCTCTCTCTATCACAATCTCACCATCTCTTGCTCTCTTCCACGCACGAGCAGACGATTTTCCTCTGTTCCCTCTCTTTCCACGCGCGAACAGAGTCCTCAACCTCTCTCCCTTCGTGCGCGACAATTTTTTTCGTCCCCCTGTTCGTTCGTGCTTGCTGCTCTTTGCAAGCACCACCCTTCTGCAGTCTTTGCAGAAGCCCTAGCCGTATGATAACAGAGCCTTTGAAAACCCTAGCCGCAGGACATCAAAAACCCTAGGTCACAGCTCTGCAGAGGTAAGCCTAGGTTGTCCAATTTTAATTCTAGGGTTGAATATTCTTAGTTGTTAGGTTTAATTCTAACGATTGCTGTAAATTGAACTTGTTACAGGTTTGATACACTTGCGATTGGAAGCTAGGTTACACACTGAGAAACCCTAGGTGAGGGATTTTCAATCCCTTCCGTAATTCGAATTATTTTTGTTGAACTAAGGTAGAAATTACATCTATATATGTTTTGAAATGTGTTAGACTTGAAAGAAATGTATTCCCCTAAGTGTTTGTATGAAATTATTGAGGTTAGGTCTAGAATTTGATGTAAATTGGACTGAAGCATGTGAGAAGGTCGTAGATAGTATTAGAGTTATATTTGATTGAATTATGTAGTTTTCCTTGGAATTTGAATGGAAATCGGCGTGAATTAAATTAATATTAAGGAATTCGGGAGAAAATGGGTAAAATTGAGGAATATTGTAAATTTAAAGTCATTGGTGATTTGAAATGATACTAGCTTGAGGAAACGAAAGTTTTGGAATGTAATTATGCAAGTTAAGGCTATTGTACATAAAAGGAGAATTTGAAAACCCTTTATTAGAGCTTTAATTGATCTTTATTCGTCTTGATTGGTTTAGGTTGACCTTTGGAGACTCGAGAAGAGTCGTTATGAGTTGATTTCGGAATTAGAGAGTGAATACCCTCTCTAGAGGTGAGTGGACGGATCGTTGTGTAGTAAATAAGCAAAATGTCTTTAAAATTCTTTGATAAATGATTTGAACTGATTTTCATATGATTTTATGCAATTATTTGTGATTGTGGGATGTCTGAAATGAGAATTTGAATTATGAATGCATCCTATGTGATTTTACATGAATTTGTGCCATGTGATTTGATTACTTGATTTGTAAATGCTCGTAGCATGATTTGTGGATTGAATTGATAAAATATGGCACATTGTTTGAAATGGAATGATTGTGAAATGATGGTGCACGAGAGAAATGGCTATAGTCATTCCCCCCACGGAGCGACCCGACGGGGTGACGTGGATTGGGGTTTTATATGCGAGAGAGGTACGCGGCCTCTGCTCTGCCCCGTCGGACTATCCGGATTGCACCCCGGTGAGGTTCGAGCCAACGCCAAGGAAGAGGGTAGTTTTGAAAAACGAAATGGAAAACCCTTGGCGGGCTTTAATCGGGTTTGGCCGCCCCGAGACGAAGTGTTTTCGATGGGACCCTTGTGATTTTCTGAGAAAATGTTTGATATGGATGCATATTTTATAAATGATGTTGAATTACTGAAATGTTTGGATATGAAAATGATGTTTCAAGTATGCTTTGACATTCCCCACTTTCACCCCTTATTTATTACACAATCATGCCATTGCACTCCACTCACCGGGTATTTATAATACTCACCCCACTCTTTAACATTTTTCGAGAGGAAGATTAGATTTGTGACAGAGATTGGAGCTTGGGGAGGGCCTACCAGCTGGCTTTTGTAGGTATACATCGAGATGTATAGTCATTTTTGGTTTGAATTGAAATCCGAAGAAGGGAAGACTTGTACAATTCTTTTTGGTACGGATTTAATCAATACTTGTTTCCTGTATAGGAACAAGTATTGATGGAATCCTTACGTGGTTGTTGTTTACTTTCTTTCTCTCCTAGTTTTTGGTAAAAACTCAATGTTTGAGTGGGACATTTGGTTTGTAATATTGAGAATGGTTATTTTCTTTCGATTTCACGAAGTCTTGGACAACTCATATCGTTTGGATCTTACGGACGTTTGCTTGATTCTTCAAGCGAGTGTTAGTAAGATCTTACGGCTATGTTTTGGGACTTCCTGTTTGTTAAGTGCTTTCCTTATACTGTGAACTTTGAAATGGCTTGGATGGCCATATTGTGTGCCGTGCATGCACAGGTTCCCTCTCCCCGATTGTGTGTTGATGTGTAAATGCGCATGTACAGGTTCCCTCTCCCCGATGTGTGCTCGTGTGTACAGGGATGGACTGGATGAGTCCTTGCATGTGTTTGTTATGTGATGTTTTCTGTTTTTTTTTATATGATTGATGTATGGAAAGAACTGTGGTGCTGTCTTTGTAGCCTTGCGGAGTTTCAGTATATGGGGAGGTTCTGCCCGTATACCGAGATTTCGCGGCGGCTGTCTCGTGGTCGATCCGAGGATCGGGGCGTGACAGCTTTAGTGGTATCAGAGCTTAGGCTCACGATTTTAAAAGTTTGATGATTTTGGAATGATTTCAAATGTTTCCAAATGTCCCAAAAGTTTCTAAAGACTTTGAAGTATTTGGTTTTTGAAAAAGGTGTTTTTGAGAATGTACAAGTCTTCCATGGATTTCTTAGGAGGATAGGAATGCTCATTTTTAGGGGGTTAAATACCTAGTTCAATTCCTATTCTATTTGCTGAGATTTGACTCTTCTTCGTAGAACTATCCCTCATAGACAAAGATTGAGGAACCGAATGAGATTCCTCCTACACACCTCTACATATTAATTATAGTCATCTTATATCTTGATTTCACCTCTTTATTGAGTTGTGGTTAAGATTCTTGCTAGTAGATTGCTTACGGTATTCGGTGATACTATTATCTATAATTTAATAACTGGGGTGTTTTTATTGAAGATAGATTCTACATCTGGTTTTAGTGGCTTATTAAGTGGTTCATTTTGCTAAGAAGCATGATAAAAGAGTATATTTGAGATTTAAAAGGACTTGGCCATTAGGGGTTCATTTAGAGGGCACTTTGAGGAGTGTTCCTAGTTGTGGAGTCTTGATAACACGGTGGTGGTGAAGGATTAGATTGAAATGATGACATGAAAAGTTACAAATGTGATGCAGTGACTTTGGTAGGGTTTCCTACAATCGGAAGAAGGAAAGGTTGTAATGAGGTAGAGATTGGATAGTAAAGGAAGTGTGCATATTGAAATTTATGGTTCAAAATTGGTTGAGTTGTGAGATTCAAGAAGATTTAAATGCCGAAAAGTTTGGAGTATTTTATTTAGAAATTGTGTTCAAAGGATTCTAATATGAGGAAAACCTGGCAAATCTGCCTTCAAGGCGCTAATAAACAAATGGATATTTTTAAAAGGAATTTATGGATATTTCTTCTAGACAATTTAACCTTGGAAAAGTGGATATTTGTATTGTGAAGATAATGCTACTGTTAATTATTGGCATAAAAGGGAATGCTTAGTTGTGTTGGTTAGTAAGTGCGATCTGTCATAAAGTTAGATAGGGAAATTTACAACATGAAATTGATATTATTTAATAGAGATGCAAGGGTTTGTTTAGTATATTGAGTATGACAAAATTTCTTGCCATGGAGGACATTAGTTTGTCAGGTAAATTCCTTAGAACTTGAACTTGATGATTTAGAGATTTGGATATAAATATTAAGTGATCATGATTGCATGATAATGAATTTAAGGAGAGATGATTTTGATGTTTTGAGATATTCATGGTGTTAGTGATAATTATATACCTTGATTGAAATTGATAGAAATTGTCATTTGACTCTTTTTCCATAGACATATAGTATTATTCATTGGTGGTCAACTCATCGAGATTTTGAGTTGAGTTGTTTCCAAATTTAGAGATGTTTGGATCAACTCGTTGATAATTTGGTTAACTCTCTTATAGGAGATGTGAATGGACGGCTTTGATGCATATGAATGGGTTAATTGTTTTCAATTATGAATTATAAATTGATTTTTGAAATGACTTTGCAAATGGATTCGAAATTGATTTGTGAAATAAAGTTTAAAAGAGGATTAAAATATTTTGTGAGTGTGGTGTGCCCTGAAATGAAATGGCAAAATATCCATGACTCATGACTTTGAATATTAAACTATTTGCATTCGTTACATTTGGATACTCATGTGAATTTTGAAGAATAGCTATATCTTATATTTGAGATTGTGAATCGATTGATAACTTAAGCTTGAGAACATGGTGTTGGAAAACCAATAATGACTAAGTCTTGCCACGGATCGAGGCCATGGAGGCAAGTGGCAAAGGTGAAGTAGGAGAGTGATTTTGGACAGATCCGAAAGTTATTGAAAGGAAAATATAAAATTGTTTATTGAATTGGAGAATATGAGTCATGGAAAATTTGATATAAATTTATGTTATTACAAATGATTTTGGCATTACACGGAAATGAATTTTGATATATGTGTTTGGCACAACCACTTTCACCCTCATTCATGCTCAATATGCCATGCCGTCTATTCACTAAAAATTTCCATGCTTACCTCAGTCCTTCCTAATATTCTTTAGAAGAATCTTAGATTCGAAACACGAATTTTGATTTCTAGCAATGGCTAAAGTCAGATTCTAAAAAGCACAGATATGCATAACTAGTGAAACACGATAATATTATTAAATGAGACTTACAAAGGTAGGTACCTGTGATGAAAATGATTTGCTTCAGTTGGTCTTTTATTTTGTTTGGTGAATTAATATTACTTTAAAGAGAATGATTGATAGTAGAGAGATTTTGTACGATAATGCATTGAGAAGATCTATATGTATCTAGGATATGTTTTGTTGATTTAATCGTTTTGGCGACGTGTTTTGTTTAATGAAAGGTTTGTTCATAACCCTAGGAAAGACTTATTGCTACTCATGTTGATGAGCAGTTGGATTTTTAGAAAGAAATTGAAAAGGGAAAATTCAGAATTTTATCACTAATTATGATTTTTTTTATTTTAATAAATCGAGACCATCAAGTTGTTACGGGAGAGATCCAAGTAATTAGGATTTTATTTCTCTAATTTCTACCGGAATGGAGTCTTTGAGTCGATTAAAGTTGAGTGACAAGTGGATGTAGTTGATCGAGTGAGTAAAGTTGAAGGGATCGAATATAAGAAATTATTACAAGATAAGATCAGTAGTAGATTAAGTGAATGCAAAGCGAATTTTTATGATGTATCTTTTGTGATTATATGATTATAGAATTGATGTGAGAGACTAGGTATTTTTGAAAATATTTTTTTTGAAAAGAAGTAATCTGGTTTCAAAAGGCGGGGAAACTTGTATATTTGTCAAGCCGATCAATTCAGGGTTTAAGAGAATATGAGAATTGTATTGAAAGCACTGTATGTAAATGAGAAGATCGTAATGTCTAGAGTGTAACGGTAATAAATATAACAGACACTAGAAGTGGTTATTACTTTGATAATTTGGGGATATTAATGCAGGGTAATATGCAGATGTATGTACTAGATTTGATTTGGATAGAATATTGGTGATATTGCATGATAAAAAAAAAAAAAAAGAAGTTATCTAATTAAGGATTGGAGATTTAAAACTTGGAAGCATACAAATATTATCAGTGGAGTAAATTTCCTCACTTAGTCTAGACCATATTGAGGTTGATTTACATTTCGTTATACACAAACTTGAGGATATAAGGATTTTCTCTATCTTGGGATCTGCAATTGATATGGACATGACATGGTAGTGGACATTTCTTATTTAAAGTCTCTTTTAAAAGATAATTTAAGGAATTTTTATAGTTTTGGAGTTTTGACAGCTTAGTTGTTGATTCTGAAGTTAAAATATGTCAATCCTAATATATCATGAGAAATATTTGACGGGACTCTCTCATGTAGTTGAAAATCCTACGATAGAGTTGAACCTAGATCCAAATTTCAAAGTGTAACCCGTGTTAATACTAGATCAATAGTTCAAACAGTTGAGGAATAAGCAGATTCCTATGGTAAAAGTGTTGTGGAAAAACAATCAAATCGAAGAACAGACTTGGGAGACCGAAGAACTAATGCGGAAGCAACATCCGCAGCTCTTTGATGTATGAATTGTATTTTGAAATTTCGAGGACGAAATTTGTTTTTAGGGGGTTAAGAGTTGTAATACCGGAAATTTGATGTTCAGTATTTTGGAAATATTTCTATAAGAAAGTACTTAAAAACTGCCAATGAGATGAGAAAAACAAAAATATGTATATAGTTATTAATGGTTTAAAAAAAAAAAAAAAAAAAAAAACAGAGAGAAAGAAGGAAAGAGGAGATGCTGCGTTTCGGGGTGAAACGCAGCACCCCATCTTCCCCAAATCGATTAGGGCTAATAGCCCTAATCGACGCTCTCTCTCCCTCGTCTCTCTCGCGAGCTCGCGCGCTCTCTCTCGTCTCTCCTTCGCGATTTCGCCGCCATCATCAACCACCACCGTGGCCACCGCAACCACCACCGCGAACCACCGCGTTCGCCTACTCCCTGTCCCGCACCGTCATCCTCTGTCTCTTTCTCTCGCGAAATCTCTCTCACTCTCTCCTTCGTTATCTCCCTCAATCTTTCGGTCTCTCTCTCTATCACAATCTCACCATGTCTTGCTCTCTTCCACGCACGAGCGCACGATTTTCCTCTGTTCCCTCTCTTTCTCGCGCGAACGAGTCCTCAACCTCTCTCCCTTCGTGCGCGACAATTTTTTTCGTCCCCCCGTTCGTTCGTGCTTGCCGCTCTTTGCAAGCACCACCCTTCTATGCTTTTTGGAAGCCCTAGCCGTATGATAACAGAGCCTTTGAAAACCCTAGCCGCAGGACATCAAAAACCCTACCTGAGAGCTCTCGAGAGGTAAGCCTAGGTTGTCCAATTTTAATTCTAGGGTTGAATATTCTTAGTTGTTAGGTTTAATTCTAACGATTCGTAAATTGAACTTGTTACAAGTTTGATACACTTGCGATTGGAAGCTAGGTTACACACTGAGAAACCCTAGGTGAGGGATTTTCAATCCCTTCCGTAATTCGAATTATTTTTGTTGAACTAAGGTAGAAATTACATCTATATATGTTTTGAAATGTGTTAGACTTGAAAGAAATGTATTCCCCTAAGTGTTTGTATGAAATTATTGAGGTTAGGTCTAGAATTTGATGTAAATTGGACTGAAGCATGTGAGAAGGTCGTAGATAGTATTAGAGTTATATTTGATTGAATTATGTAGTTTTCCTTGGAATTTGAATGGAAATCGGCGTGAATTAAATTAATATTAAGGAATTCGGGAGAAAATGGGTAAAATTGAGGAATATTGTAAATTTAAAGTCATTGGTGATTTGAAATGATACTAGCTTGAGGAAACGAAAGTTTTGGAATGTAATTATGCAAGTTAAGGCTATTGTACATAAAAGGAGAATTTGAAAACCCTTTATTAGAGCTTTAATTGATCTTTATTCGTCTTGATTGGTTTAGGTTGACCTTTGGAGACTCGAGAAGAGTCTTTATGAGTTGATTTCGGAATTAGAGAGTGAATACCCTCTCTAGAGGTGAGTGGACGGATCGTTGTGTAGTAAATAAGCAAAATGTCTTTAAAATTCTTTGATAAATGATTTGAACTGATTTTCATATGATTTTATGCAATTATTTGTGATTGTGGGATGTCTGAAATGAGAATTTGAATTATGAATGCATCCTATGTGATTTTACATGAATTTGTGCCATGTGATTTGATTACTTGATTTGTAAATGCTCGTAGCATGATTTGTGGATTGAATTGATAAAATATGGCACATTGTTTGAAATGGAATGATTGTGAAATGATGGTGCACGAGAGAAATGGCTATAGTCATTCCCCCCACGGAGCGACCCGACGGGGTGACGTGGATTGGGGTTTTATATGCGAGAGAGGTACGCGGCCTCTGCTCTGCCCCGTCGGACTATCCGGATTGCACCCCGGTGAGGTTCGAGCCAACGCCAAGGAAGAGGGTAGTTTTGAAAAACTGAAATGGAAAACCCTTGGCGGGCTTTCGTCTGGGTTTGGCCGCCCTGAGACGGAAGTGTTTTCGATAGGACCCTTGTGATTTTCTGAGAAAATGTTTGATATGGATGCATATTTTATAAATGATGTTGAATTACTGAAATGTTTGGATATGAAAATGATGTTTCAAGTATGCTTTGACATTCCCCACTTTCACCCCTTATTTATTACACAATCATGCCATTGCACTCCACTCACTGGGTATTTATAATACTCACCCCACTCTTTAACATTTTTCAGAGGAAGATTAGATTTGTGACAGAGATTGGAGCTTGGGGAGGGCCTACCAGCTGGCTTTTGTAGGTATACATCGAGATGTATAGTCATTTTTGGTTTGAATTGAAATCCGAAGAAGGGAAGACTTGTACAATTCTTTTTGGTACGGATTTAATCAATACTTGTTTCCTGTATAGGAACAAGTATTGATGGAATCCTTACGTGGTTGTTGTTTACTTTCTTTCTCTCCTAGTTTTTGGTAAAAACTCAATGTTTGAGTGGGACATTTGGTTTGTAATATTGAGAATGGTTATTTTCTTTCGATTTCACGAAGTCTTGGACAACTCATATCGTTTGGATCTTACGGACGTTTGCTTGATTCTTCAAGCGAGTGTTAGTAAGATCTTACGGCTATGTTTTGGGACTTCCTGTTTGTTAAGTGCTTTCCTTATACTGTGAACTTTGAAATGGCTTGGATGGCCATATTGTGTGCCGTGCATGCACAGGTTCCCTCTCCCCGATTGTGTGTTGATGTGTAAATGCGCATGTACAGGTTCCCTCTCCCCGATGTGTGCTCGTGTGTACAGGGATGGACTGGATGAGTCCTTGCATGTGTTTGTTATGTGATGTTTTCTGTTTTTTTTTATATGATTGATGTATGGAAAGAACTGTGGTGCTGTCTTTGTAGCCTTGCGGAGTTTCAGTATATGGGGAGGTTCTGCCCGTATACCGAGATTTCGCGGCGGCTGTCGCGTGGTCGATCCGAGGATCGGGGCGTGACAGACACGACCCGATACACTAAGAAAATGCTATCAGCATTATCCTAACCGATCGTTCAGCTAACTTCTAATAAGGGTAATCCAACTAACCTATAAAAGCATTCGGCAAACCCGAACCGATATCCCTTCCTCCTTGGTCGATGAGCAAGACGCTCCCAAAGGAACCGATCGTATTAATTAAAAGTGATATTTGAATAACCTCACATTGATCTTTTATTTTCTATTTCGACACGAAATGTACTTGCTAGATAAGAAAAGAAACCTCCAGAACATAATCTTTATTTTTTGGTACCTTGTCTTGGACACCGCCCAGTATCCGGACCGACCGCTGCAGTGGCTCCTTTCGGAGGGCGGGTCTCTCAACGAGAAATGCTCCATACACATGAGCCAGAATATAATCGATAAAAGAAAAGATCTCCCCATACCATTGAATTTCCTAAATAATAAATATCACGAATCATACAAAATATTTGACACTCGAGATCTTTAAAGACCCAGATAAGGAAACTAGGGTTGTAATATTCAAGATACGCACGGTTCTTGTGACGCCCTTGTATATAAACTTTCGGTACACCGAAAATTAGGTACGCTCTTTTGCTCTAAATCTGTTCATTTTTATCGAAAATCATTTTTTCTGATTTAGGCGTCAGAGCCTCCTCTGTTGAAGTATCCGCCGGCGATTTTTTACAGATTTCAAATCATTCCTGACAGCAACTATTTGAGTTAAAATAAATTGATATCTGTGAAGTCGAAATCTACCCCCAACAGAAGACTTTGAGATTTATGTGTTAATGATGTTTCATTTGTTCTTATAATAAGCAAAAAAATCTTTTGTTGATTGCTTGTTTGAAAAAACTTTGTCTTTCATTTTATTTTGGAAATGGAAAGTTTATGACGTATAAAGATGACGATATCATTTTAGAAAGTTTTCAAAATTTAGATATGAATCGATGTGGGGTAATAAGTGTACAAACTCGAAAATGAACACCTCTCTCTTCATAGAAGACTTTTAAAGATTGAAACCGTCTATTTTTTGTACAAAAATGAATGATGTTTTGGAAGTTTTCAAACACTTTCAAGTTAAGAGTCTCAAAATGTCATTGGGAGAAAAATTAAGGCTTTTCATTGGACCATTAAAGTGTATATCAGCCTGTTTTTTTCCCGCAACTACTGTTGGAATTGTCGTTTTCTTAGTTATTTTAGAACCCTATAACGAAATGGGGTTTTACAAAGGCAAAGATTTTGCTTGATATGGTTAGATCTATGTTGACCCTTGCAAATCTATTTACTAAGTTCTGGGCTGAAATTTTCCTTACAATGGTTATTTTTGAATCATGTGAAAACTTTTTATGAGCTTTGGAGATTAAAAAAAAAAAAAAGTTCATCTACATGAAAATTTGAGATTTTTTATTCATGTTCCAAATTGCCAAAAAGTGTAGAGATTGTTGTTGTTGTTGTTATTATTATTATTATTATTATTATTATTATTATTATTATTATTATTATTATTATTATTATTATTATTATTGTGGGAGTCCCACATTGAAGCAAACAATTCAACCCTAGTCGTACTAAATATTCCTTCATCTTTATATACACCACATTATGCCTATCATAGAACGTTTCCTCAATCATCCTCTCTCCCTTTCTCTCTCTCTCTCTCTTTTTGTGTACAAGAATTCAAACCTAGGATTTTTAATTTTGGAAAGGGAGTTTGTGACCCCTTGGGACCTCTCTCTCTCTCTCTCTGGGGTGCAAACATGGTGAGAACAGATCTAGACCAGCTTCGCCGATCCCTTACGAAACTTAGAAGAATCAATGAAAGACGAGAGAAGCGTGTTTTCTATTATTAACAGAGAGCTACGTGGTTTTTCATCGCCGACTGTACGTCTCAGATTCTCATCCTCTGTTTCATTTCTCACTCCAGTTTCATACGCAAAAAATGGTGGATACCTTTCGCTCTCTCTTTGCTTTTCACTTGTCTTTGCTCGTTCCACTTCTTCAAACACGCTTTCAACTACTTGCGAACTCGTTGTCCACTGGATCAAAATGAGAATCGTGAGCAAAAAATTTGTCAAATGATCAACACATTTCTTGGCCTTCCGTCGGCTTCGGTTCCTGAACACCCAATTCACTCCAATCTGATGGTGCGCCTCGGATATCTCGTCCTTGCGGTCATTTTTCTCGCTGTTTTAGGAGTGATCATTCCCTATGTCTGCTACGCTCTCCACTGAAACCAAAATCTACAGCCAACGGGGTGAGCATTTTTCCTTTTATGCTCATTTTATCTATATTTTTCTTTTTATGCATATAACTCTGCTTTAGGTTTCTCTTCACGGGGAAGAATATATGTGCGGCCAGCCCTTTTGACTGTTGTCCTCTTAGTTGTTGCTTTGCTAGGTGGTGTCTGAGAAAATTCTGACTTTTAACATATTTTAATTTTATTTTTAAATTAATAATATTTTTCTAGTTAAAAACATAAGATTTTTGATAGCTTAAGGTTCACAAGTAAAAAATCAAATTGTTTATAAAAAGAGATTTAAATTATTAATAATATGTATAATGAAAATTTTACTTAATTTAGAATGAGTATAATCTCAATTTTTCCAAGTATAGATTTAGAGAGGTTTTTTCGGATTCTTTTTTTGTTCTTGTGAGGTGTAAGGTAAGAATTCTTCAATTGATTCAAGCTCTCTCACAATTTTTCCTCTCATCAATTGTTGGTGTTTCTAATTTTGATCTTTATTAGAATTAGGTTTTTAAGTTAGTATAATTTTTAAATTTAAAGATGCAAACACAAAACCCTACCTTTCTTTTGGAGGATTAGTCAACGATGGATTGTTCAGTAATACTAGCAAGAAGAGAGATGGAATTAGGATGACAAAACACTTTTCTTCTTTCTAAATAATGGGTTTGGTTTTAATGGAAAAAGAGAAAAGGAGGGAGGGGGTATCGATGTGGTTCTAAAAGTCGACGTGGCAACCAACATTATCTCCAGAATGATCCCAAGTTTTTTGGCCAGGCAATTTCTCATGTCTTAGGTTGCTATTCAATGTTGTTCTGTCATTTTGCCCCAAAAAATAAAATGCAGTCCAAGCATTTCAAAAAATATATATATATATATGTAAATAAATAAAGGGGGCTTCTAATTAGGGGCGCTGTCCGGATTTCCCCGAAAAGGCTGAAACAATTTTTCTTTGCTCTTGAATCCTTTCTCTAAAGCTAAAGAGTAGTTCTGGGCGCTGTTTATTTTTTGTTTTCATTTATACATGAGCTTCAGTATATGACAAGAGGGATTAATATTTGTTCCATTAGGTTCTGGGTCCGTGAGGAACAAGTCTCGCATCTCTTTATTTGAAAGAGACTGTTAAATTTCTGACCCTTCTCGTCCCTCTTGGGGACAAAGGACAGATCGAACAGACCCTTCAATCAAACAAGCACGAACTGCACTAATTTATGTCACGTTACCGCAATTACAAATGCTGCATTACAATTGAATCGTACTAAAAAAATACAAATTTGCCAAAGAATTAACGAGGATTCAATCTTTTCAAATAAAGGTTTTTGCTATAGATAGAAAAAATGAAAAAAAAAATTAAAAATTAAACTCAAATATCTAATTCAAAATTCAATTAAGTGGACCATGAGAAAAGTGAGAGCACAGAAGCAAAATCTTTGGTTCCGCTGGTTGAAATTTAATGAGCGGATGCTCGAGTGAGTGTACATAGAGACCAAAATTGGATGTACAGTTCAAGAACATGAAATCCAAGACGAGAAAACACTCATGTTCGTGTGTGTATTTGTATAAATATTATCATGGTGTGTTTTTGTCAAGGCGTAAGATTTTATTTCATACTTTTTAGATAGAATTAGATTTTAGGTTTAGGTTCGTAAGTATGTGTTAGAATTTCATGAGTTATTATCATCATTTTCCTTGATTTCGAAAGTTCTTATAATTTTTTTTACTCTCTCTCCTAGATGTTTGAGGCAAAATATTCAATACTTTTAGATTTTCACAAATTTGATGGATTTAAAGAAAGTTGAGAGTGCTTTCCATGTTTATAGCGTCATTTAAACACATTAATAACCATTTCCTTGTTTTGTTCTTAAAATTTGTGGTATTGTTGAATCCATGGTTAGCGTACAACAAATTTAGGGAGAGAAACTGTTTTGAGACCTAATAGAGACAACTATTGCTTGTTATGTATATTTTTTCTTTTATGGATGTTATATACTTATGATATGATTATGAATATGCTTAACTCTTGTACTAGATTTGATTCTAGGAAGAACTGAAGATGTTTTAATGGGAGTTTGGTTATGAAATTTTGTCAGTGTGTGTGAGAGAGGGAGAGCAAGCACATGGAAGGTGAAAAGAGGCGATAGGTGGGTATGCTCACACGCGGCGTGCAACTCGCGCTTGCAACCTGTGCCCATTGCCTTTGTGTGTGCATTTTTTTCCTTTTAAGCAAGATAATTTTTTTTTTTGGTTAGATAAAAATTTGAATATGAAATTTTTATATTAAAGGAGAATTGTGACCGTGTGAACTTTTAAGTAAGATGATGAGAATGTTTAAAGGGGAGTTATCACCCAAGATAAAGTGGATGAAAAGGAGAGTAAAAAGCACACGAAAGGAGGGGGGAGACAAACATGTATGGCCATGTGCAAGCACCAACTTGCGTGTGCGGGCCCGCATAATGTCTATATGCTCTCGTGAGTTCAAAAGGGATGTTTATGAGGCTAACAGATGAGTTAGGCTCAGATTTTTTTTGATCTAGTAGCTGATAGGGTAACAAGAAAGCGCATGAGTAGAGATTGAGTGTTGTAACATGTATGGCCACAAACAGACCTAGACAAGATGTTTCCACCTCATATGACCCTAAACCCTTAAACCTCATTGATAACCCTTTTTGACCAAATTAAACCTAGATTTTTGGAAAATTTTTTTATGTATTTCGAATCAAGATAACCTTGGAATGATTATAGTTTCATGTCCCACTTCTTCGTCCAAATTAATCCTAATATAATGAGATTTTCATATGTCCTTTTCAAACCAAATTGTACCTAGAATTTAGTGCCTTTACACGTCATATAACATGAATTCATATGCCTTAATACATGAGTGCCTCATTCTTGAATTAATGAATATATATATATATATATATATATATTTGATCAAGAGCCGGGTGGAGTAAGTAAGAGTTAAATGGAAGTATCCTAGTGAAGGAAGCATTAAGCTAAATATTGACAGAGTTGCTAATTTAGAGAAAGGCCACGCTAGTGCAGGAGGGCTTTCCAGAGCAATTGAGTGCATGGTTTTTGGTTAAATATCTGAATCGCTAAAGGAGAGCTTGCAGAATTGTGCACATTGAGAGAGGGGCTGCTGATTGCTAAAAGAATCGTGACTTAATTGTGGAATCTAACTCCATGCTCTTCGTCAAAGCTATTAATAGGGGTGTGGGAAATAATCATCCTTGGAGGACCATGGTGCAAGAGTGCAGAAGGATTATGATGGATATTGGAGTTTCAGAGATCTCCCATATTTTTAGAAAAGCCAATAGCTATGCGGATAAAATAGCTAGGATGGGCCAAGGGATTGA
Source organism: Dillenia turbinata (assembly GCA_037126225.1). Classification (NCBI taxonomy): domain Eukaryota; kingdom Viridiplantae; phylum Streptophyta; class Magnoliopsida; order Dilleniales; family Dilleniaceae; genus Dillenia; species Dillenia turbinata. The sequence continues at coordinate 11,944,476 of JBAMMX010000015.1, forward strand.
CTCGGTCTTCATGAATCTAGCAACCCCTTGGCAGGTTTAATAGAACTTCTAGCGCGTGACTTATCAGATAGGTTTTGGATCAGAAGGACCAACACCCTCTCTGCTGAGTTCCTCCCGAGGATGTTAGCAATATTGATTGCATAAGATGGCCATCGACCTTGGTTATTTGACTGCTGTTATAGGATTATAGTTTCTTTTTTTTTTTGGATACAAATAGGATTATAGTTTCCTCTCAAATAGAGAGTCACTAGTTATGAGTTAACCATTCCGAAGGTGAAGGTACGTGAACCCTCTCCAAAAGTGGGAGCAAATAAAATAAAACTTAGAAGAGAGAAAGAAATAGAAATACCATAAAAGAATCAAATACAAAGAAACCAACAGTTAATCATCGTTGTAGATCAGAGATATCAATGGTTTCTTTTCTCTTAGAGTTAAGCAAGGTAAAAATTTTAATTTAGCAAGTTCCTTATATGACAAGGGATAGGGATGAATGAGAAAATTTATATTTGTTGAATTTATGTTATTTTTTATTCTACGTTTATTTTATTATTGTTTTTACTATACTCCGATACTTGATTGTTAAAATCTTTCCATTCACGAAATCATAGAACATGCATAAAATCCTCTTTATGTGATGTACATACTATGTAAGCCTCCCTTTCACAATCCCCTTGAGATTAGTTGTTCAACCGGTGGTTAAATAATTCAAATCTTAATATTTCAGGTGTTTTGGGAAGATGAGTGAGAGCCATCGGGAGTAAGTTACCGGGGACTCAGGATGTTAGATCCCTCCACATTTTTCTATTTATTGACTATTTTTGTATTATATTTTGGTACGATGTGACATAATGATTATATAACTCATGCATGTAGTTTTAGTACATTTTGATGTTAGCATGTTTAAGTAATATATATGCCCTAAAATTATGTTGATCGAAAGAGTCAACTTAGTATGGTTACTCATATTTGAGATATTATTAATGCTTGATATAGTAATGTTTCTATTTAACTTTGATGTTGGTGTGAAGGAGTAGAAATGTAGTATTTTTAGAATGTCAACGATGTATGTTAAGTGTACAATTTATTCAAATTAAATTTGTTCCTATGATTTGGTAATAGCCACTAAAACATGAAAGATTTTATCAATTTTTTCCTTAAAATATTAATGAAATAAAAGTTTTAAAATTTTTACTAAATTCCTCTCATTTTTTTTTTGTTACATGGAAAGGGAGAAAATACTAACTTCTAAAGGAAGTCGTACCCCGAATATCTCTATCAAGGAATTTATTCACTTCCAGAGGAGGTGAAGCTAGCTCATGGACTCCTGGATCCAAGCCTATCCCCATACGAGCTAAGTAATCAGCACAACTATTCCCTTCTCTAGGCACAAACAAGACTTGTTGAATTTGAATCTGGTGTATCATTTGTCGACACTCCATAATGATATGAGATTCCGGATGCCATACATCCACTCCTGACTGTAAGGCTGATACAAGTTCCATAGAGTCCAATTCTAGGATTACCGGAGCGAAAGAATGACGTTGGAGGAAACAAAAACCTTCATGGACCCCCATAACTCAGCCGTAAAAGGGTTAGCTACCCCTAGATTTGCAACAAACCCACCAAGCCAAAGACCATATTCATCTCTTAGAATTCCGCCCGCCCCTGCAAGTTGCGACCGCGGTAAGGATGACCCATCCACATTTAACTTGAAAGTATCTAGAGGTGGAGGGGTCTAATGCACCCAATAACCCACCCTTCATGGAGGGGGAACACTCGAAATCGCCCACCACCCCTCAATCGCATACTTTTTGGCTTGGCTTCCAACCTCCTCAGTGTCAAAATCTCTACGTTCAAATACCATCCTGCATCTTTCCTTCCAAATAGCCCAAATGGTTGAGGCGAAGAAGATGGGCTAAGGAATACCCTCTACCATGGCATGAGACTGAAAATTCCTTTTGAGCCATATCAACTCCAGCTACCATCGCATAACCAACCTATAAATATAGGAATTTTGATGGAGACACCCCCAGATGTTCTTTACCCAGTCACAATCTCGGAAGAGATGATATGCTATCTCTGGATATTTATGGCAAAGGGGACAAAAGGGATCAACCATAAGCCCACGCTTAGCTCGTGTTTCATTAGTCATCAGGGAATTCTGAACCACAAGCCAAATAAATATCCTTATTCGCTCCTGATAATTCAACTTCCAAATCCACTTCCAATTACTCAAATTATTATGAGCTGAACCTTCAATATTCTGCAATTTCATATAAGCCAATTTGACCGTAAATATCCTAGAGGAATTGTCACCCCAACAAAAATAGTCCTAAACTTTTGGATTTTGGGGGATCATTATACCTCTTATCTCCGGTACATACTCATTTGGCAGAATAGTGGATAGACGGTCAAAATCTCATTCCTTCCTCGATGTGATAAATTGATTAACTCGCACCTCAGAATCCAGTGGAGCTACTCTGTAACCAACCCTTTTGTTTAACAGACTAGACCCGACCAAATTGTCCTCCCAAAACCGAATAGCTGAGCCATCCCCCAATTGCTACCGGATCCCTCTCGACAAAACTTTCCGGGCACAGAAAAGACCACACCACAAATTGGAGCAATTAGTAGGCTTAGTATATGTGAAATAATATGCCCGATTGAGATACTTATGATGAAGAACATCACACTAGAGGGCTGAATTACCGGACACCAGTATTAGGAGTTAGAGTCGTGTCCGTCCGTTCGGGAAGTTTCATCCTAACTTAACGACACATTCGTTCGGAAGATTTTGGCGATTGAGGCCCGTCAGTCGATTTAAAACCTTAGGAGTTTTAGGGGAGTGCTTTTTCCGCAGACCATTAAGAATCTCATACCATGCGCCATCAACAAGTAATAGGAGAACATCGAAATCTTTATCAAGGGAAAAGCGTAGGGAATTCCGGATCGTAGGTCAGGCAGATGATAATAGGAATGTAAGGCTCATGCCAACTGTCTTCATCGTGGACTTAGAAGATCACCCTTCATGGTTCATCATTAGGCGATCTAGGATCCGGCCTATTAGGCGGCTCATTCTCTCGTGGTGTATTGCGTCTGTCGGGGGAAGGTAGGTTCCTTCCTTTCATACTAATGAACTTTTGTAGTTTATCACTACGAACAAGGAATTCAAATTCGTCTTTAAATCTTTTGCACTCGTCGGTTGTGTGGTCGTAGTCCCGATGGAAATGGCAGTACTTGGACTTATCTTTCTTAGGATCTTCTTTCGTGGGTCGAGGGGGTCATCTGACGTATGATTTGTTTTTTATCTGATATAAAACCCAGTTTGAGGTTTCGTTCAGCGGAGTGTAGACATTGAACCTTCGCGAGGGCAGAGCTCCTGGTTTGCTCTTCTTCGGAGAGGGCTGATGAAGCGATTGGCTGCGTTCTTTTCTGCTAAGGCGTTTCTCTTGTCGGTCGAACGCCTCTGCATCTTCTGCCACAATATATTTCTCCGCTCTGGAGTAAAATTCTTGAATGGTTACTGGGGGCTTTTTCGTGATAGAGACTTTCATGTTCGAAGGACGCAAGCCCGTTAGGAGAGCAACTAGTGCTATGTTGTTGTCCAAAGCGGGGACCTTCAGCATTTTTGTTTTAAATCTTTCTATGAAATCCCTCAGAAACTCTTCCCTCCGTTGTCACAATGATAGCAGAGAGGTGGACTTACGCTTAGCTCCTCGACTAATTACAAAATAAACCTCAAACTGTTGTCGGAACTGTGTGAAACTCTTGATACTAAGCGGCAGGAGAGAGTTAAACCATATTAGGGCATTACCCTTGAGAGTGGTAAGGAAGTGCTTACACATCGCTGCATCCGAGAGGTCTCTCGAGACTATAACTGTTATGAAGTGGGTGGCATGGTCGCGATGGTCATTGGTTCCATCATACCGCTCCATGGGAGGTAAAAGGATATCTCTCGGCATTGGTTGGGAGGAGATTTTTGAATCGAATGACGATTCGCCTAGGGGGTGTAGAGGATCTTCTCTACCCCTTGTACTTCTCTTTTAAGTTTAGCGGCCACGAGTTGTTCGATCTGTTTTTTCAGATCCTCGGGGTCATACTGGGAGACCGCCGACGATTCAGGAAACTCTCGTCTTGACGTTCGCTCGTATTCGGACTCTACCACAGATGAATGGCCGTCTGGCCTGAGGGCTCGGCTTAGTCCCTCTAATTGTTTACTCATTCTTTGGAGTCTCGACTCCAATTTTTCCATTTAGGGTTGGTTCGCCTGCTCTGGCGTTGGCACTGAGGCTATGATCGGCTACTCTTGAGTAGCGGGTTGTAGGATTTGCTCTGGACGGAACGACCAGGGAGAAAACACGTGATCATGAATAGGATGATTAGGTGCCGGAGGGGCGATAGATTCGGCAGGCATAGGGGCGTGCCTTTCTACACCGGGGGCGACCCTCGAGGTCGCTCTAGTTCTTGGAGGCATGGTCGTCAAAATATCTGTTCTCACGGACAACGCCAATCTATTGGATATGGGTTATGACTCCACAGATACCGATTCTTCGTTAACTGGAGTAGTTACCATCAAAGGGATACGGTACCTACAAAAACCGCCGGAGAATATTCCGACGGGGAGAGTCCGACGCTCAAGTCAGAAAGAGTGGTTTTCGTATGAAAGGAAAACAGACTGAGAGCTTGAGAAAGAGATTCCCTGTGATTAAAGTGCCTAATGTGTAAAGCTGAGAGAGCGTACTTATCTTGGAGGGTTTTAAGATGTTTTATACTTATGAGAGTCGTACGCTGCTGCAGCGCTTCAACTCTACCTTCCTTATCAAGTTGATCCGAAAATCTCAGTGATTCAATATTTCGAATCAACTGTGATCCTCATCTTTTGGAAAACTTTCGTATTCTGGAGAGAACCCTTTTCTTAACCGAAAGATCTTCAGAATGCTGTCAGTAGTGAAAGACGGAAGTTAATAGGATATTCTGGTCTTCCTTTAGAATCGTTGGAATCATCAGCTATCGATCGGTCGCTCGACCGATAAAGGGTCTTCAGAGCTTTTTCGGTTGAGGAGCTGACCATTAGATACCCGATCAGGGTGGTTTCCTTCACTTGATGAATCACGTTCGGTAGGTGGGGTGACTAAGGCACTATCATTCGGAAGATCTGTGCGACTGAGACTCTATCGTTCGGGAGATCTGGACGACTGAAATCCTTCTGTAGATAATCATATTTAAATCTAGATCGGTAGTTGTCCTTCGTGTGCTTTTCATGTGGGCTTTTTCAAAATTGACAGATCTGATTTTTTGGGGCCATGTCCCATCAACTACTAATAAGTTGCTTTCAATTTGAGGGCCTTTCTGGTTGTAGGTAGGGGTGTGCAATTTTCGATTATAATCGAATATCCGACCGAATCGAATTCAACCGAACTCGAATTTATAAATTCGAATTCAATTTTCGAATTACGAATCGGTTTTCGGTTATAACCGAATTTCGAATTCGGTTTTTGGTTTTCGGTTCGAGTTTCGAATTTGGGTTTTTAATACGAATTCAAAACCGAAAACCAAATTCGAATTCGAATTCGAATTCGGTTTTCGGATACTAAACCGAACCGAATTCGAATTCGAATTAAGGTTTATTTCTTCAAATTTGAATTCGGCTTTATGAATCTGAATTCGGTTAAATCGAGTTTATATGAGAATTCAAATATCAAACATCAAATTCGGTTTTATCAATTCGAATTCAGTTTGAATTCGAACCGAATTTGGTTTGAATTCGAATTCAATCCAAACCAAATTCGAAATTCGGTTTTATTCGGTTTGATTCGAATTCAAACCGAAAACCGAATTTCGAATTCGGTTCGGGTTGAATTCGAATAAATTTGAATTCGGTTCGAATTCGATTTGGAGTTTAAAAAACATCAAACCGAATTGATCGAACCGAATTGATCGAAGAACTCAAAAATCGACTCGAATAACACCCCTAGTTGTAGGGAAGGACTTGTCTCTGCTCTTGCAGCCTTGAATTAGGTCATATATTGGGTTACTTTTATTTCTGGCCAAATTTTAATGGCCGATGCTAGATGAAATTTTATTAGCCTATGCTTGAGGACATTAATTTATGTGAGGGACGGAAAAAAACTCAATTTTGATGGGACAAAAATATCCCTACATAACCAGGTAATGAGACCAAATGCCTCTTATTTCTCTCTCCCCTCGCCCCCCCCTTAGCATCAAAGGTAGATCTCTAGCTCTCTCTCTCTCTCTCTCTCTCTTCATTTTTCTCTCATCATTTCTCTCACCATTGATCAATTTGCTATCTTTTTGATAGTTGTTTTGCAAATTGATTTTTTTGGGTCTTTTCTTCTCTCTATTTTCTGGATCAATGGATGTTGCTTGATAATTTTCTCTCTTTCTTTCTCTTTCTATTTTCGCATATGAAGATAGAGATAGGGACTAGTCTATTTAGATAGACAAACAGGAGATAGAAGACAGTGGAGAAGAGGAAGAGAGAAAATAGAAGTGTCCACCTATGGCTTTGCAAGATACAGTGGGAGAGAGAGAGAGAGAGAGAGGGGATCGATGAAAAGAGAGAGCGAGATGTCGAGAAGGAGAGAGAACAAAGAAGAGGGAAAGAAGGAAGAGAGAGACCGTTGATCGAGAAAATAGAGAGAAAAAGATTGAGAGAGAGCAGAGACGGAGAGACGAGAGGAATGGAAAAGAGAGAAGGGGAGGGGTAAAATACTCATCTCGCATCAACGAACAATGAATGATACCTCCTTGAAAGAAAATTCCAATTGGCGTAAAATTAGGAAGGAAAAATTCTTTCCACCCGTAACACAAATTAATTTCTATCCCGCATCACAATAAAATTTGGCCATTCCTTTTTGAGGTCTCTGCTCTTACACTTACTACGACCTAAATAAATCCCGGTATTAGCAAAAATGACGTTGTAGCGAAAAGCCTTGGTTCATCCATAAACACTTCTTGGGCGTTAAGACCCAACTAGCACAAAATGTTCGGTTGAAGTTCTGTAACGAGCGGTCAAACAAAATTATGGGCAAAATAGGATAAGTTAGGTTGAATCCCGGACTTGATATGACCCGATCTTCAGGTACGCCATTTTTGTAGAGCCCAACGCACCTAAAATCTTGGGCAATGGCTCAGGCCATATATTTTACATGCACACTGGCCAACCATGGCCCATAATGAACAACTTGAACCATACCCCGGTACCTGAACTCCCATCCAGCGCCACCCTTGTTTCAAGGATATGCTTCTTTAAGAAAATGCTCTTTACGTTGGAAGAAAAAAGAAAAGGAAAAATAAATAAATAAAAAGAAAAAACCTAGGCAGCTCTGCAATTCTTAAATTAGATTGAGATCAAAGAAAATACAAAATCATGTTCAGCTGCACTGCTCTAGCTGCTCATTTTCCATATGATCAAAGCTCCTGTCTGTCCTAAATACAGATCATAAATTATTGCTGCATGGTTCGGAATTTGCAACATTCTTTGATTGAACCCCAGCAAAGTGAACCTTAAGTATTCCTTTAGATTCTCGCCTCCCTCTTCCACAGCAATAAACTAAATCATTGTGCTTATACTTTTTTACAACTTCTTTCTATTTATATTTTAACGAAGGTTGCTACGGTGGTTGGTGGAGCGATGTAACAATGTTCAATCTCATTGATAATAAAAAAATAAAAAAATGAGACTCAACCAAGATTTTATAAAATTTTTAATATGAACATTATTTATATAATAATTAATTTAGTTATTTTTATTTAAACTTTTTATTTTTATATGTAAATTTTATATTTTTATAAAAAATACTTAAATTAAAAAAATATTATAATTAAAATAAATTAATTTGAGGTTTTCGCACATTAATACAAGTGCATTGGTACAAATTTTTCCAACCACCGGTCAACAGTTTCGACTCTAGTCGGTCCCCACGGGAAAGGATAATAGGGCCTTTTGCTAAGTCTACAGTCCAGCTAACACAATTTATATGGATTTATGATTTTGTAGGGTGCTCAAAAAAAGAATGAAAAATAAAACAGAACATGTAGAAGCCGAACAAATAGGCTTGCAATGACCTGGGGCTGGACACCTATCCTCATGATATAAGAGTAGACAAGCTACGTATCATTCCATTTCACAGAACCAGTGGAAGCCCCAAAAAACCGAAGGAAAAAAAAAAAAAAGGATAATTATTCTCGGGCAGCAATAGCACTAACCCAATCTCATGCTGAAAATGGTGACCAAGCCGAGATCAACCCCGCTGCTAGTTGCAACGCTTCTATACAGCCGTGCTATTCAACTGTTTTCCTGGGGTAGCTGGTACTATTTTTTGAGGCTGTGTTCAGAAGTTACTATCATTAGGCAATATTCAGCCTGATATAATTACTGCGGCAAATTCAAAGTGAGAGAGAGAGAGAGAAAAGCAGCAGCAAATTTTGTGAAAGAAGATGCCTTTAGCAACTTAGATTAATAGGAGCTCAGAACGGCCATCATGAACCACGTGCTCCAAAAAGAGATGGGTTTGTGGTGCGTGCCCCTGTGTTGGTGTAATGGATCAAGTTCTCACCAAGTCATTTTTTCCCATGAGAAATGCTATACAGGCTTGGAGTGGACTAGGGTTTGAATCAATCATTATTGAATTCCAAAATAAAATTTTTTAAAAAAAAATGGAGAAAAGAAAATGTGAGTCAAGAGCCCATGACGAATTAGTGGATCATTTTAAAGGGGCTCTACTGAAACATTTGAACCTCTTGTCAAAGCACTTAGAGAAAAAGTGCTTGGACATGGATCACATCACAAAAATGCAAAAATCTCTTATAAAAGAGAATGTAATTAAACTAACAATAAGGATCAGACCAGAGAATACTTGCACACAGCTCTATCTAGAAGGATAATTATATTATTATACAATAGAAACTCCCCCTTATGGTCGAAGAAGGTCAAAATTTCTGACAAAATTGCAGCTACAACAAATTATTTTTAAAATTTCCATGAAAGGGCAAAATAATAGTTTAAATGGAATTAGTTTGCTCATCACCATATAATAACTACCCATAACTATCATGTTAAGGGAAAAAAGTTAGTTATTCTTAATTTTAAAAATTATTAATTTTTACTTTTCCGTATAAAGAGAAAATAAACTAAAAAAAAATCCTATCAAACGGAAACTAATTATAGCAACCAAAATGCCTTTTCCCTCTAAAGAACAAAACCAAATGGTTGCGCAAGCAAAAGAATGTTGTATGTGGCAGAATTTTAGTAAAATTAAGGTAGCATATCCATCTAACGTGTTGTAGTTTCTTACTGCAGCTGAGCTTGTGTTCGTGCTTTGGAATAAAAGCAGTATCAACCTTGCCATTCTTGAAGTCCCATGGCACATAGAAAACAGACGAATGAGAAAATATGTTTGCTGAATCAACAATAGTATCACGTTGACAATTGGGATAATGAGATCACTCGCTATTTCTTACCTCAACATCAAGGATTAGTTTATGGGATTCAATTGTTGTTGGCACTCCTGTAAAAGAAAAATTTTATCTCATGCAATGCGAGCGACGCGACGAGAGTAGATTGAAGTGCATAAATGAAGAGCCTCTTTAAGTTATGGTTTCGGCAGTTTTAGGTTCGCACCAGAACCAACCAAGTCTCCAATCTTCAGAGGCAATAAAGATTTGGGGTCTTCTTCAGTTTTTGGTTCCTGGACGAATGTCTTAGCTTGAGTTAGACAGGGTGGGTTAGGAGCGAGAGGAGAGAAGAGACGGAGAGGTCGCTATGCAGAGAGAGAAATGAAGAGGGGTTGGGATTTGGAAGGGAATTTGAAGGAGTATTCGATGAAACCGAATGTAGCTGTTGCTCTGCGAGTCCAAGGTTGTCGGCTTCGCCCAATTGCCCCCTTGGTTTTGCTTCCATACAATTCTCATTTCTTCCTGTTCAATCATTGGACCAATGGTATAATGACACGTCATCTCATATAGGAATTCCATAGGTCGGGTCTGCTTAATAAAGGGTGGCGATTGCGAGGTGTTCGGGACGGGGAGCATAGGGGTACTTAACTTTGTTGATTTGAAAGCATAGGATTTTGCCTCTCAGCACTAAATCACTAATAAAGGTAATTATTTCATGATTGAAGTTGTTATTATTTTATTATAAGGGTGTCACATGCAAAAAATTAAAAATAAATTTAATAAGAAATAAATTAAGAAAAGATGAATTTTAAAATGTTTTTACAAAAAAAAGAAAAATTATTAATAATTTATTCAAATATCTAAATTTCATGTTTTTATTATTATTTTAACAATAAATAAAATTTTAACATTAAAAAAATAGTTCAAAATATTATTATAGGAGTTTGTTTATAGAAAGAATTATTGGACTCGTATCTTTCGCAACTTCCACACACCATCTCACATGACACCGAGGGATGTGGTATTTATGGTATGTATGAGAGTTTTGGAGAAAAAAAAATTATTAGTTAGGAGGGAAAAAAAAAAGAAAATTTTAATTTTTTCTCTATTTTATTTGAGAGATTTATAAAAGAAATGAAATGAAATGAGATTTATTGGAAATTAAAAATTTTACTTTCAGTTTTTAAAGAATAAATTTGGTATATCTATGAGACAACTTTTTTCTCCCATTTTCTTTCCTTTTCTTCTCACTTTTGGGAAGAAAATTTTTTATATTAAAAATCACTTCATTTCCTTTCTTTTCTTCCCACATAAAAGTCCCAAACGAAAGAAAATAAGTAATTTTATCTTCTAACCATTTTCTTTTCTTTACAAATCTTTCTATCCAAAGATACTATTAGTGTGAAGCGAGATATCTCGACTCTTAACCAAAGTTGGTTCTGAAGAAGAGACTGTATAAAATCTATAACAACCCGAGCCCAAATAAAATAACTAAAGCCAATTAGCTATTGTATTCAAAAATTTGATAAGGAAATAAAGCATGCTGGGAGCAGGGGAATAGGAAAATGTCGACTGAGATAGTGGATGTTGGAGTTGTTGTAAATGGATGGATTCAAAGGATTTAGGTATGGGAAAGAGTTTAGAATGAGAATTGAGCAGAAAAGGAGTAGAGAGAGAAAGAGGGGTTAAAGAGAGAGGGAGGAAAGGGCAGAAGATACAGAGATGAGAACTTAGAGAGAAAGAGTAAGAACATTTATTTCATTTCCATGCCTTTTGTTTTAGATTTTTCTCCTTTTATATACAATCAAGAACAACTTTAATAACCAATTTGACAATCCTAACTAACCTTGATCTAGTTAGAATTTGGCTACCATCAGTTAAGTTGTTGAATTTTAGTTGGGAACTAGCCATTGAGCATTCAAATCTTGGTAACTGCTACAATATTCCCCCCTTTGAAAACTATCCTAGTCCTCAAGGATGGGAAAGAGGGAACTGAACTCTTATGAAGTCCAAATCTTCCCAAGTAGACTCCTCTATTGATCTATCTGACCAAGATCCGAATCAATGGTTTGTTGTTCCTCCATATTACCCTTCTCCATTTTTTGCAAACTCAAGAGATTGTTTTTATAGTGAAGTAATCTCAAAAGCCTGTAAAAGAGTGATGGGTTTAATGATTCTTACTATGGGCTTAATGTCTTTCTTTAGCCCACTGATTAAACTATAAATAGAATAGGATTTCATAAGCAAGGGATTCTTGGCAAGCATAGCTGATCATAACTCTTCAAATTTCTTTTGGTAGTCAGCAAAAGACCCCTTCTATTGAACCTTATTAAACTCTTCCACTATATCTTGCATTCCTTTCAAATTATGGACGTAGCATTTTGGAAGAGTCCTCCCACCAGATATATATCTTGGATAGTTTTAATCCTTGGTACTAGATTTCCACCTTTTCATCTATGTACATTTCAATGGTTTCTGATGTGAATCCGATGGGTATAGAAATCCTAGAATCCATGAACAAGTAATATAGTCCAAGAATCATCCCAATGAATTATTTTAACCGATAGAATTAAAGATCTCAACCCTTGCTCTAAAGGAGGAAGAACCTAAAATATATGACTTTAAACGCGTTTCTCACTAGAATAAGAATCTTGGTATAAAGATGGAATGAATGACACCACGATCTACATGGTTTGAAACCTAAATTGATAAGTCAAAAAACTAAACAAAACTCATATCTTGAATAAATTTAAAAGTTTTCAAAAGAATAAGACTTGTGTGAAAAAATCCCATAATTTTATTAATTCTTTCAAAAGTTGTTTTTTTACATAATGTGTAATGGTTTATTTATAGGTTAGAGATAAAAACTAAAATGACAACTAGAAATTTAGTAACTCTCTAATCAATCAAAAATTAGGAAACTGAAATATAAATTATAAAGATAAAAATTATGAAACTAAATAAAGTAAAACCAAACTATTTTAATCAATTTTTTGCTGCTATTTTTTTTTCTTTATTTTCGTCTTCCTTTGATTTTGAATAGTTTTGGATCCTTTATTCTTCTAATTAGGCTTGTATGAGAAAAATTAAGGTCCCTTTTAGTTCTACATTCACTTGGACTTCAATTTCTTGATATAAAATCTTCTGAATTAAATTATTCAGCACTTTCTTGAACTTTCTAACTCGAGCTATTGTCACTGGCCCAACTGGAATTTGAATTGGATCATGTAAATTCTTTGCAATCTTAATGACTTCATCATTCCCCCTCTTGGGAAGGATTTGTCCTCAAATTGTCACTTACATCAAATGGACTTAATTCAGTAACATTGTAAGTAACACTAACATTATACTCACCTAGTAAATCAAGTTTGTAAATATTATCGTTGATCCGTTCTAACACTTGAAAAGAACCATCTCTTTGGGACAACAACTTAGAACATTTTTGTACCGAAAATCTTTCTTTTTGCATGTGTCACCAAACTCAATCATCGGGCTCAAAAACCAGCTTGTGACATCCCTTGTTGGTTTGCTTGGTGTATTGTTCGGTTTTCCTCTCTATATTGAGTCGTACCTTCTCATGAAATTGCTTCACAAATTTTGTCCTTTTTTTACCATCTAAATTCACTTGATCAGAAACAAGTAAAGGTAATAAATCCAAAGGATTTAAAAGATTAAAACCATAAACAATTTCAAATGGTAAAAATTTAGTAACAGAATGAATGGTACGATTATAAGCAAACTCAACATGTGGCAAACAATCTTCTCAAATCTTAATGTTTTTACTAATGGCAATTCTTAACAAAGTGGATAATGTCCTATTAATACTTCAATTTGACCATCAGTTTGAGAATAACAAATTATTGAAAACAAAAGTTTCATTTTTAACTTTCCTTATAATGTATTCTAAAAGTAACTTAAAAACTTAGCATCTCGATCTGAAACGATTGTCTTAAACATACCATAATCCACCATATGAGAAGTATTATCAGACTTATGACAATGGATAAAATGAGTCATCTTAGAGAACCTATGTACAACCACAAAGATCGAATCCTGTCCATATTTACTTCTAGGAAAACCCAAAACAAAATCTATCGAAATATCAATCCAAAGAGAACTAAGAATAGGTATGGGTGTGTAAAAACTATTAAGTTGAACCTTCGATTTAGTTTGCCTACAAGCAATACATCTACTACAAAATCTCTCAATATCTCATTTCATGTGTGACCAATAAAAAATGTTTCTGTAAAATAGCCAAGTTTTGACGACTCCAAAATGTTCCATTAACCCTCCACCATGGGATTCCCGAACTAACAAATCTCTTAACGAACAATTAGGTACACATAACTTATTTTCTCTAAATAAAAAATTCTCGTGTTTATAGAATTTACTTTCTACAGATTTTTCACAAACACTATAAATTTTTCCAAAATCGTGATCATCATGATAAAATTCTTTAAGATACTCAAAATCAAGAAATTTAGTATCAAGAGTCGAAATTAAGGCATACATATGTGAAAGTGCATCCGCGACCATATTTTCCTTACCTTGTTTATATCGAATGATGTAGAGAAAAGTTTCGATAAATTCTATCTATCGAATATGTCTCTTGTTCAGTTTGTGTTGACTTTTCAAATACTTCAAGGATTCATGATCCGTATGAATCACAAATTCTTTCGACTACAAATAGTGTTGCCATGTCTCCAAAACTCGAACCATGGAATACAACTCTTTGTCATAGGTAGGATACTTAAGTACAACCCCACTTAACTTCTTACTAAAGTACGCAACTAGTTTTTCATCCTGCATAAAAACATCTATATCTACACCAGAAGTATCATATTCAATTTCAAATGTTTTAAAAAAGTTGGGTAAAACAAGTAAAAGGGTATGAGTAAGTTTATGTTTAATAAGTTGAAAAGCCTTCTCTTGTTCTTCACTCCATTGGAATGTAATATTTTTCTTGACAACTTGTGTAAGCGGTGCTGCGATGGTATTAAAATCTTTTATGAGCCTCTTATAAAAACTAGCAAACCCATGAAAACTTCTAATATCACCTATACTGGAGGGGCCGACCATTCTTGAAAGGCTTTGATCTTCTATTGAGCTGTCTCTCAACCTTGATTGTTAAATGTACTAAATCTTCCAACTCCACATAATGATAAAACTCGATCGTGTTAGCAATCTCTTGATTTAAACCATTCAAAAACCTGGCCATCGTCACCTTTCAATTTTCTTCCACATTAGCTCTAATCATAGTCATCTTCATCCATTTAAAATACTCGTCTATGCTTCGATTACCTTGGTAGAAATTGTGCAACTTGAGATATAAATCCTGATATTAATGACTCGGCACAAATCATCGTCTCATCACCCTTTTCATCTCATCCCAAGTTTCAACAGGACGAACGATAATCAGTAAAGTTAATGATAGCAAGTTTTACCTTCTTTAATTTGGAGTAGTTGTGACAATCAAAAACCAACTCTATCTTCTTTTCCCACTCAAGGTATGCTTTAGGATCACTTTTGCTCTAAAATGATGGAATTTTCATCTTGATACTACCTAAATTGTTATCAACCCGATTCCTAGCATCTCTATTCCGACCAAATCTCCTATGACTAACAACTGACAAGCTATCAAACTCCTCTAACCTTTCCCCTTCAAACTCATCCACAACTTCAACTTTCCTTTAATGAAACTTATTCCTCTTGGAGGGGTTCGACACTATTGATGGCTGCCCCTTTGTGACCCCTCTTGTACCCTATCCAATCTTTCATGTATAAAATCTAACTCTCTCTTCATCACCTGTCTCATTTCCCCAATAAATGCTTGTAATTGTAGATTTGGCCCAATGTGTGGTTAAGTCTCCTCACTTGTGTTATATTTTTTTATTTTGAAACATTATTAAAATCTGCAAGACAATGTTAGAATAAAATAGAAAAGAATCCCACCACACTCCCTCACGTGTTTCACTCAAAAATAATGATTCACTCAAATCCACTCGTGTTTCACTCTTTGAATTTGGTTTTTTATTTTTAACGAATCCTTTCTTATCTTTTACCACTCTACTTCTGTCACGCCCCGAACCGGAGTCGTGAACAGCCGCCCATTGCCCTGAATGCTGGCTGGATTTTTACAGAAAATTGGGCAGAACCTCCCCATAAATTGGAGGTCTCCCATGTACAAATAACCTGTTTAACCCTGTGAAATTCAAATCATGCTGTAAAATAAACAAATGATCATCCCGGCCTCTCCAAAATCAATCAATTCCCACAGCCAACATTCAGAACAACGCAAGGCTATAAAATCCCTAGCAGACCTAAACACAGACCTCTACTGTCATGCCCAACTAGAGCATGAGCAGCTGCCACACTGAGCGGACCTAATTTATACAAATGTATAACAAACTTCCCAAATACATTCAAATACATACAATCGCCTCAATGCAAATGAAATGAGAGTTTCACAAATAAATATACATAAATTATACAGTCATCCCAAAATAAGTACACGGCCAACTACGGACCTCAACAAGACCTCGCAGGGTCGAAATAAAATACGTAATTCAAGTTTAAACTTAAACTTAAAACCTCACCGTCCAAAATAACCAAATCCACCAGCAATCTATCAAGCCCTCGAGCAAAAATACGTCGCCCTATCGCAATGATCCTGTCTGAGGGGGGGAGAAGAGAGGGGTGAGTATCTATGGGAGGATACTCAGTGAGTGAGGGGATTAATCTCAAGTACTAATAGTGTAGATGAATATTGGAGTGTCAAATAATATCATTCATAAACAATAACTCAAGTTTCGGAATAAAACATGATATGTTCAATAAACTGATCTCATTTATCCAATCACACGATATCATACATATATGCATCCATTTAAAATCAAGTATATCATAGAGCTGGCCGAAAGGATCCTGGGAAAGGTCAACCATGACCGAGGACGGGCGCATCGGGGGGTTTTAATATGCAAAGTGTTCAAAATAGCTCTCTACCCCGACGTTGGCCGTGGGATTAGCCCTTGCTTACCCAGACTCGTCAATAGGTCACCGCTCGGTGCTAGACTGTGGCGTCACACACGTCCTCCCCCAAATGTGGGTTCAACCGTTCGTGCCTACGAATATACAAACTGGCTGGTCACTAGGTCACCGCCCGGTGCTAGACGGTGGCGTCACACACGTCCTCCCCCGATGTGGGTTCAACCGTTCGTGCCTATGACTATATAAACTGGCTGGTCACTAGGTCACCGCCCGGTGCTAGACGGTGGCGTCACACACGTCCTCCCCCGATGTGGGTTCAACCGTTCGTGCCCATGACTATATAAACTGGACATTTGCGGATACCTCCTGCAGAAGCGTATCCGGGCAACTCGTGCCTCTACAAAGTCCCTTCGTAGCTACGGAATCATCAATGCCATCATCATAGTATCTCATCACAAGTGGGCATCCCGGTGCCCTCACAGTTCATCAAAACATTTCAAATACGTGTGCCAAATACATTTCATCAAAGTCATTTCAAATCAACAACCGATGCAATGGTAGTATAGAAAGCATTCCATTTCTCAAATCATGGCACAATTTCATTTCATTTCAAACATGGATGCATAATCGCAGAAAACATAAGTACGACACTCCAATAGTCACAAAACAGATTTTGAGATTTAATATCACACGTCGAATCAATGCATATCAAAGCATGTTTTGATTTAAAACACGGTAAAATCGGATTTTCACCATTTCATGCAAGAGATTAGGGTCCCACTCACTTTCTAGGGAGGGTAATCACTCCTTATTTCCACAATCAAATCCGAATTTGACTCCTCGAGTCTCCAACAAGATCAACCTAGGGTTTCTCGGTTTGCAGACCTAGCTTCCGGTCGCCAGGAGACTCAAGCTCGAACCTATAACGATTTCAATTTGCAGCAATCGTTAGAAATTAAACCTAAATACTCAGAGTATTCAAACCCTAGCATCAAAATTGGAGAACCTATGCTTACCTATGTAAGGCTGTGACTTAGGGTTCTCAGAGGCCTATTGGTGACTGTTGATTTGGGGCTTCCGCAGGTGGCAGAAGGCGAGCGAGTAGGGAGGCAGCACAGCAGTCGCGCGCGCAGGAAGGAGCTATCGCGCGCTGGAGCGCGCGCAGGAGGCTGTCAGCGCGCGAGCAGTTGCGCGCAGGGGAAATTAGCGCGCGAGCGGTGTGGGCGCCGGCGCGACGCAGAGGCGCGAGCTGGGAGCAGAGCAACGGCGCGAGCAGTCGCGCGAGAGATAGGTGGCGACCCGTGGTGGGTCGCGGTGGCTGCGGGTGGCGGTGGTTGCGCCGAGTCGCGGCGGAGAAAGGTGGAGAACCGCGGGTGAGGAAGATCGCGCGAAAGGGAGACAGCGGGAGATAGAGAGAGATGGGACCGAGAGAGAGAAAGAGAGAGATAGAGAGAGAAGGTGGGTCTTGTTGGCCGTCTGCGGTGGCGGCGGAAGAGGAAGGATCGGCAGATCGCGGCGGGGGAGAGGGAGCCGCGGGGAGAGGGAGGTGAAGCGGCGGGAGATGGAGAGAGGAGAGGGGAGAGGGGAAAAGTGAAGGAAATTAGGGCTAAGCCCTAATTTCGATTTTCCTTTTTTTTTTTTTTAACTATTATTATGATTATGATTTGTTAATATATATAAAATAGATTTATAAATATTTAAATGAGTAAATAAATAATTTAATTAATAAAAGAAATATATACTCACTTTATTTTACAAATCGAAAATACGGATATTTTAAATATCCCAAAAATTTCAAATTATATACCTCAAAATCGAAAATCAATATAATAAAAATTTTCTCTCTCTATATATAAACGGAGAATAGGAAATACTAGTACGGACACCGCAGTGTCGGTGTTACATTTTCTAACCCCCTAAAAACAAGTTTCGTCCTCGAAACTGAAAGAAAGTTAGGTACTTCCTTAGTACTGAGACATAAAGGACATCATGAATACGAGATAGTTCATTTGGCAACTCCAATCCGTGTGCCACACTTCCGACCCTCTCAAGGATACGGAAGGGTACAAAAATATCTGGGACTTAGATTGTCTCGCTGCCTGAACCATATAACTCCTTTTTAAAGGAAATACCATCGGGAAAATCATATCTCCTGTGGCAAACTCAAGGTGTCGCCGTCTATGATCGGCATATACCTTCTATCGGTCCTGAGCGGCTCTCATCCGCCCACGGATGACCCTAACTTTATCCTTCATTTCCAAATCAACTCAACGTTGCTGAGACGTCGCTCTCCGACCTCATCCCAGCATATCGGAGTGTGACACTTTCTACCATACAAAGCCTCATATGGTGGCATCCCAATACTGGCCTGATAGCTTTTATTATATGCAAATTCGACCAGAGGAAGGTGCCGATCCCAACTACCCTTGAAATCCATTACGCATGCTCTCAGCATGTCCTCAAGCGTCTGAATGGTCCTCTCTGACTGACCATCAGTTTGCGAATGATAGGCTGTGCTAAAACTCAGCCTCGTGCCCATTGCCTCCTGCAACTTGGGCCAAAATCTAGAAGTGAATCTCGGGTCCCTGTCTGATACTATCGTCACAGGAACACCATGCAGCCGAACTATCGTATCAATGTAAAGACGTGCCAAGGTCTCCAATTCAGCTCCTTTTGGGTGAAGAGATACTTTAAACTTCTGTGATCTGTGAATACTCTGCAGGTCACCCCATAAAGATAATGTCGCCATATCTTCAACGCGAAGACTATGGCTGCCAACTCTAAATCATGTGTCGGGTAGTTAACCTCGTGTTTCTTCAGTTGTCGCGAGGCAAACGCAATAACCCGACCATCCTGCATCAGAACACAACCCAATCCCTGTCGGCTAGCATCACTGTATACTGTATATTCCCGACTGCTAGTGGGAAGGGCTAAAATAGGAGCGGATGTCAACCGTCGTTTGAGCTCCTGAAAGCTCGCCTTACAACGGTCATCCCAAACAAACTTGACTCCTTTCTGGGTCAATCTAGATAACGGAGCAGCTATCCGGGAGAATCCCTCTACAAATTTCCGATAATACCCGGCCAAACCGAGAAAACTACGGATCTCGGTAACTGTCTGTCGCTGCTCCCACTTCACTATAGCTTCAACCTTCCGCGGGTCAACATAAATACCCTCCGCGGAGACAATGTGCCCCAAAAATCCAATCTGTCTCAGCCAAAACTCACATTTCGAGAATTTGGCATATAGCTGCTTCTCACGGAGTATCTGCAATATCACCCGAAGGTGCTGAACATGATCTTCATCACTCCGTGAATACACCAAAATGTCATCGATGAATACAATGACGAACCGATCTAAGTAATCGTGGAAAACTCGGTTCATCAGATCCATTAAGGCAGATGGGGCATTAGTCAACCCAAACGGCATGACTAGAAACTCGAAATGGCCGTATCGGGTGCGAAAAGCTGTCTTGGGCACATCTTCGGCCCGAATTCTCAACTGATGATAATCCGAACGGTGATCAATTTTAGAGAAAACCTTGGCTCCTTGCAGCTGATCAAACAAATCATCGATACGTGGCGGAGGACATCTTTTTTTTTATGGTGGCTTTATTCGACCGCCTATAATCCACACAAAGCCTAAATATACCATCCTTTTTCTTTACAAATAGCACGGAGCACCCCGGGGTGAAGTGCTCGGGGCGAATAAACCCTTTATCCAGAAGGTCTTGCAACTGAATTTTAAGCTCTCTCAATTCAGCAGGTGCCATTTTGTATGGCGGAATAGAAATAGGATTGGTTCCCGCCACTAGATTAATCTCGAAATCGAACTCCCGAACTGGTGGTAATCCGGGAAGTTCCTCAGGGAACACGTCTGGAACTCTTGCACCACATGGACATCCTCATATAAGAGAAATTTGACCCAGTGTCAATAAGGACACGGGCGTCGACTCCAAATATCCTCATGATCCCTGAATGTGAGGAATGGAAAAATTAAAGATATTCAAAATGTAAATAAAAGTAGACAATTATATATATATATATATCAACTAGTTAAGCTTTTGAAGCTTTAACTGGTCAAAACTGTACATCGACATCATGACATACAAAATCTCATAAATAAAACATAACAAAAGTACTACACTGAGGGGTCTGCGGGAGGATTACCCATAATAACATCCGGGTTCGCCTGTGCGTCCTCCTGCGTCAACGCGAACACACGAGCCCCGGGCCCTAGGCTGCTGTCGCGACGGTCCTGGCACTGTACTACTCCCGGCTGCAGTCCGAGGAGTGGTAAAAGCTGAGTGCGCAGGTACCCCTTGCTGGCCTGTGCCAGAAGTACCAAGTTACGACTGCAGCAAAGTCGATCCTTGACCTAAATCCAGACAGACACTCATAATATGACCTTGCTTCCCACACTGGAAGCAAGTAATCGGTATTCTTCATGCCCCGTAGGCATGGTGGTTGCCGTATTTGCGGCAGAAAGGCTATCTCTATGCCGTAAACTGTATAGTGACACTAGAGGCTGGTGTCCCAAAACTCTGTGGTCGAGGTGGTGGCATCTGCACCCAACGGGTGGTATACGACTCATACACCTGCCTAAACGCATCAAATGATGGTGATGGAACCGTGGCTATAATAGCCGGCCGAGAACATGCCATAAGGATACACATGATGAGGAAACATCCTCGGATATTCTAGATATCTCAGGTACAAATCTAATACCTCGCCTAATAATCAAAATCTTACAAGGAAAAATTTAGATTAAATATAATTCAAAGATTAGGGTTAGTTGCGAAGTAACTAACCCCCTAAATGAATAACTTATCAGTTTAAGAACTGATAGAACCAATCTGTTAGGTTAGATACGCACCGTATCTAACCCCCTAAAAAGAACAACTCATATGCCTAAAACCGTTGTACTGGGATCTCATGACTGTAATGAAACTCTCATATGCATTGAGGACTTTAAAATGTACTTGGGAATATTTTCAAAACTATTCTATCAAACACAGCTCTCAACCTAGAGCTCTGATACCAATAGAACTGTCACGCCCCGAACCGGAGTCGTGAACAGCCGCCCGTTGCCCTGAATGCTGGCTGGATTTTTACAGAAAATTGGGCAGAACCTCCCCATAAATTGGAGGTCTCCCATGTACAAATAACCTGTTTAACCCTGTGAAATTCAAATCATGCTGTAAAATAAACAAATGGCCATCCCGGCCTCTCCAAAATCAATCAATTCCCACAGCCAACATTCAGAACAACGCAAGGCTATAAAATCCCTAGCAGACCTAAACACAGACCTCTACTGTCATGCCCAACTAGAGCATGAGCAGTTACCACTGAGCGGACCTAATTTATACAAATGTATAACAAACTTCCCAAATACATTCAAATGCATACAATCGCCTCAATGCAAATGAAATGAGAGTTTCACAAATAAATATACATAAATTATACAGTCATCCCAAAATAAGTACACGGCCAACTACGGACCTCAACAAGACCTCGCAGGGTCGAAATAAAATACGTAATTCAAGTTTAAACTTAAACTTAAAACCTCACCGTCCAAAATAACCAAATCCACCAGCAATCTATCAAGCCCTCGAGCAAAAATACGTCGCCCTATCGCAATGATCCTGTCTGAGGGGGGGAGAAGAGAGGGGTGAGTATCTATAGGAGGATACTCAGTGAGTGAGGGGATTAATCTCAAGTACTAATAGTGTAGGTGAATATTGGAGTGTCAAATAATATCATTCATAAACAATAACTCAAGTTTCGGAATAAATCATGATATGTTCAATAAACTGATCTCATTTATCCAATCACACGATATCATACATATATGCATCCATTTAAAATCAAGTATATCATAGAGCTGGCCGAAAGGATCCTGGGAAAGGTCAACCATGACCGAGGACAGGCGCATCGGGGGTTTTAATATGCAAAGTGTTCAAAATAGCTCTCTACCCCGACGTTGGCCGTGGGATTAGCCCTTGCTTACCCAGACTCGTCAATAGGTCACCGCCCGGTGCTAGACTGTGGCGTCACACACGTCCTCCCCCAAATGTGGGTTCAACCGTTCGTGCCTACGAATATACAAACTGGCTGGTCACTAGGTCACCGCCCGGTGCTAGACGGTGGCGTCACACACGTCCTCCCCCGATGTGGGTTCAACCGTTCGTGCCTATGACTATATAAACTGGCTGGTCACTAGGTCACCGCCCGGTGCTAGACGGTGGCGTCACACACGTCCTCCCCGATGTGGGTTCAACCGTTCGTGCCTATGACTATATAAACCGGACATTTGCGGATACCTCCTGCGAGCGTATCCGGGCAACTCGTGCCTCTACAAAGTCCCTTCGTAGCTACGGAATCATCAATGCCATCATCATAGTATCTCATCACAAGTGGGCATCCCGGTGCCCTCATAGTTCATCAAAACATTTCAAATACGTGTGCCAAATACATTTCATCAAAGTCATTTCAAATCAACAACCGATGCAATGGTAGTATAGAAAGCATTCCATTTCTCAAATCATGGCACAATTTCATTTCATTTCAAACATGGATGCATAATCGCAGAAAACATAAGTACGACACTCCAATAGTCACAAAACAGATTTTGAGATTTAATATCACACGTCGAATCAATGCATATCAAAGCATGTTTTGATTTAAAACACGGTAAAATCGGATTTTCACCATTTCATGCAAGAGATTAGGGTCCCACTCACTTTCTAGGGAGGGAAATCACTCCCTATTTCCACAATCAAATCCGAATTTGACTCCTCGAGTCTCCAACAAGATCAACCTAGGGTTTCTCGGTTTGCAGACCTAGCTTCCGGTCGCCAGGAGACTCAAGCTCGAACCTATAACGATTTCAATTTGCAGCAATCGTTAGAAATTAAACCTAAATACTCAGAGTATTCAAACCCTAGCATCAAAATTGGAGAACCTATGCTTACCTATGTAAGGCTGTGACTTAGGGTTCTCAGAGGCCTATTGGTGACTGTTGATTTGGGGCTTCCGCAGGTGGCGGGCGGCGAGTAGGGAGGCACAGCGGCCCGCGCGCGGGAAGGAGCTATCGCGGGGCCGGAGCGCGCGGCAGGAGGCTGTCAGGCGCGCAGCGATTGCGCGCAGGGGAAATCAGCGCAGCGAACGGCCGCGGTGGGCGGGGGCTGTCGCACGCAGAGGCGCGAGGCCGGGAGCAGAGCAACGTGCGCGGAGCCGAGGCGCGGAGATAGGTGGCGACCCGTGGTGGGTCGCGGTGGCTGCGGGTGGCGGTGGTTGCGCCGAGTCGCGGCGGAGAAAGGTGGAGAACCGCGGGTGAGGAAGATCGCGCGAAAGGGAGACAGCGGGAGATAGAGAGAGATGGGACCGAGAGAGAGAAAGAGAGAGATAGAGAGAGAAGGTGGGTCTTGTTGGCCGTCTGCGGTGGCGGCGGAAGAGGAAGGATCGGCAGATCGCGGCGGGGGAGAGGGAGCCGCGGGGAGAGGGAGGTGAAGCGGCGGGAGATGGAGAGAGGAGAGGGGAGAGGGGAAAAGTGAAGGAAATTAGGGCTAAGCCCTAATTTCGATTTTTCCTTTTTTTTTTAACTATTATTATGATTATGATTTGTTAATATATATAAAATAGATTTATAAATATATAAATGAGTAAATAAATAATTTAATTAATAAAAGAAATATATACTCACTTTATTTTACAAATCGAAAATACGGATATTTTAAATATCCCAAAAATTTCAAATTATATACCTCAAAATCGAAAATCAATATAATAAAAATTTTCTCTCTCTATATATAAACGGAGAATAGGAAATACTAGTACGGACACCGCAGTGTCGGTGTTACATTTTCTAACCCCCTAAAAACAAGTTTCGTCCTCAAAGAACTGAAAGAAAGTTAGGTACTTCCTT
This sequence comes from Dillenia turbinata, assembly GCA_037126225.1. Taxonomy (NCBI): domain Eukaryota; kingdom Viridiplantae; phylum Streptophyta; class Magnoliopsida; order Dilleniales; family Dilleniaceae; genus Dillenia; species Dillenia turbinata. Next base: position 11,968,806 of record JBAMMX010000015.1, read on the forward strand.
AGTACTGAGACATAAAGGACATCATGAATACGAGATAGTTCATTTGGCAACTCCAATCCGTGTGCCACACTTCCGACCCTCTCAAGGATACGGAAGGGTACAAAAATATCTGGGACTTAGATTGTCTCGCTGCCTGAACCATATAACTCCTTTTTAAAGGAAATACCATCGGGAAAATCATATCTCCTGTGGCAAACTCAAGGTGTCGCCGTCTATGATCGGCATATACCTTCTATCGGTCCTGAGCGGCTCTCATCCGCCCACGGATGACCCTAACTTTATCCTTCATTTCCAAATCAACTCAACGTTGCTGAGACGTCGCTCTCCGACCTCATCCCAGCATATCGGAGTGTGACACTTTCTACCATACAAAGCCTCATATGGTGGCATCCCAATACTGGCCTGATAGCTTTTATTATATGCAAATTCGACCAGAGGAAGGTGCCGATCCCAACTACCCTTGAAATCCATTACGCATGCTCTCAGCATGTCCTCAAGCGTCTGAATGGTCCTCTCTGACTGACCATCAGTTTGCGAATGATAGGCTGTGCTAAAACTCAGCCTCGTGCCCATTGCCTCCTGCAACTTGGGCCAAAATCTAGAAGTGAATCTCGGGTCCCTGTTTGATACTATCGTCACAGGAACACCATGCAGCCGAACTATCGTATCAATGTAAAGACGTGCCAAGGTCTCCAATTCAGCTCCTTTTGGGTGAAGAGATACTTTAAACTTCTGTGATCTGTGAATACTCTGCAGCGGTCACCCCATAAAGATAATGTCGCCATATCTTCAACGCGAAGACTATGGCTGCCAACTCTAAATCATGTGTCGGGTAGTTAACCTCGTGTTTCTTCAGTTGTCGCGAGGCAAACGCAATAACCCGACCATCCTGCATCAGAACACAACCCAATCCCTGTCGGCTAGCATCACTGTACACTGTATATTCCCGACTGCTAGTGGGAAGGGCTAAAATAGGAGCGGATGTCAACCGTCGTTTGAGCTCCTGAAAGCTCGCCTTACAACGGTCATCCCAAACAAACTTGACTCCTTTCTGGGTCAATCTAGATAACGGAGCAGCTATCCGGGAGAATCCCTCTACAAATTTCCGATAATACCCGGCCAAACCGAGAAAACTACGGATCTCGGTAACTGTCTGTCGCTGCTCCCACTTCACTATAGCTTCAACCTTCCGCGGGTCAACATAAATACCCTCCGCGGAGACAATGTGCCCCAAAAAATCCAATCTGTCTCAGCCAAAACTCACATTTCGAGAATTTGGCATATAGCTGCTTCTCACGGAGTATCTGCAATATCACCCGAAGGTGCTGAACATGATCTTCATCACTCCGTGAATACACCAAAATGTCATCGATGAATACAATGACGAACCGATCTAAGTAATCGTGGAAAACTCGGTTCATCAGATCCATAAAGGCAGCTGGGGCATTAGTCAGCCCAAACGGCATGACTAGAAACTCGTAATGGCCGTATCGGGTGCGAAAAGCTGTCTTGGGCACATCTTCGGCCCGAATTCTCAACTGATGATAACCCGAACGGAGATCAATTTTAGAGAAAACCTTGGCTCCCTGCAGCTGATCAAACAAATCATCGATACATGGCAGAGGACATCTGTTTTTTATGGTGGCTTTATTCGACTGCCTATAATCCACACAAAGCCTAAATATACCATCCTTTTTCTTTACAAATAGCACCGGAGCACCCCAGGGTGAAGTGCTCGGGCGAATAAACCCTTTATCCAGAAGGTCTTGCAACTGAATTTTAAGCTCTCTCAATTCAGCAGGTGCCATTTTGTATGGCGGAATAGAAATAGGATTGGTTCCCGCCACTAGATTAATCTCGAAATCGAACTCCCGAACTGGTGGTAATCCGGGAAGTTCCTCAGGGAACACGTCTGGAACTCTTGCACCACATGGACATCCTCATATAAGAGAAATTTGACCCAGTGTCAATAAGGACACGGGCGTCGACTCCAAATATCCTCATGATCCCTGAATGTGAGGAATGGAAAAATTAAAGATATTCAAAATGTAAATAAAAGTAGACAATTATATATATATATATATCAACTAGTTAAGCTTTTGAAGCTTTAACTGGTCAAAACTGTACATCGACATCATGACATACAAAATCTCATAAATAAAACATAACAAAAGTACTACACTGAGGGGTCTGCGGGAGGATTACCCATAATAACATCCGGGTTCGCCTGTGCGTCCTCCTGCGTCAACGCGAACACACGAGCTTGGGCCCTAGGCTGCTGTCGCGACGGTCCCGGGCACCGTACTACTCCCGGCCGGTCCGAGGAGTGGTAAAAGCCGAGTGCGCAGTACCCCTTGCCGGCTGTGCCGAAGTACCAAGTACGACTGCAGAAAGTCGATCCTCGACCTAAATCCAGACAGCACTCATAATATGACCTTGCTTCCCACACTGGAAGCAAGTAATCGGTATTCTTCATGCCCCGTAGGCATGGTGGTTGCCGTATTTGCGGCAGAAAGGCTATCTCTATGCCGTAAACTGTATAGTGACACTAGAGGCTGGTGTCCCAAAACTCTGTGGTCGAGGTGGTGGCATCTGCACCCAACGGGTGGTATACGACTCATACACCTGCCTAAACGCATCAAATGATGGTGATGGAACCGTGGCTATAATAGCCGGCCGAGAACATGCCATAAGGATACACATGATGAGGAAACATCCTCGGATATTCTAGATATCTCAGGTACAAATCTAATACCTCGCCTAATAATCAAAATCTTACAAGGAAAAATTTAGATTAAATATAATTCAAAGATTAGGGTTAGTTGCGAAGTAACTAACCCCCTAAATGAATAACTTATCAGTTTAAGAACTGATAGAACCAATCTGTTAGGTTAGATACGCACCGTATCTAACCCCCTAAAAAGAACAACTCATATGCCTAAAACCGTTGTACTGGGATCTCATGACTGTAATGAAACTCTCATATGCATTGAGGACTTTAAAATGTACTTGGGAATATTTTCAAAACTATTCTATCAAACACAGCTCTCAACCTAGAGCTCTGATACCAATAGAACTGTCACGCCCCGAACCGGAGTCGTGAACAGCCGCCCGTTGCCCTGAATGCTGGCTGGATTTTTACAGAAAATTGGGCAGAACCTCCCCATAAATTGGAGGTCTCCCATGTACAAATAACCTGTTTAACCCTGTGAAATTCAAATCATGCTGTAAAATAAACAAATGGCCATCCCGGCCTCTCCAAAATCAATCAATTCCCACAGCCAACATTCAGAACAACGCAAGGCTATAAAATCCCTAGCAGACCTAAACACAGACCTCTACTGTCATGCCCAACTAGAGCATGAGCAGCTGCCACACTGAGCGGACCTAATTTATACAAATGTATAACAAACTTCCCAAATACATTCAAATGCATACAATCGCCTCAATGCAAATGAAATGAGAGTTTCACAAATAAATATACATAAATTATACAGTCATCCCAAAATAAGTACACGGCCAACTACGGACCTCAACAAGACCTCGCAGGGTCGAAATAAAATACGTAATTCAAGTTTAAACTTAAACTTAAAACCTCACCGTCCAAAATAACCAAATCCACCAGCAATCTATCAAGCCCTCGAGCAAAAATACGTCGCCCTATCGCAATGATCCTGTCTGAGGGGGGGAGAAGAGAGGGGTGAGTATCTATGGGAGGATACTCAGTGAGTGAGGGGATTAATCTCAAGTACTAATAGTGTAGGTGAATATTGGAGTGTCAAATAATATCATTCATAAACAATAACTCAAGTTTCGGAATAAATCATGATATGTTCAATAAACTGATCTCATTTATCCAATCACACGATATCATACATATATGCATCCATTTAAAATCAAGTATATCATAGAGCTGGCCGAAAGGATCCTGGGAAAGGTCAACCATGACCGAGGACAGGCGCATCGGGGGTTTTAATATGCAAAGTGTTCAAAATAGCTCTCTACCCCGACGTTGGCCGTGGGATTAGCCCTTGCTTACCCAGACTCGTCAATAGGTCACCGCCCGGTGCTAGACTGTGGCGTCACACACGTCCTCCCCCAAATGTGGGTTCAACCGTTCGTGCCTACGAATATACAAACTGGCTGGTCACTAGGTCACCGCCCGGTGCTAGACGGTGGCGTCACACACGTCCTCCCCGATGTGGGTTCAACCGTTCGTGCCTATGACTATATAAACTGGCTGGTCACTAGGTCACCGCCCGGTGCTAGACGGTGGCGTCACACACGTCCTCCCCCGATGTGGGTTCAACCGTTCGTGCCTATGACTATATAAACTGGACATTTGCGGATACCTCCTGTGAGCGTATCCGGGCAACTCGTGCCTCTACAAAGTCCCTTCGTAGCTACGGAATCATCAATGCCATCATCATAGTATCTCATCACAAGTGGGCATCCCGGTGCCCTCATAGTTCATCAAAACATTTCAAATACGTGTGCCAAATACATTTCATCAAAGTCATTTCAAATCAACAACCGATGCAATGGTAGTATAGAAAGCATTCCATTTCTCAAATCATGGCACAATTTCATTTCATTTCAAACATGGATGCATAATCGCAGAAAACATAAGTACGACACTCCAATAGTCACAAAACAGATTTTGAGATTTAATATCACACGTCGAATCAATGCATATCAAAGCATGTTTTGATTTAAAACACGGTAAAATCGGATTTTCACCATTTCATGCAAGAGATTAGGGTCCCACTCACTTTCTAGGGAGGGTAATCACTCCCTATTTCCACAATCAAATCCGAATTTGACTCCTCGAGTCTCCAACAAGATCAACCTAGGGTTTCTCGGTTTGCAGACCTAGCTTCCGGTCGCCAGGAGACTCAAGCTCGAACCTATAACGATTTCAATTTGCAGCAATCGTTAGAAATTAAACCTAAATACTCAGAGTATTCAAACCCTAGCATCAAAATTGGAGAACCTATGCTTACCTATGTAAGGCTGTGACTTAGGGTTCTCAGAGGCCTATTGGTGACTGTTGATTTGGGGCTTCCGCAGGTGGCAGAAGGCGAGCGAGCAGGGAGGCAGCACAGCAGCCGCGCGCGCAGGAAGGAGCTATCGCGCGCTGGAGCGCGCGCAGGAGGCTGTCAGCGCGCGAGCAGTTGCGCGCAGGGGAAATCAGCGCGCGAGCAGTCGCGCTGGGGCAGGGCTGTCGCACGCAGAGGCGCGAGCTGGGAGCAGAGCAACGGCGCGAGCAGTCGCGCGAGAGATAGGTGGCGACCCGTGGTGGGTCGCGGTGGCTGCGGGTGGCGGTGGTTGCGCCGAGTCGCGGCGGAGAAAGGTGGAGAACCGCGGGTGAGGAAGATCGCGCGAAAGGGAGACAGCGGGAGATAGAGAGAGATGGGACCGAGAGAGAGAAAGAGAGAGATAGAGAGAGAAGGTGGGTCTTGTTGGCCGTCTGCGGTGGCGGCGGAAGAGGAAGGATCGGCAGATCGCGGCGGGGGAGAGGGAGCCGCGGGGAGAGGGAGGTGAAGCGGCGGGAGATGGAGAGAGGAGAGGGGAGAGGGGAAAAGTGAAGGAAATTAGGGCTAAGCCCTAATTTCGATTTTTCCTTTTTTTTTTTAACTATTATTATGATTATGATTTGTTAATATATATAAAATAGATTTATAAATATTTAAATGAGTAAATAAATAATTTAATTAATAAAAGAAATATATACTCACTTTATTTTACAAATCGAAAATACGGATATTTTAAATATCCCAAAATTTTCAAATTATATACCTCAAAATCGAAAATCAATATAATAAAAATTTTCTCTCTCTATATATAAACGGAGAATAGGAAATACTAGTACGGACACCGCAGTGTCGGTGTTACATTTTCTAACCCCCTAAAAACAAGTTTCGTCCTCGAAACTGAAAGAAAGTTAGGTACTTCCTTAGTACTGAGACATAAAGGACATCATGAATACGAGATAGTTCATTTGGCAACTCCAATCCGTGTGCCACACTTCCGACCCTCTCAAGGATACGGAAGGGTACAAAAATATCTGGGACTTAGATTGTCTCGCTGCCTGAACCATATAACTCCTTTTTAAAGGAAATACCATCGGGAAAATCATATCTCCTGTGGCAAACTCAAGGTGTCGCCGTCTATGATCGGCATATACCTTCTATCGGTACTGAGCGGCTCTCATCCGACCACGGATGACCCTAACTTTATCCTTCATTTCCAAATCAACTGAACGTCTTCTGAGACGTCGCTCTCCGACCTCATCCCAGCATATCGGAGTGTGACACTTTCTACCATACAAAGCCTCATATGGTGGCATCCCAATACTGGCCTGATAGCTTTTATTATATGCAAATTCGACCAGAGGAAGGTGCCGATCCCAACTACCCTTGAAATCCATTACGCATGCTCTCAGCATGTCCTCAAGCGTCTGAATGGTCCTCTCTGACTGACCATCAGTTTGCGAATGATAGGCTGTGCTAAAACTCAGCCTCGTGCCCATTGCCTCCTGCAACTTGGGCCAAAATCTAGAAGTGAATCTCGGGTCCTGTCTGATACTATCGTCACAGGAACACCATGCAGCCGAACTATCGTATCAATGTAAAGACGTGCCAAGGTCTCCAATTCAGCTCCTTTTGGGTGAAGAGATACTTTAAACTTCTGTGATCTGTGAATACTCTGCAGGTCACCCCATAAAGATAATGTCGCCATATCTTCAACGCGAAGACTATGGCTGCCAACTCTAAATCATGTGTCGGGTAGTTAACCTCGTGTTTCTTCAGTTGTCGCGAGGCAAACGCAATAACCCGACCATCCTGCATCAGAACACAACCCAATCCCTGTCGGCTAGCATCATCGATATCGTATATTCCCGACTGCTAGTAGGAAGGGCTAAAATAGGAGCGGATGTCAACCGTCGTTTGAGCTCCTGAAAGCTCGCCTTACAACGGTCATCCCAAACAAACTTGACTCCTTTCTGGGTCAATCTAGATAACGGAGCAGCTATCCGGGAGAATCCCTCTACAAATTTCCGATAATACCCGGCCAAACCGAGAAAACTACGGATCTCGGTAACTGTCTGTCGCTGCTCCCACTTCACTATAGCTTCAACCTTCCGCGGGTCAACATAAATACCCTCCGCGGAGACAATGTGCCCCAAAAATCCAATCTGTCTCAGCCAAAACTCACATTTCGAGAATTTGGCATATAGCTGCTTCTCACGGAGTATCTGCAATATCACCCGAAGGTGCTGAACATGATCTTCATCACTCCGTGAATACACCAAAATGTCATCGATGAATACAATGACGAACCGATCTAAGTAATCGTGGAAAACTCGGTTCATCAGATCCATAAAGGCAGCTGGGGCATTAGTCAGCCCAAACGGCATGACTAGAAACTCGTAATGGCCGTATCGGGTGCGAAAAGCTGTCTTGGGCACATCTTCGGCCCGAATTCTCAACTGATGATAACCCGAACGGAGATCAATTTTAGAGAAAACCTTGGCTCCCTGCAGCTGATCAAACAAATCATCGATACGTGGCAGAGGACATCTGTTTTTTATGGTGGCTTTATTCGACTGCCTATAATCCACACAAAGCCTAAATATACCATCCTTTTTCTTTACAAATAGCACCGGAGCACCCCAGGGTGAAGTGCTCGGGCGAATAAACCCTTTATCCAGAAGGTCTTGCAACTGAATTTTAAGCTCTCTCAATTCAGCAGGTGCCATTTTGTATGGCGGAATAGAAATAGGATTGGTTCCCGCCACTAGATTAATCTCGAAATCGAACTCCCGAACTGGTGGTAATCCGGGAAGTTCCTCAGGGAACACGTCTGGAACTCTTGCACCACATGGACATCCTCATATAAGAGAAATTTGACCCAGTGTCAATAAGGACACGGGCGTCGACTCCAAATATCCTCATGATCCCTGAATGTGAGGAATGGAAAAATTAAAGATATTCAAAATGTAAATAAAAGTAGACAATTATATATATATATATATCAACTAGTTAAGCTTTTGAAGCTTTAACTGGTCAAAACTGTACATCGACATCATGACATACAAAATCTCATAAATAAAACATAACAAAAGTACTACACTGAGGGGTCTGCGGGAGGATTACCCATAATAACATCCGGGTTCGCCTGTGCGTCCTCCTGCGTCAACGCGAACACACGAGCCTGGGCCCTAGGCTGCTGTCGCGACGGTCCTGGCACTGTACTACTCCCGGCTGCAGTCCGAGGAGTGGTAAAAGCTGAGTGCGCAGGTACCCCTTGCTGGCCTGTGCCAGAAGTACCAGTACGACTCTGTAAAGTCGATCCTCGACCTAAATCCAGACAGGCACTCATAATATGACCTTGCTTCCCACACTGGAAGCAAGTAATCGGTATTCTTCATGCCCCGTAGGCATGGTGGTTGCCGTATTTGCGGCAGAAAGGCTATCTCTATGCCGTAAACTGTATAGTGACACTAGAGGCTGGTGTCCCAAAACTCTGTGGTCGAGGTGGTGGCATCTGCACCCAACGGGTGGTATACGACTCATACACCTGCCTAAACGCATCAAATGATGGTGATGGAACCGTGGCTATAATAGCCGGCCGAGAACATGCCATAAGGATACACATGATGAGGAAACATCCTCGGATATTCTAGATATCTCAGGTACAAATCTAATACCTCGCCTAATAATCAAAATCTTACAAGGAAAAATTTAGATTAAATATAATTCAAAGATTAGGGTTAGTTGCGAAGTAACTAACCCCCTAAATGAATAACTTATCAGTTTAAGAACTGATAGAACCAATCTGTTAGGTTAGATACGCACCGTATCTAACCCCCTAAAAAGAACAAAAAACCGTTGTACTGGGATCTCATGACTGTAATGAAACTCTCATATGCATTGAGGACTTTAAAATGTACTTGGGAATATTTTCAAAACTATTCTATCAAACACAGCTCTCAACCTAGAGCTCTGATACCAATAGAACTGTCACGCCCCGAACCGGAGTCGTGAACAGCCGCCCGTTGCCCTGAATGCTGGCTGGATTTTTACAGAAAATTGGGCAGAACCTCCCCATAAATTGGAGGTCTCCCATGTACAAATAACCTGTTTAACCCTGTGAAATTCAAATCATGCTGTAAAATAAACAAATGGCCATCTCGGCCTCTCCAAAATCAATCAATTCCCACAGCCAACATTCAGAACAACGCAAGGCTATAAAATCCCTAGCAGACCTAAACACAGACCTCTCTTGTCATGCCCAACTAGAGCATGAGCGAGTACCCTGTGAGCGGACCTAATTTATACAAATGTATAACAAACTTCCCAAATACATTCAAATGCATACAATCGCCTCAATGCAAATGAAATGAGAGTTTCACAAATAAATATACATAAATTATACAGTCATCCCAAAATAAGTACACGGCCAACTACGGACCTCAACAAGACCTCGCAGGGTCGAAATAAAATACGTAATTCAAGTTTAAACTTAAACTTAAAACCTCACCGTCCAAAATAACCAAATCCACCAGCAATCTATCAAGCCCTCGAGCAAAAATACGTCGCCCTATCGCAATGATCCTGTCTGAGGGGGGAGAAGAGAGGGGTGAGTATCTATGGGAGGATACTCAGTGAGTGAGGGGATTAATCTCAAGTACTAATAGTGTAGGTGAATATTGGAGTGTCAAATAATATCATTCATAAACAATAACTCAAGTTTCGGAATAAATCATGATATGTTCAATAAACTGATCTCATTTATCCAATCACACGATATCATACATATATGCATCCATTTAAAATCAAGTATATCATAGAGCTGGCCGAAAGGATCCTGGGAAAGGTCAACCATGACCGAGGACAGGCGCATCGGGGGTTTTAATATGCAAAGTGTTCAAAATAGCTCTCTACCCCGACGTTGGCCGTGGGATTAGCCCTTGCTTACCCAGACTCGTCAATAGGTCACCGCCCGGTGCTAGACTGTGGCGTCACACACGTCCTCCCCCAAATGTGGGTTCAACCGTTCGTGCCTACGAATATACAAACTGGCTGGTCACTAGGTCACCGCCCGGTGCTAGACGGTGGCGTCACACACGTCCTCCCCCGATGTGGGTTCAACCGTTCGTGCCTATGACTATATAAACTGGCTGGTCACTAGGTCACCGCCCGGTGCTAGACGGTGGCGTCACACACGTCCTCCCCCGATGTGGGTTCAACCGTTCGTGCCTATGACTATATAAACTGGACATTTGCGGATACCTCCTGCAGAAGCGTATCCGGGCAACTCGTGCCTCTACAAAGTCCCTTCGTAGCTACGGAATCATCAATGCCATCATCATAGTATCTCATCACAAGTGGGCATCCCGGTGCCCTCATAGTTCATCAAAACATTTCAAATACGTGTGCCAAATACATTTCATCAAAGTCATTTCAAATCAACAACCGATGCAATGGTAGTATAGAAAGCATTCCATTTCTCAAATCATGGCACAATTTCATTTCATTTCAAACATGGATGCATAATCGCGAGAAAACATAAGTACGACACTCCAATAGTCACAAAACAGATTTTGAGATTTAATATCACACGTCGAATCAATGCATATCAAAGCATGTTTTGATTTAAAACACGGTAAAATCGGATTTTCACCATTTCATGCAAGAGATTAGGGTCCCACTCACTTTCTAGGGAGGGTAATCACTCCCTATTTCCACAATCAAATCCGAATTTGACTCCTCGAGTCTCCAACAAGATCAACCTAGGGTTTCTCGGTTTGCAGACCTAGCTTCCGGTCGCCAGGAGACTCAAGCTCGAACCTATAACGATTTCAATTTGCAACAATCGTTAGAAATTAAACCTAAATACTCAGAGTATTCAAACCCTAGCATCAAAATTGGAGAACCTATGCTTACCTATGTAAGGCTGTGACTTAGGGTTCTCAGAGGCCTATTGGTGACTGTTGATTTGGGGCTTCCGCAGGTGGCAGAAGGCGAGCGAGTAGGGAGGCAGCACAGCAGCCGCGTGCGCAGGAAGGAGCTATCGCGCGCTGGAGCGCGCGCAGGAGGCTGTCAGCGCGAGCGGGTTGCGCGCGGGGGGAAATCGAGCGCGAGCGGCCCCGGCAGGGCGGGGCGTCGCACGCAGAGGCGCGAGCTGGGAGCAGAGCAACGGCGCGAGCAGTCGCGCGAGAGATAGGTGGCGACCCGTGGTGGGTCGCGGTGGCTGCGGGTGGCGGTGGTTGCGCCGAGTCGCGGCGGAGAAAGGTGGAGAACCGCGGGTGAGGAAGATCGCGCGAAAGGGAGACAGCGGGAGATAGAGAGAGATGGGACCGAGAGAGAGAAAGAGAGAGATAGAGAGAGAAGGTGGGTCTTGTTGGCCGTATGCGGTGGCGGCGGAAGAGGAAGGATCGGCAGATCGCGGCGGGGGAGAGGGAGCCGCGGGGAGAGGGAGGTGAAGCGGCGGGAGATGGAGAGAGGAGAGGGGAGAGGGGAAAAGTGAAGGAAATTAGGGCTAAGCCCTAATTTCGATTTTTCCTTTCTTTTTTTTTTTTTTAACTATTATTATGATTATGATTTGTTAATATATATAAAATAGATTTATAAATATTTAAATGAGTAAATAAATAATTTAATTAATAAAAGAAATATATACTCACTTTATTTTACAAATCGAAAATACGGATATTTTAAATATCCCAAAAATTTCAAATTATATACCTCAAAATCGAAAATCAATATAATAAAAATTTTCTCTCTCTATATATAAACGGAGAATAGGAAATACTAGTACGGACACCGCTGTGTCGGTGTTACAACTTCACTTAGTCAAATTTTTTATTGAACTCGAGAACTTAACTCAAAAGTAATGGTTTTGTGAAATTCAATGACTTATATGCAAGAAAGTATAATAAGAAAAGCAAGAAAAATGAAAGAAAAAGTGAAAAATAAGAAAATTCGCAAATTTAGAAAAATTGCAAATTAGAAAGGAAATAGATAAGGAATGAAAGGTGAACAAATAAGGAAGGATCTTAAGAAAAGAGAACAAATATGAAAAGTTTTGAATTTGGGTAAGTGCACAAATTTAGGAAAGTGCACAGACAAGAAAATATTTCAAACTCAACACACAAAAATTTAGAAAGTTGTAATAACAATTTAGAAATTTGTCAAATTTGAATAAAATCACAAAATGTACAATTATCAATTTTGAGAACAAAATGCAAAATTTGGAAGTTGTCTTTTTTTATTTCTCTTTTGTTTTGGCCTCTACTTTTTTTTTTTTAACGATCTCTCTTTTTTTTTTTTTTTGCCCTTCCCTTTTTTTGCCTCTCTTTTTTTTTGCCCTTCTTTTTTTGTACTACCTATTTTTTTTACAACGTCTTTTTTTTTTTTTTTTTAACTATGACAGCATAAAAAAGGAATAAAATACACCAAGAACAAGAAGTAAACTAACGAATGAAGAATTTTGATCAAAATGATGAATCGAGATTGGAGTTAGAGTTTTAAGACACAAACAAGAGTAAAACAAAGAAAAAAGTAAGAATAATTTGAAGGAAAAAAAAACTTGGATTTACTCTGATACCAACTGATGTGAATCCGATAGGTATAGAAACCCTAAAACCCACAAACAAGTAATATAGTCTAAGAATCATCCCAAAAAATTATTTGAATCGATGAAATTAAAGATCTCAACTCTTACCCTAAAGGAGGAAGAACTTAAAGTATATACCATTAAACTCGTTTCTCACTGAAACAAAAACCTTGGTATAAAGATAGAATGAATGACACCACAATTTAGGTAGTTCAAAATCTAGATTAATAAGTCAAAGAACTAAATAAGACTCCTATTTTGAATAAATTAAAAAGTTCTCAAAAGAATAAAATTCGTGTGAAGAAATCTCATAATTTTATCAATTCTCTCAAAAGTTGTGTTTTTACACAATGTGCAATGACATATTTATAGATTAGAGGTAAAGACTAAAATGACAACTATTTTGACCAAATTTTTGCTGCCATTTTTTCTTTATTTTCGTCATTCCTTGTTTTGGGTAGTTTTGGGTTCTTTATTTTTGTAATTGGGCTTGTATAAGTATAATTAAAACTCTTTTTGATTTTTCCCTCACTTGGACTTCAATTTCTTGATATAAAACCCTCTGAATTAAATTATTCAGTATTTTCTTGAACCTTCTAACTCGAGCTATTGTCACTGGCCCAACTGAAACTTGAATTGGATCATGTAAATTCTTTGCAGTCTTAATGACTTCATCGGTCTCAACCCACTAATGGTCAACTATATGATACACCGTAAAAATTTTTAGACATTTGCACAACCAGACATGAGGATTCTCCACTGTAAATATTGACAGCTCAATCTTTGGGGGATTAGGAGCCAGACCACGAGTATTGATGTCTTTTTTGGCCACTTGTGGATCTCTATTTGCAAGAACTCAAGTTTCTGTGAGTTTTGGGTTCTTTATTTTGGTCCCGTTAATTTGATCCCAATTGTTTACCAATCTAAGTTTCTATGCGAGCAATAAAGGCTTCTACTCTTTGGTTATACTCATTAACCTTCTGGTTGATTTCCTTGGCTTCTTTCACTAGTTCATGTATCTTGGTGTTTAGTTTCTTAATTTGATCATCGTTGTGCTTTTGACAAGTGCCTCTTACCATTATTACCAAATTTGTAACAGTCTAATTAAAAGATAGAACATTAGGGAAGTGGTGTTAAGAAAGAAACAATAAACGGAGTAGGAAAAGGCAGAAATGTGAAGATTGAAGATCATAGGAGTAATTAGAGAATGGTTTGTGGAGGGTTGTAAATCGAAAGAAGGGATGAAAGAGAAGAGAAGGATAGAGTTGTAGAGAGACAAAAAAAAGGAGGAAGAGAGTAGTGTTTAGAAAGAGAAACAAAGAAAGAGTAAGGAAACAGAGTTTGACCAATGCAATGATTTATCTTGATTCTTCTTGAGGCCAGATATCAGTGACTCTAATACCATTTTGTAACAACCCAAATCCAGATAAGATGAATTAAAGCCAAATAGCTATTGTATTAAAAAATGTGATAAGGAAACAGAGCATGCTAGGAGCAAGGGAATGGGGAAATGTTGGCTGCGATGGTGGATATTGTAGTTGCTATAAATGGATAGATTCAAAGGATTTAGGTATGGGAAGAGTTTAGAATGAGAATCAAGGAGAAAAGAAGTAGAGAGAGAAAGAAAGGTTAGAGAGAGGGGGGAGGAAAGGGTAGAAGATACAAAGGAGTGAAGTTAAAGAGAAAGAGCAAGAACATTCATTTCATTTCCATGCCTTCTATTTTGGATTTTCCTCCTTTTATGTACAAACAAGAATAACTTTAACAACTAATCTAACTACCATAACTAATCTTGATCTAATTACAATTTGGCTACCATCAGTTAAGTTGTTGAATTTCAGTTGGGAAACTAACCGTTGAGCATTCAAATCTTGATAACTGATGGGGCATGATCTAAAGGACTATCGGGGCAGTACCTGAGAACCCAGAGACCCATATCAAAACTCACATCGATGAGGGATTTATCTCTCTGCTAGAGTGGCTAATAACTGATTGTTAGGTTAGTTTTCGACGATGGTAGTTCAACCGATTCATAGAAATGTTTGATAAGTCCGGACTGATATCCTTTTTTACTTGGTCGATGAGAAAGCACTCCCTAAGGAACCGATTGCATTAACTAAAGGTAATATTTGACCAAAACCTTATATCGACCTTTTGTTTTCTATTTCAACACGAAACATATCTCCTAGATAAGAAATGAAACCTTCAAAATATAATTGAAAAGGGAAGAGATCTCCCTGTATCACCAAACTTCTTAAGTAATAAAAATCATGAATCCTCTGGAATATTTGACTATAGAATTCTGAAATTTTTGAATCTTCTTGAAAGAATCTCAATATCCAGAGAACACACAACTCTTGTGGGGCCTCGTGTAAAGGCTTTCGGTATACCAAAACCCAGGTACGTTCTTTGAGACCCTCACACTTGATACACAAGTCATAGGGAGACTAGCTTTCTTTTTCTGACTTGAACATCAAAATCTCCCACATTGGAGTACCCTCCGGCGGTCTTTTGTAGGTTTTAAATCGTTCCTAGAAGCAATTGTTCGAGTCAAAAGAAGTCGATATCTATAGAGGCGAAACCCACCTCCAACAGATTGACACCGTCCGTGGGAAACAAACCGATTCCCTAGACAAACATATTATCTGTCTATTGTCACTACTTAGAATATGACAGTTGTCAAGAGGAAAAGATCAATCATTAGCTTTGACGATGATAACTTAGTCGGAGTCGATCCTAATTGCAATGATCCTCTGGTTATCACCACAAGAACGGAATCTTATATTATCAAAAGAGTCCTTGTTGACCAAAGGGCAGATTGTGATCTCCTCACTTGGGATACTTTTTAGTGAATAGGTCTCGATTCGGCTCACCTTCAACCTCCTACCGGGTCCCTCAAAGGACTTTCTGACGAACGCATCTATCCGAAAGGTGTCATCCCTCTTACTATAACTCTAGGAATTCCTCCCAACTATGCAACCGCCAAGGTCATCTATCATGTGGTGAAACAGTTTTCACCTTACAACACCATCCTCGATCACCCTAGTCTAGATGAATTGGAGGCATTGCCCATTACGAGAAATATGAAGATAAAGTTCAAAATGCTGGAGGGAATCGCCACTCTTCATAGCGATCCTGATCCTTATGTCCTCCCACGGTCAAAGGCAAGCAAGAGACCTTTTCAATCAACACTCTGGAATTCCAAGATGATATTGAGCCAATAATCAAACCCGAGCCTGTACAAGAGATAATCGAGATCTCTCTAATTGATGACCCCAATCAAACCGTGCGAGTCGGGGCTAACTTGTCAACATCCCTACGAGAAGCCATTACCATGTGCCTATGTAAACATTCAAAAGTCTTCAGTTGATCTCCCGAAGACATGTCGGGCATTCACCCTTTAGTCATAACCCACAAACTTATAGTTAACACTGAGTACAAGCTCGTTAAACAAAAGAAGATGATGTTTACACTAGAACGTCAATAGACCATACGAGAAGAAGTTCAAAAACTGCTGACTACCGGATTCATTCGTGAAGTCAAATATCCTGAATGGCTAGCCAATGTGGTCCTGGTTAAGAATGTCAATGGTAAATGGAGAATGTGTGTGGATTTCATAGACCTCAATAAGGCATACTCGAAGGATAATTATCTACTACCTAACATCGACAAACTGGTGGACAACTCTTCAAGTCATCAACTCCTAAGTTTTATGGATGCCTACTCTGGTTATAATCAAATACGAATGACTCCAGAAGACGAAGAGAAGACAAACTTTATCACTGAATTCGGCACATACTGCTACCAAGTCATGCCTTTCGGCCTGAAGATTGATGGGGTAACTTTCAATAACTAGTTAATAAAGTTTTTGAGGACCAACTCAATTGAAACGTAGAGGCATATGTAAATGACAGGCTTATTAAAAACACCAATGCAGAGTCTTACGTTGATGATATTGAAGAAATCTTTCAGATGCTAGAACGTTACATGTGACTAATGTCACGCCCCAAACCGGGATTATGAACAACCGCCCATTGCCCTGGATGCCGACTGTATTTTTACAGAAAATCGGACAGAATCTTCCCATATTTCAGAGGTCTCCCATGTACAATTTAACCTGTAAAATTCACAACCATCCTGTAAATTAAATAAAATGGTCATCTCGGTCTCACAACAATCCACCAACCCACAACAGACAACCAGGACAACGTCAGCCTATAATAATTACTAGCAGACCTAGCCACAGATCTCTACTATCATGCTCAACTAGAGTATGAGCAGCCGTCACATCGAGCGGGTCTAAATTTTATACAAATATACAACAAATTCCCAAGTAATCATTTTAAATACTTACAAATGTCTCAATGCAAGCGAAATGAACCAATATGAGAGTTACGCAAATAAATGTCCATAAGTTATATAGTCATCCCATAATATGTACATGACCAACTACGAATCTCAATATCAAAACCTCGCAGGGTCAAAATAAAGTATGAAATTCATATCTCAACTTAAATTCAAATCTCAACGTCGAAAATATCCAAATCCACCGATAAGCTACTAAGCCCTCTAGAGCCGAATGCGTCGTTCTAGCAGAATAACCCTGTTTGAGAGGAAAAAAGAGAGGGGTGAGTATCAAGATACCCAGTGAGTGAGGGGATTAATATCAAGCACAAATAGTGTAGGTGAACCATTGGAGTGTCAAACAGTATTACTCGTAAACAATAATTCATGATTTGCAGTAAAACATGATATGTTCAGTAAAATGAACTCATTTAATCAATCACACGATATCATACATATATGCATCCATTTAAAAATCAAGTATATTATAGAGCAAGCCGAAAAGATCCTAGCAAAGGTCAACCACGACCAAGGACAGAAGCATCGGGGGTTTTATTATGCAAAGTGTGCAAAAGTCGCTCTCTACCCCGACATTGGCCGTGAGCTTAGCCGCCAATGGCTTACTCAGACTCGTCAATAGGACCCCACCCGGTGCTAGACGGTGATGGACACACGTCCTCCCCCGATGTGGGTTCAACCGAACGCGCCTATCGCATGCATATAAAATGATGGATACCTCCTGCAGAAGCGTATCCGGGCACCCCGTGCCTCTACAAACGCCCTTCGTAGCTACGGAATCAATCAAGTAATATCATATTATCATATCATCTCAAGCTAGTAGGCATCCAACCCACATAGCTATATCATCTCATCATATCATCACAAAACTAGTGGGCATCCAACCCACATTGTTCATCAAAACATTTCAAATCCGTATGCCAATACATTTCATCAAAATTGTTTAAAATCAACATACCAATGCAATGGTAGAAAAGGAAACTTATCAAATTTTCAAGTAATGACACAATTTTATTTTATTTCAAACATGGATGCATAGTCATAGAAAACATAAGTTTATGACACTCCGATAATCACAAAACAGATTTGAGATTTAATATCATACGTCAAATCAATGCATATCAAAGCATGTTTTGTTTAAAAACACAGTAAAATCAGATTTCACTATTTCATGCAAGAGATTAGAGGTCTCACTCACATTTTAGGAAGGGTGATCACTCTATATTTCTACAATTAATCCAAATCGACTCCTCGAGTCTCCAAAAAGATCAACCTAATCAAATCATCACAATCGTCATCAAATTTTCAAATATTTTTAGGGTTTATCTATTTTTCCTAAGTTTGCATAAATCTTAATTCTTCAATTTAAGAATATACTCTAATGTCATTAATTGTATTTCATTTATAATTAAATAACACAACTAGAGTCTAGTCAAATTCAACCCTAAAATAATAAATTTCCTACAAAATAGAAAATCTTTGAAAAATCATACACTTTTCGATTCCCATCCAAATGTTTCAAACCATATGTCATTTTCTAAGTATGGAAGTTTATTTTGATAGTGTGAAAATCGTATTTTGATTGCCTATATGCAGGACAACTTATAATAAAAAGATTGCATAAATCCTTAAACTCAAATCCCAAATTCTGACTGTTTTCGTGCATATGTCAAATTAAACTCTAAGAGAAATCATTCTAATGAACTCAACATTATTCTATCATTCTGAGCAGCCCAATTCATATAAAATCCTATATTTAATCTAAATAATCACATATAATGTCAAGCAACGCATTTCAAATCTACTCTAACATTCATTCTAACATATGCAATACATTCTTACTCTAAATTTACCCTAACTTCATCCAATGTATCGAAAGAATTAGTATTTTACTTCACCTAGGGTTTCTCGGTTTGCAACCCTAACGTCCGTGCGCCTATAACTCAGTCCGGACCTACATTATTTTCAATTCGAAATACAATTCAATGATTAGACTTATTCTCTATTGTAATCAAAACCCTAAAACTATAGGTTAGAACTCTTACCCTTATCTGCACAGTGGAGGAACCGCAGTCAGCCTAGGGTTTCTCCGAAGGATTCATTCAAGCGTCAATTTTGGGACTGAGGGGGAGTTACAGAGATGAATGAAACAGAGAGAGATTTGAACGAGAAAGACTGCGAGAGATAGAGTGAAGGAGCTGAGAGAGAGAACTGTGGGACAGAAAGGGAGATAGAGAGTGAAACAAAATGAGGGAGAACCGAGAGAGAGAAACAGAGCTAGGGTGAGAGAGTGAGACGATAGAGAGGGAGAGAGAAGTAGTGAGATCGAGAGACAAAGAGTGAGAACCAGACAGAGAATGAGATCGATCGTGCAATCGAAGGAGAAAGAGAGAGGAAGAGAGAGTGAGGGTGAAGTAGAGAGATTTGCGAAGAGAGAGACAAAGTGAGATAGAGAGAGATAAGGAGAAACAGAGAGATCTAAGGGGATAAATAGAGAGGGAGAGCGAAATAGAGGTAGTGGTGGTGATGCGGCGGAGAACCGTGAGAGGGAGAGATCAGGAGAAAGAGAGAATCGCAAGAGATAGAAGGAGAAAGGGAGATGGAACTGAGAAAGAGAGAGAGTGAGCGAACAGAGAGGGGGATAGAGAGAGAGACGGTGGTGGTGACCGTGGATGGTTGGTGGTGGAGGTGGAAGAGAGCGACGTGAGACGGGAAGAGAGAGCGATTGCGGGGGGAGAGAGAGAGAGAGAGAGAGAGAGAGAAGAGAAAATTAGGGCTATTGGCCCTAATTTGATTTGGGGGAAGGGGGCCAAAACGCTGCGTTTTGGCTCCTCTCTCTCCTTTTTTTTTATATATATTATTATTCTTATTATTTATATATATTTCTTTTTATAATTAAATTTATAATTATTTAAATGAGTAAATAATTAAATTAATAAATTGAATAAATATGTATATATATATATATATATATTTTTATACTCACTTACACTACAATCGGAAATACGGATACTTTAAATATACTAAGAATTTCAATTTAAAAACCCCAAAATCGAAAATTAATATAAATAAAAATTTCTCTATATATAGATAAACTGATGAATATTTTATATATATTTCATGAACAGTACACTAGTACAGAAACCGCAACGTCAGTGTTACAACTAAATCTAGCCAAGTGTATTTTTGATATTATATCCGATAAATTCTTAGGTTTCATGATCATTAACCAGGAATTGAGGCGAACCCCAAAAAGATACAAATCATACTTGACATGTCACCACTGCAGACGTTGAAAGAGGTACAATGCCTTACCGGTAGAATATCGACTCTAAGCCAATTCATGTCGAAAGTTGGGAAAAAATACAAACCCATCTCTGACGCCCTAAAAGGTCTCAAAGGTTCGCATGGACACCTAAGTGTCAAACGGCTTTCAAACAACTTAAGGAATATCTCACGACTCATCCGCTGCTCTCTCGTCTGACTCCTAGTGAGAAACTATATTTATACCTTTCTATTTCTAATCGGACACTTTGTTATGTCCTTCTGAGACAGGACTCAACCGTATAGAAACCAGTCTACTACATCAGTAAGATATTTAAAGAGTTCGAGATCAACTATCGATCGATTGAGAAGATAACATATGCCCTGGTCGTCTTGGCTAAGCTCCTTCAGCCATACTTTCAAGCACACACCATTATGGCACTTATCGATCTACCACTGGAGCAAATCCTTCAAAAAAGAAACACCTCCGGTCACCTCATCAAATGGAGTATAGAGTTAGGTGAATTAAATATTCAGTACCAACCTAAACCTATGATTAAAGGCGAAACTCTGATCGATTTCATCCTTGAATGTATCTTTCCAATGCCAACCGAACACGAGTCCACGATAGTCAGGACAAATGGTTATTACCAGGTTGGAAGATACACATAGACGGGTCATCAAATTCTTCAGGAAGTGGCGCTAGACTCATATTGGTGGGTCCGAACAATTTTAAGGCCGAATACGCCCTTCGTTTTGACTTCCGAACCACCAACAATCAAGCGGAATACGAAACCTTACTAACAAGACTCCAAATTACAATGAACATGGAAGCCCAAAGTGTTCAGGTATTTACCGATAGCCAGTTAGTCGTTAAGCAAATCGAAGGGGTCTATGAAACTAAAGACTAGATCATAGCCAAGTACTTGAGTAAACCGCATGAGATGATGAGTAAGTTAGACAAAGTCGATATTCAACAAATCCCTCGAGCAGAGAATGCGTGGGTTGATATATTCTCTAAGCTGGCCAGCTCAGATTCAGTCACTTCTAGCAGAACAGTTTACATCGAGAGTCTACCATACCCTAGCATAGACAAGCCTGAAAGGAACCTCACAGCGGACCTATCCCCCAATTGGAAAAATCCTATAAAGGCATATCTAAAATATGATTGATTGTCACATTCACCATCGGAGGCAGCCAAACTGAAACGGAAAGCTGCTCATTACGCAATCATCGATGAAAACCTATATCGGAAGTCTTTCGCTAATCCGTGCTTGAGGTATCTAACCCCAGAAGAATGAGACTAAGTCCTTCGAGAGATCCACGAAAAGATATGTGGGAATCATTTAGGGGCTCGAAACTTAGTTCACAAATCCCTATGTCAAGGAGACTATTGGTCAACCATGAAGACTGATAACATGCAATTTATTGAATTTATTATTGTTATCATGACTTGAATTTGAATTTCTAATAGTTGGTTTTATTGAATTTTATTTATAGGAGGTTGAATTTGAAGGCTTGGAGTAAATTGAGCTTAATGAAGTAATTTTGGAGCTAATTGGACTCAAGACATTTTATTAGGTCTTGAAGAAGAAAAGTTTGAATTTTAGTTTTAGTAATTCTAGTTGGATTTTTTATTCTAGTAGGAAATCTGCTTTTAGTAAGAGTGAAATTTTGTAATTTATCTAATTTTAGAGACTTCTAGTTAATTTAGAAGTCTAGAGGGAAGGAAAGTATTACCAAAAATTCATATTGCTATTTTGAAGAAGGGTTTGGAGGCTATATATATATATATTCCTTAAGGATCCAGGAGCAGATATTCAAGAAAGGAGGGTCGGCTGCCTTCCTTTTCACTTTTACATAACTCCAACAATTCTCACGGCTGCCAATTTTTGTTTTGTATTATTTTTTTTCACAAGTAGTTGCATATTCTTCTTCACTACAAGGACGGCTAACCTTCAGGAGTTACTACAAGGACGGTTGCTCATATTCTTCCATTAGGCTTTTATTTTTGTTTTTTAGGGACATTATTTTTACCTTTGATTATCTTGTGTTAATATTTTCTACCATGAGTAGCTACTTTTTTTATTCTGATTCAAGGGAAATTTTATTCGATTGTTCTTCATTGTGAAGTTATGTTTTTAATTTAATTTCTTTTCTTTTATTCAAATATTTATTGATTCTTGATTTAATTTTAGGGAAATCTAATATTGGTTAATTTGACAATTTAATTCAATATTAGTTTTTCTATTGCTATCCAGGAATTCAGTGATCCGTAATTGTCATGAACGAATGGTACAAGTAGCAACTAGGTTATTTTTGTTTATGGGTCTTTTATCGGTATTCATATGACATCGGGAATCAATGGAAGAAAATTGAATAATTGCGGCTATCCCAATTGTTTATAGTTTTGTTTAACTGTTTTCACAGAACGTAATGCTATCATTATATTTATATAAAACGCTATCATGCCCAGTCGGTTAATGATAAGTTTCGATTGGATGCTGGATTTAGTCGATTAAATTAGGAAAACGTAAGATTTATTATGGCTATCCTAATAGATCTAAGGTTAAATGATTGAATTGTAAGAATAATATTTTTAACCAATGATTAATAAGACAATCGAATATACGAACCCTTAGATCAGAGTTTGGTAAATTAAATTTCTTCCTTAAATTTTAGTATTTTATATTATTGATTTGTTTCTTATTTTTAGGTTATTAATTTTTATTTAATAATTGTTTTTATTTTAGCAAAATTGTTTGAAAACCTCTAACTTACTTTTGACATTAACTAAGAGATTGAATTAATTAGTTTTCTTGGGATTCGATCTGATAACCACTATTGTTACAGTTTATTGCATTGGGGGAATCAATATTAATTTGAGGGATTCGACAACCTGACCAAATTTTGGCACCGTTGCCAGGGAACTATTTTGATTTCTTAGTTTTGTTTTCTTTATTATTTTTTTTGCTGACCTCTTTTATTTTATGATCTGTTCTTCTCAAGAAGGTGAATTGGAATATATTCCTCAAATTGAGAAAATCGCTCGCTGATTGAGAAAGGAGGCCAGACAGAGGAAAGGTAAGTTATGTCGAAAGCCAATTTTTGACATTGATCTGACAATTTGTGACAGATCTATTTTTGAAGAGGAAGAGGAAAAGATGGTCGATTGTGAGAGAACCTTGAAAGAATTGGCCGCACCTAATCTGAATCAACAACTCTTGTGTATTGAATATCCAACTCTTGAGGTAACATTCGAACTTAAGTCTGGTTTGATTCACTTACTTCTTACTTTTTGTGGTCTTCCATGTGAGGACCTACATAAACATTTGAAGGAATTCCACGTTGTTTGTTCGAATATGAAACCCCAAGGTGTGACCGAGGACTAGACTAAATTGAGAGCATTTCCCTTTTACCTAAAAGATAAGGCAAATGACTGGTTGTACTATCTACCTCCGGATTCGATCAATACATGGAATGAGATACAGAGATTATTTTTGGAAAAACTTTTCCCTGCATCTAGGGCTGCCAACATTCGAAAGGAGATATGTGGGATCAGACAGATTAGTGGAGAGACATTAGATGAGTACTTTGAGAGATTCAAACAACTCTGTACTAGTTGTCCACATCATCAAATACCGGAACAGCTCTTGATTCAATATTTTTATAAAGGACTTCTACCTATGGATAGAAGTATGGTAGATGTGGCTAGCGGATGAACCTTGGTAAATAAAACACCTGAAGAAGCCAAAAAATTGATCACAAACATAGCAGAAAATTCTCAACAATTTGGGTTGAGAACGGATGGAGTTACGAAACGTGTCAATGAGGTAAGTCATTCTCACCTTGAAAATCAAATTTCTGAATTGACTGCTTTTGTTCGTCAGATGGCTGTAGAGCAAATACATGCAATCAAAGTTTGCGGCATATGCTCGATACCCGGACATCTTACGGATATATGTTCATCTCTGCAAGAAGATTCTACTCATCAAGCAATGCCGTATGAGGATTTCCTGGCCAACCTCAGAAGAAATATGACCCCTACTCCACTCATTATAATCCCGAATGGAGAGATCATCCAAATCTGAGTTACATAAATCAAAGAAGACAGACAAGATATCCTCCTCAGCAATTCAATAGGCCAACACATGCACCGACTCAATCATCTAATTCAGGTATGTCACTAGAGGATATTGTGAAAACTCTCGCAACTAATACTCAACAATTTCAACAAGAAACGAGAGCTAGTATCCAAAACTTGAGAAATCAAATCATTCAGCTAGCCACTTCAGTTAGCAATTTAGAAAGTCAAAATTCAGGAAAATTACCTTCACAAACGGTAATGAACCCTAAGGAAAATGCTAGTGTAATAGTGTTGAGGAGTGGAATCGAAGTGCAATAAAGACCACCATCACCCAAAAAGAGAAATGAGAAGAAAGATGAGGAGGAAGAAGTCGAAGTTGCCAAAGAAAACCCAAACAAGGTAAATTCTGATTCTCTTTTACCTACGAGTTCTAACACAGTTGTACCACCTTTTCCCAGTAGGTTTGAAAGATCCAGGAAGGAAGACTATGAAAAGGAGGTTTGGAAAACTTTTAAGAAGGTGGAAATAAACATACCTTTGTGGGACGCCATTAAGCAAATACCCAAATATGCAAAGTTTTTGAAGGAGTTGTGCACAAACAAGAGGAAGATGAGAGGTGATGAAAAAATAAGGGTTGGCGAGAATATGTCTGCCATTATCAAAAGATCTCTACCCAAGAAATATTCGGATCCAGATATGTTCACTTTACCCTATGTAATTGGTTTGAGGAAATTTAAACGTACTATGCTAGATTTAGGAGTATCAATCAATATCATGCCATATTCTATTTATATTGCTCCAAATCTAGGTCCCTTAAAGGAAACTAAGGTGATTATTCAATTGGCTGACCATTCTATTGTGTATCCAGAAGAAATTGTTGAAGATATTTTGGTGCAGGTTAATGAGTTAATTTTTTCAGCAAATTTTTATATTTTGAAAATGGATGAAGACACCATTACAAATTCAGCACCGCTACTATTGGGAAGACCGTTCATGGAAACGGTGAAAACAAAGATAGACGTGGATGAATGTACACTCTCCGTCGAGTTTGATGACGAGATTGTTAAATTTAATATTTTTAAAGCCATGAGGTACCCAAATGAGTGTCATTCGATTTGTTCCGCTAACATCATTGATTCAATTGTGCAGGAAATTTTTGAAGAAGGAAATGACCTAGGCCTTGAATTGGATGCGTAATTGAACACCAAGGAAGAGATGGCCGAGACTTATAAAATTTCAGAGACAATATTGGAACAACAACCAAGATCTTTGAATTCAAGTACCATACTTCCTATTTCTCACAAGAAAATGTTACCTTCCGTTTTGCAGGCTCCAACATTGGAATTGAAGACCTTGTCGGATCATCTTAAGTACGTATACTTAAGTGATAAAGAGACATTGCCCGTTATCATAGCAATAGAGTTAACAGAAGAACAAAAAAATTGGCTACTCCAAGTTCTAAAAGAGCACAAGACAGCAATTGGTTAGATCTTAGCCGATATAAAGGGTATTAGTCCTTCAATTTGCATGCATCGAATTTTTTTGGAAGAGGACACTAAACCGGTGAAGAAATCACAAAGAAAGCTGAATCCAATCATGAAAGAAGTGGTGATGATGAAAATTCTCAAGCTTTTGGACGAAGACATTATTTATCCAATTTCAGACAGCAAGTGGGTGAGTCCAATCCATGTGGTACCAAAGAAAACATGGATCACGGTGGTAAGAAATCAAGACAATGAGTTGGTACCCATGCGAGTGCAAAATGGTTGGCGTATGGTCATTGATTTCAGAAAGCTCAATTTAGCCATTAGAAATGATCATTTTCCTTTACCCTTTATCGTTCAAATGTTAGAGAGATTAGCTGAAAAATCATTCTTTTGTTTTCTTGATGGTTTTTCAGGTTATTATCAAATCGTAATTGCACAAGATCAAGAGAAGACTACATTCACATGTCCATTTGGGATGTTTGCTTATATAAGAATGTCTTTCAGTCTATGTAATGCCCCAGGTTTTTATCGCAGGTTTATTCAAGACCTTTCAAAAATTGCCTTACCATTATCCAAGTTGTTTCAGAAAGATGGACATTTTGAATTTGGAGAAAAATGCAAGGAAGCATTCGACAAGCTCAAAAACCTGTTGACTATTGCACCAATCATTCAACCACCTAATTGGAATTTGCCTTTTGAGATCATGTGCGATACAAGCAATTTTGCTGTGAGAGCGGTTCTTGGCCAGTGGATTGATAAGAAGAGTCACATCATTTACTACGCTTCAATGATATTGAATGCTACTCAATACAACTACACTACCACCGAAAATGAGCTTTTAGCCATTGTTTTCGCTTTAGATAAATTCAGATCATATTAACTTGGTTCTAAAGTAATTGTGTATTCTGATCATGCAGCTCTGAATTATCTTTTGGCGAAAAAGGAGTCAAAACCCAGGTTAATACGGTGGATTCTCTTGTTGCAAGAATTTGACTTGGATATCAAGGTTCGAAGAGGAGCCGAGAACTTGGTAGCTGATCATCTAAGCAGGTTAGTGAATGAAGAAGATTCACTACCTATTTCTAAAATTTTTCCTGATGAGCAATTATTTTACTTGAAAGGTACTACTCCTTGATATCAAGATATTGTGAAATATTTGGTTACACACATCTTACCTAGTGACCTTAGTAAGTCAAGGAAGGAAAAAAATCGATGTGAGGCAAAACATTATGTATGAGATGAGCCTTATTTGTGGAAATTTTGTTCTGACCAAATTATTAGGAGATGTGTCCCAGAGAATAAACATAAATCCATTTTAGTATTTTGTCATAGTTATGCTTGCGGGGGACATTTTGGACTAAAGAGAACTGCAAGAAAAGTTTTAGATAGTGGGTTATATTAGGAGACCTTGTATAAAGATGCTTACTTGTTTTGTAAAAACTGTGATAGATGTCAAAGGACAGGAACTTTGTCTCATAGGAATGAGATACCCCAAACTCCCATTATTGTTTGTGAAATATTTGATATATGGGGTATTGATTTTACGGGTTCATTCCTTTCATCTTGTGGTTATGCTTACTTTCTTTTGGCTGTTGATTATGTATCAAAATGGGTGAAAGCAAAAGCCACCAGGACTGACGATTCTAAGTCTATTGTACGTTTTTTCAAGACTAACATTTTCAGCAGGTTTGGGATCCCTAGAGCCATCATAAGTGATCAAGGGAGTCATTTTTGTAATCGTACAATCGAAGCATTGATGAAGAAATATGGCGTACATCACCGGATCGCTACAACATACCATCCTCAGACAAATGGACAAACCGAAGTTTCCAACCGTGAAGTTAAATCCATTTTAGAGAAAACAGTTAACCTGGGATGAAAGGATTGAAGTTTACGTTTAGTTAATGCACTATGGGCTTACCGGACAGCTTTCAAAACACCAATAGGAATGTCTCCTTATAGGTTAGTTTTTGGAAAATCTTGCCATTTACCAGTGGAAATTGAGCATAAGGCGTATTAGGCGATCAAACACTGCAATATGAAGATGGATGAAATCGGTGAATCAAGAAAATTGCAATTACAAGAACTTGAAGAATTAAGATTGGAGGCCTATGAGAACTCGAGAATTTATAAAGAGAAATCCAAGTAGTTTCACGATGATATGATCTTAAGGAAACAATTTGAGGTCGGACAAAAAGTGCTTTTATATAATTCTCGACACAAACTCATGTTGGGTAAGTTGCGTTCTCGTTGGGTTGGTCCATTTATTATTATTAATGTGTTTTCTCATGGTATAGTGGAAATTCAAAGTCTTGACATAAATAAGATCTTTAAAGTTAACAGACATAGGTTGAAGATATTTCACAATGATATGGAGGTTTCTACAATATTGAATATTACATTAAATTCTCCAGATTATTCCTCTGGCTGAATCAACAATGAAGATTGTCGAACATAACGACGTTAAATAATTGCGTTTGTTGGGTGACAACCCAAAATTTTTAAGAGTTTGATTTAGTTTTCTAGCAATTTATTTATTTAATTTTAAGTCTTTTATTAGTGTAATTTATCTCTTCTCATAATTTTTGCATGTATCCAGCAATTTTCTCAAGCCAAGTCACAAATAGAGCGGCACTCAGATTTCGGACAGAAGCACTCATTGCAATACCAGATGATCACACAGTTGTTCATGCAGAAATCAAAAGTTGGCAGAAGCAGTCTCTTTTCTTCCAGATAATCACGCGGTTTGCCAAAAAAATGACTCAAATTTGGGCAAAAGCACTCCCTTCCGTAAAAGATGATCATGCACTTTTCAAAAAAAGGGGGAAGGGACAAGTGGGAGAAGAGAGAGAATGCCTCCAACCTTTACTACACATTCTATTCTCTCTCTCGATTCTCCTACAAATCCTCTGCAATTGCCTCCTTTAATCAACCAAAATTATCTCGTGTTCTTCCATCCATCAATTGAAGCCTTCAGTCAAACCGTAATCGAAGAGTGGTAAACCATCACCATATTCGTCACAACCTTAACTTTCCCAAAGCCCTAATCGAAATCTATCAACCGCTTTACCACCATCGATCGACAGCATCTTTATTTGATCTCAAATCCTCACTCAATCGAACCCCCAAATCCTCCTTTGGCCAAAACACTAATCAGCCCCCATTTTGGGTATTCTCGATTTGGATCCCCAATTCGATTAAGAGCCGGTTCACTGCAAGTTCTAAATTTCAATCGCAAGACATTCAAATCCTTAGCCTCTCCTTCGTTTGAATCAGAACAATAATCGCCTCTGTTCTATCTTTTTTCATTCTTCATTCGATCGAAGCTTTCTGTTCATTTTTCTGCATCCTAATCACCTTTCGATTGAAGTTACGAACCCCTTTCGAAATCAAACCTAACTGTTCTGTTCAATTTTCAGAAATCTAGTCTTCTACGTGTTTCACTCCTTCTCCTCCTCAACTGCACACCACCTATTCGATCAAAGGACAAACCGACCCAAGCCACGCCTATCTTTTCCCTCATCGCTCTGCATTCCAATAGCTACACTCAACAGCTGTACTCAACTTAATAAACCAACAATTTCTGCAATTCAAATCCATCCATGGGGAAGAAAAGGGTGGCAGAGCATTGATATGGATTTCGACAACGTGTTTCATCTTCAATCGAAGGTCCATCTGAGCGAGCTCAAATCGCAGATCCTAGTGGAGAGCCAATCTCCCTTTCTTCCGACAATCAACCATCGCCTTTTGCAAATTCCTCTATGCAATCCTCCCCTCCAACCACTGAAGACCTTTCGCAACAACAAGAACCACGCCAAAGACCTAGAATGCGGTTACCCAGGACTGAACCTTCATACAGGAAGTCGCGGGTGATGCTTCCTCGATCGACTGAAACCTCCTCTAGTGTAACGAGCCAACTACAGAACCACCAATGGAACCTGTAAAGTCCCCAATTGCATCTGCCGAGCCACCATTCACAGTCCAAGAGCCACCAGCATCTTCCAGCAGATCCAAATCAAGATCTCGCGTGGCCAAGGGCAAATCCATTCTGCCTCCAGCTCCTCTAAAGTTGGGAGGATACCTCAAGTTCTGTTTTGCAGAGTACAAGCACAGGTTCCTCCGATGTTGCATGTTCATCTCACTCTCCTTCCTTAGCTCAAATGATGCAAGACATACAGAAACACATCTCTCGAATGGAGCAGAACATTCAAGCGCTCGCGGATTTTGTGGGATTTCAACTCCCTTTCCCATCACCACCTTAGGGGAGTTCTTTCTCTCTTTTCTTCATTGTCTTCAATTCTAGCATTTCATTTCATTGTCTTCATTTTTAAGTTAGCTTTTTAGTTGGTTTATCTCTTTTATTGCATCAAGTCTTCATTTTCTATTTCTAGTTTCTGGGCTAAGAAAGTGTTAGTGGTGATTTCTTTTTGCATTGTGCCAAGACGTATTATTTTTGCTTCATTGAGGACAATGCAGCATTTAGGTGTGGGGGAGAATTTCATGAATCCATGTCATCTCTCTATTTTCCTTTGAATTCCATACCCCTTTTGATTTTCATCTGAAAATAATCTTTGAGTTAGTATACATTGTCGATTTGAGTTGGAACTCATGAAAGAGACAAGTGTGATTAGTTGTATTTTAGTTAAAAATTGTTATAAGCATCCTATTAACTTTGATGATTGAATTAGATACAAATGTTCAAGATTCGATACAATATTACACACTTTTGTAAGCATTTGAGTCTTGAGAGTATATTATCATCTTTGCTCAAATTTTTTTTTATATGTGTGCATCAATCATAACATGTTTATTCTGGAACTTACTTTGCAATACTTTTCAAGACCACATTCATGAATTCATGCATTAATATGATGGGGGGCAATTAGGTTTACACACTTTATCTATCTTAAAAAGACCTTCCCGTGCTTATTCGTCCCCGTAGTGAACCAAATTGAGCCTCTATTATTTTTTTCTTTGTTTATAACCTTACAAATTGACACACAGCTTTCTTTTTACGCTTAACCTTCTTTTTGGTCCTCATATCAAAGAAGCATGTATTTAGAGTTTGAATGTGTGGTTATTTATAAAGGGAATGAGATAATTTTGTGTTGGGGATTATTTTTAGAAATTTATTCATATGAATTTGGGAAATTTATGCAATCTTCATTTAGTCTCGAGATTTTTCTTCTAAAAAAAAAAGAAAAAAAAGATCAGAAATTTGGATCGAGGAATAAGAAGGAAAAACTCTTGATTAGATTATTTTTCTTGGGTTGATTGTATCTTCATGTTATGGGATGAGGTCGACAGTGGGAAATGGTTTTGCGTCCTGTTTTAGCATGCTTCTTTTGATATGCATTTACACATTATTTTTATCTTTTTTCCCTACCTTTACCCAAACCAAGTTACAACCCTTGCAAAGACCCCCCTGATTTTTGTTTTGAATTCATAATTAGTGGTGTATATTTGATAAATAAGCAAAATTATGGTAATATCATACTATGCTTTAATTTTGAGAGTTATCGATAAATTCCATTTAAACACTTGAGTGCATAGAGCGATCTCATTGTGAGGGTAATGGATCTTGTTGCATTGAATTCTGATGAGATTGTTAAATCTGTTGGGATGCTTATATTTTTCTTTTAAAGTTATGAAACTATGATCACTTGTTCTCTGAATTGTTGTTTTGGCTTGAATGCTTCAATGCGTGCTGCTTAGAATTGTTGGATAATGAAATGAAGGAGGGAAATGAGTGAAAAGGAGAATAGTTGAATGACATTCGTATAGTGAATGCTTGAGGACAAGATTTGTTTGGTGGGGGGGAATTTGATAACATGCAATTTATTGAATTTATTATTGTTATCATGATTTAAATTTGAATTGTTTAATGCCCTAATGGTTGGTTTTATTGAATTTTATTTTTAGGAGATTGAATTTGAAGGTTTGGAGCAAATTGAGCTTAATGAAGTAATTTTGGAGCTAATTGAACTCAAGACATTTTATTGGGTCTTGAAGAAGAGAAGTTTGAATTTTGGTTTTAATAATTATAGTTGGATTTTTTATTCTAATAGGAAATCTGTTTTTAGTATGAATGAAATTTTGTAATTTATCTAATTTTAGAGACTCCTAGTTGATTTAGAAGTCTAGAGGGAAGAAAAGTATTACCAAAAGGGTTTAGAGGCTATATATATATTCCTTAAGGATCCAGGAGCAGATATACAAGAAAGGAGGGCTGGTTGCCTTCCTTTTCACTTTTACATAACTCTAACAATTCTCACGGCTGCCAATTTTTGTTTTGCATTATTTTTTTTCACAAGAAGTTGCATATTCTTCTTCACTACAAGGACGGCTACACCTTCAGGAGTCACTACAAGGATGGTTGCTCATATTCTTCCATTAGGTTTTTATTTTTATTTTTTAGGAACATTATTTTTACTTTTGATTATCATGTGTTGATATTTTCTACCATGAGTGATTAGTTCTTTTTTTCTGATTCAATGAGAATTTTATTCGATTGTTCTTCATTGTGAGGTTATATTTTTAATTTACTTTCTTGTCTTTTGTTCAAATATTCATTGATTCTTGATTTAATTTTAGGAAAAGCTAATATTGGTTAATTTGAAAATTTAATTCAATATTAATTTTTCTATTGCTATCCAAGAATTCAGTGATCCGTAATTGTCATGAACGAATGGTACAAGTAGCAACTAGGTTATTTTTGTTCGGTATTCATATGACCTAGGGAATTAATGGAACAAAATTGAATAATTGCGGCTATCCCAATTGTTTATATTTTGCTTTAACTGTTTTCACATAACGTAATACTATCATTATATTTATATAAAACGCTATCGTGCCCAGTACGTTAATGATAAGTTTCGATTGGATGCTGGGTTTGGTCGATTAAATTAGGAAAATATAAGATTTATTATGACTATCATAATAGATCTAAGGTTAAATGCTTAACTTGTAAGAATAATATTTTTAATCAATGATCAATAAGACAATCGAATATATGAACCCTTGAATCGGAGTTTGGTAAATTAAATTTCTTCTTTAAATTTTGATATTTTGTATTATTGATTTGTTTCTTATTTTTAGGTTATTAATTTTTATTTAATAAATTTTTTTATTTTAACAAATTGTTTGGAAACCTCCAACTTACTTTTAACATTAACTAAAAGATTGAAATAATTAGTTCCCTTGGAATTCGACCTGGTAACCCTATTGCTACAATTTATTGCATTTGGAGAATCAGTATTAATTTGAAGGTTTTGACTACCCGACCAAAAACCGACTCCGATAATTACGTCAAGAGGTGTAACAAGTGCCAAAGTTTCTCTTTGGTTCCACGACTACCCTCGACGGAACTAAGTTCTATGGCAAGCCCGTGGCCAATCACCCAATAGGGAATGGACATTCTCGGACCATTCCCCTCAACCACTGGACAACGAAAGGTCCTCCTAGTGGCAATTGACTACTTCACTAAGTGGGTGAAAACTGAACCTCTAACACAGATTATGGTAGCCAAAGCTCAATCATTCGTGTGAACTCATGTTATCACCAGATTCAACATACCTCATATCGTTATCATAGACAATGGGAAGCAGTTTGATAACGCTAGCTTCCGAGAATTTTGCAGCTAACTAGAGATCTACCACTGATTCTCATCGGTTGTTCATCCACAGACCAACGAACTTTCCAAGATAACTAACAGAACAATTCTACAAGGATTTAAGATGATGTTGGACGAAGGCAAAGGAGGTTGAGCAGAAGAACTTTACGTTATACTCTGGTCATACCTTACTATGCCTCGAAGGGCAATAGACGAAACACCATTCAATTTAATATACGGAAGCGAAGTCATCATACCCGTAGAGATAGGAATCCACTCGCTCCGAGTGACTCAATACGATGTCGAATGAAATGAACCCGCCTTACGAAAACGACTAGACCTACTCTTAGAGCTATGGGAATCCACATCTGCTCGAATGGGTGTGTACCAGCAACAAATGGCTTAGTACTACAACCAAAGAGTCAGGAACTAAACATTCAAACCAGATGAATTGATATTGAGGAAAGTGGAAGCCATCGATCAGCCCAACCTAGGAGCAAACTCGCCCCTAATTGGGAAAGTCTCTATCAGAAACGTTCCGTGATTCGCTCGAGGACTTATCGCTTAAGCAACCTAAATGGGTCAGCCGTGCCCAGAATCTAGAATTCAGAAAACTTACGCATCTGCTACCAGTAAATCTCATTGCCTCCCGAGATCGAAAAAGTCTCCTATCAAGTAAAACCCCATATGTTTTTCTTTTTTCGTTATTCTATCGATCGTTTCTTACTGTTTTCACTTTTATCGGTTGTTATTTGTCGATGGGATCTATCTCCCTGAACAGGGCTATGTCACTCTGACCTACCGATAGAATCTATCTCTCCAAATAGGCCTATGTCACCTAGGCCTACCGACGAGAACTATCTCCCCGAACAGATCTATATCACCCTGACCTATCGATGAGATTTATTTTCCCAAACGAACTTGTGTCGTCTTGACCTACCGATAGAATCTATCTCTCTAAACAGATCCGTGTCGCCCTGACCTACTGATGAAATCTATCTCTCTGAATAGGTCTGTGTTGCTCTGACCTACCAATGGGATCTATCCACCCCCCCAAATGGATCTATTTCGTCCTGATCTACCAATGGGATCTATCTCCCTAAATGGACCTGTGTCCTCCCAACCTATTGATTGGGATCTCTCTAAGCTTTTATCACCTTCATAGAGTAAGATAAATACACTTTGTCTTACTGATCAAGCAAATATGAGTATCATCCTTGATATGAGTATCATCTTTTGAATTATTCGTCAGTCTACCAAATAGACACCCCGAGGTGATGCCATTCAGGCGAGTACACAAACATTATCAGAAGGAAGTCAATCAGAGACAAAAATCAACAAATAAGTAAAATTTCTCTTTTATTTCCATATGATGAATACATAGATGAACACACTTTACAAGTCTTTGAATCGGACCGATGATATCAAAAGAAATATATTAGAAGTCTACAGAATTGTTCCTAGACAAAAAGGCTACAATGCCTTAGTCATTCTACAATACTGGAGAGTACAAAAAGAGAAAATAGAAGAAAAAAATCTAAAACCTACATGCAGCCAAACTTAAATAAGAAGAGTATCGAAAAAGGAGTCGAGGAGGGTCCGTGGCAGAAACTGTAAGGATGCATCAAGATATCACCAGGATTCTAACTTTCTGTCATCTACAGCTCCCCGCATTCAACTGACTCCTCTAGTTGTTTGACCTGAGAGAATGCGAACCAGATGACGAACTCAACCCAAGAAATGAGTTCATCTTAATTTCCCTATTGAAGTCGAGAACCCCCATAGGAACTTTGACGGAACCCATCATGGCATCCGAGAGTCAAACGACATGACAAGATCTCACGCCCACAGTCCCATTTTTTATGAGACCTCACATCCACAAGAACAATCTATACTATTGGGTTTTGCAAACATAAGTACTCCATCGAAGGATCTCCTAAAGAAAGATAACTCCCAATAGAAAAGAAATTTCAAACAAAAAGGAATACACAACTTCTTCTTAAGGTAACACAGGGTCCAACTATCACTATTTATAGTCGCAAGGAAGGAAGATCTCAGTGAATCATTGGACAGATGAAATGGTTTGACGAAAATCGTGTAAAATAAATGCAAGGATTAAACCTCCTCAACTTTTCACGCTGTATTTACTTTGAAATTAAATCATGGGAAGATAGAACGGTTGAGAAAAGAGAGGGATTCACCTTAATTTCGCATCATACCAAATGTGCTGATGACGACCTAAGGCGACGCATATGACATGAAAGGCTCTTGCACCTTTTCAACTCCTCGCGAACATCCATCACTCATGGTGTTTTTTTTACAAAATGACACCTTGAGTCGGGGGCAAATAATGAGGTATGATCCAAAGGACTATTGGGGTAGTGCCCAAGGACCTAGAGACCCATATCAGGACTCATATCGATGAGAGATTTATCTCCTGCTAGAGTGGCTGGCAACTAATCATTAGGTTAGTTCCCGATGATGGCAGTTTGACTATTTAATAGAAGCGTTCGGTAAGTCCAAACCGATATCCTTTTCTTCTTGGCTGATGAGCAAGCAATCCCTAAAGAACCAATCGCATTGGCTAAAGGTAATATTTGACTAAAACCTTACATTGACCTTTTGTTTCCTATTTTGACACGAAACGTATTTTCTAAATAAGAAATAAAATTTTCAGAATCTAATCGATAAGAGAAGAGATCTCCCCGTATTATCGAACTTCTTAAGTGATAAAAAGTACGAATCCTCTCGAATATTTGACTATGGAATTTTGAAATTTTCGGATCTTCTCGAAAGGAAACTAGAGTTATAATATTCTTAAAACACACGACTCTTGTGACACCCTATAAAAAGGCTTTCGGTATATCAAATCCCAGACACGCTCTCTAAGACCCCTACACTTGACACACAAATTACAGGGAGACCAACTCTCTCTCTGTCGCCCTCTTGCTCTTAGTCTGTTTCTTTTCTATCGAAAATCACTCTTTCTAATTTAAGTGTCGAAACCTCCCCCGTCGGAACACCCTCCAATAATTTTTTACAGATTTCAAATTATTCCTGAGAGCAACTATTCAAATCAAAAGAAGCCAATATCTGTGGAGTCAAAATCCACCTCCAACAATAACTGTTACAAAATCATTGTGAACTAACCTAAATTTTAGTAAAGTTTGTCAAAGGCCAAAGTTAATCAAGTTACTAATAGTTAAAGTTCTACATATTGGTTTTGTGATTTGAATAAAAAAAAAAACTTTATTATTATTGTTAATAACTTTATTTTGTGATTTCAAGATATATTATTATTATTATTTTACAAAAAAATTAAAATTAATGGGACGCTTTTCAAGACCCAGTCCAAAAGAGTCAACTCCCAAAGGGCTCACAAAAAATGAGCCTACCGATCAAGCTCCAACTACCGCAACAACAATTTAGTGAAGGGTCTTAGTCGTCCGGATCTACCGAACGATAGGGTCTTAGCCCCGGTCAACAGATCTACGGAAGGACCTTAGTCGCCCGAGTCTACCGAACGATAGGGTATCAGTCTCCCCGATTAACCGTTCGTGATCCATCAAACAGAGATAGTCATATCGATCAGCCAAACAAATATCAGCCCTGCAACCGGACGAGTCTCAAAAGACCCGTTATCAGTCGAACGACCGAACGAGGGACAACATTCCTACCGATTGGGAAAGGAAGGTCAGAACTTCCTTCATTTCAGCCTCCTATTTTGTTATAGCAATTCTGGAATCTTTGAGATGAGGAAAACATCTCTCCCGAAGAAAAAGGTTTCCCGATATAATAGGATCGTGATCAATTCGCAATATTAGCTTCCGAGATTCCCGAATTAGTTCGATAAGGAAAGTATGGTAGAAATCACTCAGCGGCGCACAACTCTCATAGGTATAAAAGATCTCAAAATCCTTGACATCAGGTACGCTTTCTAGACCTAACACATGGACACATTGAACACAGGAAACACCTTCCCTTTACTCTCAGTTTGTTTCTTTCAAACGAAAATCGCTCTTTCTGACTTGAATGTCGGAGTCTCTCCGTCGGAATAGCCTTCGACGGTTTTTACAGGTGAATCCGTCCATTGATGGTTAGTGTTCGAGTTCGATATCTATAGAGTCATAATCCACCTTCATAAAAAATATTTTAAATGAAATTTGAAATACATAATATATACAAATCACAATAAATTTGGTCAAAAAGTTTAGTCGTAAAAAAGTGATATTAAATCTCATGAAATGTGTGGTTCAAATTTATGCATCTATGTAATTATTTCTTAAGGTACATCGACAAAATTCATATGATTGACATGACGTGAGTCTTGATTTGGCATGAGATGCCTATAAATACCACCAAAATCCTGCAAGCGATAGCATGTCGAGAGAAATCAAATCCGACCAGTGAGAGTAAGTCAATCATTTAAAAAAAAAAAAAAACATTTTTTATATTCTCTAAAGAGTGAGTGTTTTTGAAGAGATTCTTGGATCCATTAAAAGGTTGTATGTTCCACAAGTCGAGTCGTGGACTAACATATCTATCAAAATTCTATTGGTTTGAATTGCCCAAGGAATCTAGATTCTAAGGGGGACATTAGTGACCTCTCTGATCTTTCTCGGAAACTTTCCTAATACATTATTCATATCGTCTTGTCGTTACCTCCAGTCAAAAGATGCCATAAAAAAATATTTATTAATACTCCTTATTTCCATCAAAATAAATGAATTGAGACATCTTATCATTGTCACGGATTTCCTAACCCACACCCCGATCTTGTAGCGCTGATATTTTAGAAATCTAAGGTTTACGCACTTACTTTGATCGGAAACTCTCGTTTTTTTTATGGGCATAAAGTCATTTTTCTTATTGATCAACCACTCAGCAAGCCACAAGCCGTGTCTAATCTGACTTACTCAAGATGTGTAACCAAGTACGAACATGATGCTTAGGCTTATAATTGGAAAAGTCAATAATGTTTCTAAGCCTTATGTCTTTTTGTGGTTTGAATTTCAGTCTTCGCATCACTTGTTTCTGCATTGAGACAAAAAAGGATGTTTTTAAAACAATTTAGAGACGAAATTTGGGGAAAGATTTGAATATCATGTGTGACAAATTTTTGTGGAGCAAGTATAAGGATGAGGAGATACGTTGATTTGGCAAATGAATTGTAGTATTATGGTATAACCATAGACTAGAAGACTTTAGTTTCCTTCGTTATCAATCCCTTAAGTATATTGAGGATTTTTACATTTTGGTAGAAATAGAATGGAGAATTGAAAATTTTATTAATGAAAACCACTATTAATCACAACGGAATAATGATAAATACTGTTAAAAAGAGTTACGATTTGTGTTAATCATGTTTCTTTTGTTCCTATAATAAGAAAAATTCTTTTGTTGATTTTTTGTTTGAAAAAGCTTCGTTTTTCATTTTATTTTGGAAATAGAAAGTTTATAATATATAAAGATGATGAGATTTATGTGTTAACGATGTTTCTTTTGTTCCTATGATAGGGAAAAAAAATCTTTTGTTGATTTCTTGTTTTGAAAAAAAAGAAAAAATTTGTTTTTCATTTTATTTTGGAAACGAAAAATTTATAAGGTATAAAGATGACGATATCATTTTATAAAGTTTTCAAAATTTAGATAATAATCAAATTTATTTATGTTGGTTAACGAGTGTACAAACTCGAAAATGACCATCTTTATTTTCATTGCACCAAAAAAAAATAAATAAAAAAGAATGATGGTTTGGAAGTTTCCAGACACTTTTAAGTTAGAAGCTCAAAATGTCAGTGGGAGAAAAATTAAGGCTTTTCATTCGGATCGTGAAAGTGTATATCAGAATGTTTTTTTTTTTTTTCTCGACCTTTGTTAAAAGAACGGAAATGTCATTTTCTTTGTTATTATAGAACTCTACAATAAAATGAGATTGTAGAAAGGCAACGATTTTACTTGATATGATTAGATCTATGCTGACCCTTGCGAATCTATTTACTAGTGACAACACTCATTTTTGAATCATGTGAAAACTCCTTATGAGTTTTTGAGTGGGAAAAAAACAAAAAAAAAGTTGATTTACATGAAAATTGGAGATGCATTGTTCATGCTCCGATCCTTGACCATATTAAATATAAGCCAGAATCTAGAAGTAATAGATATTTATTCGTGGGACGTCCTAAATTGTGAAAAGCGAATAGATTATTTGATCCGGTCAATAAAACTTCCATAGAAAGCAAAGTAAATTGAATTGTCTATATTGGAACAGGAAAATGCCTTTTTGTCGATTTCATTCCAGAAAAATGAATTGCTTAAATGGGGGAATCATATGTGACGGGATGTAGTCTAAAATTCAGTTTAAAAGAGTCGATTCTTAAAGGGTCCATGAAAAAGGGAGTCTGCCGATCAAGATTCAATGACCGCAACAACAATATATCGCAGGGCCGTAGTCGTCCTGATCGATCTACTGAAGGGTCTTAGTCGTCCGGATCTACCGAACGACAGGGTCTTAGCCGTCACAATTAACCGATCGTGATCCATCAAACGGAGATGGTCACTTCGATCAGCCAAACGAACGTCAGCCCTCTAACTGGGCGAGTCTCAAAAGATCCATTATCGGTCGAGTGACCAAACGAGGGACAGCATTCCTATCGATTAAGAAAGGAATGTCAGAACTTCCTTCATTTCAGCATCTTATTTTGTAACAGCAATTCCAGAATCTTTTAGATAAGAAAAATCTCTCTCCAGAAAAAGAAGACTTTCCGATATAAAAGAATCGTGATCAATTCGTAATATCGACTTCCGAGATTCCCAGATCAGTTCAATAAGGAAAGTAAGGTGGAAGTCTCTCAGCGGCGCACAACTCTCACAGATAAAAGAAATCTCAAAACTTTCGACATCAGGTACGCTCTCTAGGCCAAACATGGGCACATTGAACACAAGCAACCACCTTTCCTCTACTTTCAGTCTGTTTCTTTCAAACAAAAACCGCTCTTTTATGACTTGAGCGTCGGAGTCTCTCCACCGGAGCACCCTCCGGCGGTTTTTGCAGGTGAATCCACCCATTGACGTCTAGCGTTCGAGACAACAAGGAACCGGTATTTGTGGAGTCATAACCCACCTGTATCAGATTAGCGCCGTCTGTGGGAAACAGATTGATTCTCTGAAATCTTATGACGATGCCTGCGACGGTCATCTCCGACATAGCACCTGCCAAAAGAAGAAGACCAATTATAGGTTTTGATAATGATGACCTCCCAGCCAGGCTAGACCCTCTCCGAGACGACCCTATAGTCGTCACCCTCAAAATAGACTCCTACACTGTGAAAATGGCCCTTGTCGATCAGGGGGCTGACTGCAACCTCCTAACTTGGGACGCCTTCTGTAGAATGGGCTTCAATCCATCTCGATTGTTGCCATCCACCGGATCCCTCCAAGGGCTTTCAGATGAGCCTACTTATCCTAAATACACCATTTATCTCCTTGTGACCCTAGGGAGACCCCCTAATCATGCAACCGCTTCCATCCTCTTTCACGTAGTAAAACTCTACTCCCCCTACAACGTCATACTCGGCAGACCTAACCTGGATGATTTAGAGGCGCTGTCGAGCACGAGACACATGAAAGTGAAATTCAGAACACCGCTGGGGGTAACAACCATCAGGAGCGACTCTGATCTCTATATCCTCTTCGCGACACAAGGTGTTTAAGAAGTTTTCCCAATTGACGCCTTGGAACCCAAAGAGGACACCTAGTCGAGAGCCAAGCCTAAGCCAGACGAAGAAACGACCGAAATCCTTCTGACAAACGACTCCAATCAAACAGTCAAGATAGGAGCCAACCTATCACCTCCCTTATAAGAGGCCTTAGTCGCCTGTCTGCAACGACACTCGAAAGTCTTCGCATGGACTCCAGAAGACATGCCTGGTATAGACCCGTCGATCATAGCCTATAAACTGACCGTTAATCCCAATTTCAAACCGATTAAGCAG
This sequence comes from Dillenia turbinata, assembly GCA_037126225.1. NCBI lineage: Eukaryota > Viridiplantae > Streptophyta > Magnoliopsida > Dilleniales > Dilleniaceae > Dillenia > Dillenia turbinata. The sequence continues at coordinate 12,010,236 of JBAMMX010000015.1, forward strand.
AAAAAGAGGGTATTCGCTCTTAAACGCCAATGCGCCATCCAGGAAAAGGTTCAGAAGTTGCTGACAGCAAGATTCATTCGCGAGGTCAAGTATCATGAATGGTTGGCTAACGTAGTCCTGGTGAAAAATGCTAGTGGTAAATGCAGGATGTGTATAGATTTCACCAATCTCAACAAAATTTGCCCGAAGGATAGTTATCCGCTTCCCAACATTGACAAGCTTGTGGACAATTTCTCGGGACACCAACTCTTGAGTTTCATGGACACCTACTTTGACTATAACCAAATCAGAATGGCACCAGAAGACAAAGAGAAAACCAGCTTCATCACTGAGTTCGATACATATTGCTATCGGGTCATGCCTTTTGGCTTGAAGAACGCTAAAGCAACTTTCCAACGGCTGGTCAATGCGGTTTTTAAAGACCAATTGGGCAAGAACATCGAAACTTATGTCGACGACATGCTCGTGAAGAGTGTTACAGCAGAAGCTCACATTGCAAATCTTGAAAAAACCTTCCAGACTTTGGAACGGTACAATATACAATTAAACCCGGAAAAATGCACATTTGGAATCACTTTCGAAAAGTTCCTGGGTTTCATGATCACCAATCGAGGGATAGAGGCCAACTCCGAAAAAATACAAGCAATACTAGATATGACTCCCCTCAGACACTCAAGGAAGTGCAACGCCTGACTGGCTGAATAGCAGCCTTAAGTCGATTCATGTCCAAAGTTGGTGAAAGTATAAGCTCATATTTGACGCATTGAAGAGATCTCGGCCGTTCAAATGGACGCTCGAGTGTTAAGCAGCATTCGAACGACTGAAAGAATACCTGATGCAACCTCCGCTACTCTCACGGCCCGTTCTTGGGGAGGAACGTTACCTGTATTTGGCCGTTTCCGTGCACTCTGTTTCGTAATGGTGAGACAGGAGTCCGCTGTCTAGAAGTCAGTCTACTATATCAGCAAGATACTGAAAGACTCTGAAATTAATTACCGACTGATCGAGAAGATAACCTATACTTTGGTTGTCTCAGCAAGGCGTCTTCGACCATATTTTCAGGCCATTACCATTGTGATACTCACTGATCAGCCGCTGAAGCAAATACCCTAGAAGAGGGATACGTCAGGACGACTTATCAAGTGGAGTGTCGAGCTAGGCGAATTTGATATCCAATACCGACCGCGACCCGTATAAAGGGCTAGACACTGGCAGATTTTATCATTGAATGCACTTTACCCGCAGTGCCTGAAGAGCAACTTCCCAGCCTTCAAGAAGAACGAACAGACCCCGAATGGACTATCCACGTGGATGGATCGTCAAACTCTTCAGGAAGAGGTGTCGAACTCATATTGGTAGGACTAAACGATTTCAAGGCAGAGTATGCCCTTCGTTTCGATTTTTAAGCCACCAACAACCAAGCCGAGTATGAAACCCTGCTAACGGGCCTCCGGATCACCACTAGTATGTGAGCACGAAATGTCAGGGTGTTTACGGATAGCCAATTGGTTGTGAAGCAAATCAAATGGGTTTACAAGACCAGAGACCCGATCATGGCGAAATATTTAAGTAAGCTGCGTGAGACGACGGATCGATTAGGCAAAATAGACATTCAACAGATCTCTCGTTCAGAAAATGCGATGACAGATACCCTGTCGAAGTTAGCTAACTCTGATTCAGTCGCTTCCAACCAAACTGTGCATATTAAAAGCCTGCCGTATCCCAACATCGACGAGCCTAAGGAGGTCCTCCCAGTCGATCAGCCGCCTAGTTGGAAGGATCCTATAGAAGACTATCTGAGACACGATCATCTACCGGAATCCCCAGGGGAAGCAATAAAACTGAAACGGAAGGCCGCACATTACGCCATAATCGATGGGATTCTCTACCGCAAGTCATTCACTCACCCATATCTGCAATGCCTGACCCCCAAAGAAGGGAATTACGTCCTTCGGGAGATTCATGAAAGAATTTGCGACAATCACCTGGGTGCCCGAAACCTAGTCTATAAAGCCCTTCGATAGGGATATTATTGGCCAACCATGAGGGCCGATTCCGATGACCACGTTAAAAGGTACGACAGATGTTAGCGTTTCTCATTGGTTCCTCGGTCACCCTCCACCGAGCTTAACCCAATATCCAGCCCTTGGCCGTTCGCCCAATGGGGACATGGACATCATCGGACAATTTTCTCCAGCAACGGGACAACAAAAATTCTTGATCATGGCGATCGATTACTTTACGAAGTGGGTAGGAGCCGAGCCTTTAGCCTAGGTCACAGCCGCTAAAGTCCAATCCTTCGTATAGACTCACATTATCACCCGATTCAGTATACCGCGCGTCCTCATCACTGATAACAGAAAACAATTTGACAACCAGCGTTTTCGGGAGTTTTACGAGAAATTGGAGATCTAACATAGATTCTCATCAGTCACTCACCCGCAAACCAATGGATTGGCCGAAGTAACCAACTGAACGATTCTACAAGGATTAAAGACAACGCCGGATGACGCCAAGGGATAATGGGTTGAAGAACTTTATGGCATCCTCTGGTCGTATCGCACTACCCCTCGAAGGGCAACAGGAGAAATGCCCTTCAGTCTGACTTACGGAAGTGAAGCAGTCATACCCGTGGAAATAGGCATCTACTCGCTCCAAATAACTTACTATGACGATGGGCAAAACGAACGCACCCTACGAGAAAGGTTGAACCTACTTCCAGAATTACGGGAATCTACATCAACACGGATGGCGGCCTATTAACAACAAATGACCAAGTATCATAACCGAAGGGTTAGAAGCCGAGCGTTTAAACCCAAAGAATTGGTGCTATGGAAAGTGAAAGTAACCGGCCAACAACAGCCCGGGGGCAAGCTCGCCTCTAATTGGGAAGGCCCGTATCGAGTACGTTCTGTAATCCGACCAGGAACGTATCGACTCGACAACCTAGACGGATCGACGATACCTAGGACGTAGAACTCGAAAAACTTGCGCATGTACTATCAATAAACATCGGCGCTACCCGATAGCCGGGAGATCTTTCCTAAGCACAACTTAAAATTTTCCAACCGGAGGGCCTCAGTCGCCCAGACTCTACCAATCGTACGCATCGTCAATAAGGGATATAACTCCCCAGACGGGTAGACGCGACCCATAACTTAAAATTTTCTCTATAGCTCGGAGGGCCTCAGTCACCCAAACTCTACCAATCGTACGCGTCGTCAATAAGGGATGTAACTCCCCAGACGGATGAACGTGACCCACAACTTAAAATTTCCTCTATTGCTTGGAGGGTCTCAGTCGCCCAGACTCTACCGATCGTACGCGTCGTCAATAGGGGATGTAACTCCCCAGATGGGTGAACGCGACCCACAACTTAAAATTTCCTCTGTTACTCAGAGAGCCTCAATCGCTCAGACTCTACTGATCGTACGCGTCGTCAATAGGGGATGTAACTGCCTAAACGGGTGGACGCAACCCACAACTTAAAATTTTCTCTATCGCTAAGAGGGCCTTAGTCGCCCAGCACCTGCCAATCCACTTTGATAAAGATTGAAGAAAAACATGCAACTGGACGAGAAAAAGAAGATGCAGAACTCAAGTAAGTAAAACATAATTCTTTCATTCACATCTATGCGAAACAGCACATTCGGTTACAAAGGAACATATACAAGCCACCAAGATAGGCTGGTTACACTACGAAGAATACACAGAGATGTCCTTACAAAAGCAGTTCTCAGCAATTGTTATTGACCAAGGAAAATATACATAAAGGTCCGTCCCGTTAGGCTGCTGATTCACCTAAAGAGGAAGAACACAATCCCTACACTGGAGAGTATAAAAATGTAGTGCTAGAGATAAGAGAAGACGAGCCCAGGTCTTGCCACCCCCAACGCGGCCCAGGCTCGACTTACCCATCAAAAGACGGTGAGAGAGAGATCCCCACCGCGTTTGGACGACGAGGACCGACTGAAGGGGACCATGCAAGGCGGTACAAAATACACCCACTTGGTGGCAAGGGATCAGATCATGCTAACCAAAGAACGGTCAACATAATGAGATCTCATTCCAGTAATCATCTTCTTTAATGAGATTTCATTCTAGCAGAAGTTACCTCAGCCGAGAAAAGTCATGCATTACAGTATTCCGAAAATCGGCTCTCAGAAAAAATCATTCTCCGCCAAGCCACCAAGAAGGAGGAACAACGATCCTCTGTAAAAAGAAGTGAATACGCATCATGGCTTCTTATAACCGTAAGAAGGAGAAACCTCAATTAATTCAAGGAAGATGAAACGGATCAACACAACTGCAAATCATAAATGCTGAGAGTAAATTGTCTTCAGTTCCCTATGAAGGAAATCGTATATGATGAGACAAGTTCGCATTCTTAACATACAAGGCGAACGAATCAGAATGGACCAAGTGTCCCTATGCATTCATAACGTATGAAACACGCTTCACTTATGACCTTTCTTTTCCAAGAAAGCCATAAGTCGGGGGCAAATGATGGGTCGTAGTTCAAGACGCAGTCCAAAAGAGTCAATTTCCAAAGGGCCCACGAAAAATGGGGTCTGCTGATCAAGATCCAACGATCGCAACAACAATCTACCGAAGAGCCGTAGTCACCCCGACCGATCTACTGAAGGGTCTTAGTCGCCCGGGTTTACCAAACGATAGGGTCTCAGCCGGTCCGATTAACCGATCGTGACCCATCAAACGGAAATGGTCATCTCGATCAGCCAAACGAATGTCAACCTTCTAACCGGGCGAGTCTTGAAAGACCCATTATCGGTCGAGCGACCGAACGAGGGACAACATTCCTATCAATTAAGAAAGGAATGTCATAACTTCTTTCATTTTAGCCTCTTATTTTATAACAGCAATTCCGGAATCTTTCAAATAAGGAAAGCATTTCTCCCGAAAAAGAAGGTTTCCCGATATAAAAGGATCGTGATCAATTCGTAATATCGACTTCCGAGATTTCCGAATCAATTCAACAAGGAAAGTATGGTGGAAGTCTCTCAGCGGCACACAACTCTCACATGTATAAGAGATCTCAAAACTCTCGATATTAGGTAGCTCTCTAGGCCTAACACATGGGCACATTGAACACAAGGAACCACCTTCCATCTACTCTCAGTCTGTTTCTTTCAAACAAATATCGTTCTTTTCTGACTTGAGCGTCAGAGTCTCCCCGCCGGAGCGCAGGAGTGCCGGAACACCCTCCGACGGTTTTTACAGGTGAATCCGTCTATTGACGACTAACATTCGAGATAGCAAGGAGCCGATATCTGTAGAGTAATAATCCACCTCCATCGATATGTATTTAATTTATTTACAAAATGCATTTTCTTTTTGTCAACGTAGACACGAAGGCCAGAGTGAACCACGGCACGGATACCTCGACGTGCGTATGATATGATAATCACCCGACACACTAAAGTGAAATACGCCCTTTTCTACACACGACATAGTAGGATCAATTCAGTACTCATTTGGGTAGTGGGGATGTAGTTAAATCATTGCATATTTTTCATCTTCTAAAAATTAGAATTGTTCACACTGAATGATTTCATTTATAAGTTTCGCTGGCCAAACGCGGTCTAAAATTGAAATTGTTCACACCGAATGATTTTTCATCTTCTAAAAGTCGCAAAATATTGACGAAGTGCGTGCCTTTCTTTTTCCCTCTCTCTCTCTCATTCTCTTTTCTTTTTTAAATGCCCACCATCACATTTTGTTTTGCTCGACCGGTGTTTGCGCGCGCGATCGGGGCTGCTACGTCTATAAATACTACGAGTTCATGTCCATTGTAGAACGTTTCCTCAACCTCTCTCTCTCTCTTTCTCTCTGTGAAGTGTGCAATTATGGTAAAAACAACTCTAGACGAGCTTCACCGATCCCTTGCGGTACTTAGTAGAATCAATGAAAGACAAGAGAGGCGTGTTTTCTATTACCAACAGAGAGCTACGTGGTTTTTCATCGCCGACTGTATGTCTCAGATTCTCATCCTCAGTTTCATTTCTCACTCCAGTTTCATACGCAGAAAATGGTGCATACCTTTCGCTCTCTCTCTGCTTTTCACTTGTCTTTGCTCGTACCACTTCTTCAAACACGCTTTCAACTGCTTGCGAACTCGTTCTCGACTGGACCAAAATGAGATTCATGAGCAAATCATTCATCAAATGATCCGCAAATTTCTCGGCCTTCCGTCGGCTCCGATTCCTGAACACCCAATTCACTCCAACCTGACGGGACGCCTTGGCTATCTCGCCCTCGCAGTCATTGTCCTCGCTGTTTTTGGAGTGATCATTCCCTATGTCTGCTACACGCTCCCCGGGATTCAAAATCTACAGCCAACAGGTGAGAATTTTTCTTTTTATGCTTATTTTATCTATATTCTGATTGGCCTCTCTGAGGTTTTTGAGCTCTATCGGACGGCGGCAATTCTTCGCCGGGATTTTATTAACGGTTTGAATCGATACATGTCTGTGGACTTCATACTTTGTGTTTTCATTCCTTTGAATCAATATCCCTTGATTTAAAATATATATATCTTTTCTTACCAACCTACCCACCCTCTACCCCTCAAACACGAAAATTAACACTCTCTCTCCAATTCTTTTTCATTTGCCAGCTTAATTCTCTTTCTAAAAACTCCATGAAAGTGTATCTCCACAACTTTACAAACCCAAAATCTCAGTCTATCCAAAGCATTAGACACATTCAAGATGATTCCAAACATTGATTTCAAAAGTTATTATCATCATTTTCCTTGATTTCAGGAGTTTTTATCATTTTTTTCACTTTCTCTCTCCTAGATTTTTAAGCCACAGTGTTCAATACTTTTAAATTTTCAAAAATTTCATGGATTTAAAGAAAATTCAGAGTGTTTTCCATGTTCATAGCATCATTTAAACACATTTATCACCATTTCTTTTTTTGTTCTTAAAACTTATAGAATCCATGATTTATGTACAACAAGCTTAGAAAGAGAAACTATTTTGAGACCAAATAGAGATAAGTATTGCTTGTTATGTATGCTTTTTTTCTTTTACGGATGTTGTATACTTAAGCGTTGATTATGAATATGCTTAAATCCTGTATTAGATTTGATTCTAGGAAAAGTTAGAGATGTCTGGTTATGAAATTTTGCGTCATAGTCTGTATGTGAGAGGGAGTAGGTGCATGGAAGTTGAAAAATGGGGGTAACGTTTTCCTTTGGATCCCCTGGAGTGTCGATTCTGAGACCGAGGTTTGTTTCTTTTTGTACTTTCTGCAATTTCAACCTTTTACATAAAATCCAAAAGATTTTCTCGACCTTGCTTGGGATTTAGGCTCGACTTCGAAACCCAAGTAGTTCCAATTGTGAATTCGGCAGTATAAAGTTGGATTACAGGCATTTAATTTTATCTACGGCGTGGGTCTTGACCATTAGTTAGGGAGAAATAAATTATGCATGTTTAATTTTGACTATGTCCTGTCTTAGTTATGTCAGATAAGAGTGATTTTGGGGAAGGGACAGAATGATGATAGCTTTTACGATCTTGCTTGTGCTAGTTTCCACGTAAAAGATCATAAAAATAATTGACTTGTTTCCCCAATTCTGGGATTTAAGGAATATACACGCGAATCCCGATTACGGCTAATTTATGGGTTTTTCCATACATCTGTTTTTCTTTCCATTTAATTCGTTGGGGAAAAAAAATCCTCACTTCCCTGGTGATTTTCTCTGCTCATACTGTTTATGTCACTGTTTGTTCAATACCTTAGGTATATTGATTTGGTGACTTGACCGTGTTAGATATGATCCGCCAAATGTTATATTGAGGTCAATTTGATTGGTGATTCCCCCCCCCCCAAAACTTTTCCTAGTTGATACAATTTCTGCGGTGTTTTCATATACATGTCTATCCAATTTTAGTCTTCAGAATGAAAGAAACAAGCAATTAAAATGAAACACAAGCTAATACCCACAGGATAAGAAATGTGAGACAGAGGAAACACCCCTTTTTTTTTTGCTTGAATAATCAAAAAACAACTGGTGGTAGCCTTGATATAGGCTTTAATCCAACGGGTGATACCTAAAAATTAGGAAGTGGTTTTGCCCACTAAACTAAACATGTGTGCAGCCACTCTTCCTCTTCCTGTAGAATAGGAACCACAAAGTAACAAACTAACTAAGTCACTCCAACATGTGCAGCAACTACAACGTACTCCCTACAAACTAGGACAACTCCTAGTTTATTGAAAAAAAACAAATTGACTTATTCAACATTCCCTCCCTCAAACTGATGATGCACACAATCAGTTTGAAGGAATACCATCCTCATTTAATCGGCAAACACCAAGCAGCTTTCTTAATTTCTGAAATATTGGGATTTTGAGAGGCTTGGTAAATATATCAGCCAATTGATCTTCACTTCTGCAGAAAATTAGATCAATCACTTTATCCTTTGTAAGATCTCTCAAGAAATAAAACTTCACGTCAATATGCTTGCTTCTTCCATGTAGCACAGGATTCTTGGATAATTTGATTGTTGAATTGTTGTCACACATAATTTTTGTTGCTCCTGGTGGCTTGAATTGTAGCTCCTCAAGAATTCTCCTTAGCCAAATAGCTTGACAAGCACAAGCGGTAGCAGCAACAAATTCAGCTTCTGTACTTGACAAAGTGACAATTGGTTGCTTCTTGGAGGACCACGAAATTGCACCTGTCCCAAGCATAAAAGCATAACCTGAAGTGCTCCTTCTATCATCTTGATCTCCTGCATAATCACTGTCAGTAAATCCTAGCAAATTGGACTTTTCACCTTTCTTGTAGAATAACCCAAAATCTCTAGTTCCTTGCAAGTAACGAAGGATTCTCTTGGCAGCTAACAAATGCATTTCTGTAGGATTCTTCATATATCTGCTGATTAGACTTACAGAATAAGTTATGTCTGGTCTTGTCGCAGTCAGATACATCAAGCTGCCCACGATCTGTTTGTAAAGAGTGCTGTCGACCCTCTTCCCTTCATGATCTTTATGTAGCTTTAAGCCAACTTCTACTGGAGTGCTTACAGGATTACAATCCTTCATTTGAAACCTGTCTAAGATATCTCCCACATATTTCTTTTGAGAAGCAAAGATCCCAGCACCTAACTGTACTACTTCTATGCCAAGAAAGTAACGCATCATACCAAGATCAGACATTTCAAACTCATTCATCATTGACTTCTTAAATTCTTCAAACATGGCATCACAATTCCCAGTAAATATTAGATCATCAACATACAAGCAGACAGTGAGCATTTTTCCTTTATCCCCAATCTTAACAAACAATGTATGCTCGTAGGGACATTTTGAAAAACCAGCTTTAAGGAAATAAGTCTCAATGCGACTATACCAAGCCCGTGGAGCTTGTTTTAGTCCATAGAGAGCCTTTTTTAATTTGTAAACTTTATGCTCATTTCCAATTTTGACATAGCCAGGAGGTTGATCAACAAATACCTGTTCATCCAAGTACCCATGCAAAAATGCCGATTTGACATCTAGCTGGAAAATAGGCCAATAATTCTGTGCTGCCAATGCAACCACCAATCTGATTGTCTCATGTCTTGCAACCGGAGAAAAAACTTCTGTATAATCCACCCCGTATTGCTGCTTGTAACCTTTGGCTACTAAGCGTGCCTTGTATTTGTCCACTTCACCATTTTCTTTCAGCTTTGTTTTGAAGATCCACTTTACACCAATGGTTTTGTGTCCCTTTGGAAGCTCGGATAGCTCCCAAGTGTCATTTTTTTCAATGGCATCAATTTCAGCATCCATCGCCTTTTGCCATTTTTCTTCTTTGACAGCACTCTCAAAAGTTGTAGGGTCATAGTCTGCGAACAAAGCAAAGTGAGTAATTGGATCTTCAATTCCAGTTACCTCATAATCTTCCATCCAAGCTGGTCTTCTTCTAACACGGCGAAAAGTTTGAGCTTCTTCTTCACTGACTTCAGCCACTGGTGGTGAATTTACAATGGCTGTGGGAGTTGAACTTTCAGGCATAAGAGATGCAGCTGTAGAGGTTGGACTTTCAGACATCAGAGGTACTAAAATTTGCTCTTGTTCGTCATCATTGTCATAGAGGACTCGAGTAGGCTGCTGCCTATTCCAATCCCAAGTAGCCTCCTCATCAAAAATAACATCTCTGCTGATCACAATCTTCTTTGTTAGTGGATTATATAATTTATATGCTTTGGATGTATCACTTACACCAAGAAAGACACATTTTTCAGCTTTGTCATCAAGTTTCTTCCTTTTCTGATCTGGGACATGAGCATATGCAATGCATCCAAAGATTCTGAAATGATCCACATTTGGTCTTCTCCCACTCCAAGCCTCTTCCGGTGTCATGTCTTGAACAGCAAAGGTTGGACTTCTATTCAAAACATGAATGCTCCAGTTTACAGCTTCTGGCCAAAAGGTCTTTGAAATTCTTCCTATTCCCAGGCCTCTCACCATATTGAGAATGGTTCTATTTTTCCTTTCTGATACACCATTCTGTTGTGGTGTATATGCAGCTGTAAGTTCTCTTCGAATGCCATGCCTTACACAAAAAACTTCAAATTCTGTTGAGCAATATTCACCACCACGATCCGTTCGTAGGGTTTGAATTTTCTTTCCTGTTTCATTCTCCACACGAGCTTTGAAGTTTTGAAATGTAGAGAAAGCTTCTGATTTTTCCTGTAAAAAATAAACCCAAGTTTTTCTAGAAAGATCATCAATGAAGGTAATGAAGTATCGTTTACCTCCATTAGAAGTTGGGTTTATCGGACCACAAATGTCTGAATGCACCAGCTGTAAAACTTCCTTTGCTCTCCATGACTTCCCTTTTGGAAATTCAGAACGATGTTGTTTGCTAACAACACATTCTTCACAGATTTGGGAAGGAGTAGTGATTTGAGGAAGGCCCGTCACCATATTTTTCTGTTGAAGGGTCTTTAATCCACCAAAACTCAAGTGGCCGTAACGAAAATGCCATAGCCATAAAGGATCTTTCATTTTGGCCATCAAGCAAGATTGAATGCTTTCAATCTTTAATGGAAACAATCTGTTTGAACTCATCTGAAAAACTGCAATAGCACCTCTAACAGAATCATAAATTTCACAAACACCATTCTTAATAGTGATTACATAACCCTTTTCTTGTAACTGACCAGCACTCAATAAATTACTTTTCAAGTCAGGAACATACAACACATTAGAAATTGTTTCCACAAAACCATTCTTGGTTTTTATCTTAATGTCACCTTTTCCCATCACTTTTACAGTAGAATGATCACCAAAACGCACAGTAGAATGAAAATCTTCATTTAGATGGGAAAAAGAAGACTTACTTCCGCTCATATGGTTACTGCAACCTGTATCCATATACCAAATATCTGCTTCAGATTTTTGTCCATCTTGAACAGCCATCAACAACGTTTCTGCTTCCTTCTCTGCGGCAAAATTTGAACTTTCTTCCTTTTCTTTACCATGAGGCAACCTTGAATAACATTCAGATGCATAATGACCATATTTATGACATCGAAAGCACTCTACCTTTGATTTGTCAAAATCTTGTCCTCTGCCTTTGCCGCGAGATTGGTCATTATTGGTCTTGAAATTCCTGCTGTCATCTCCTTTTCTAGGGTCTCCTCTTCCTCTTCCTCTTCCTCTACCTCTACCTCTACCCCTTCCCTTGAAATTGTTGGAATGGGTATCGGTAGAAGCCTGCAAAGCTTGCTCTTCTATTGTTGAACTTCTCCTCATCTCCTGTTCATGGACCAATAAGGAGCTTTGCAACTCATCGAGAGAGAGTGCATCAATGTCTTTTGACTCTTCAATTGAGCAGACAACATAATTAAATTTTGAAGTCAAAGAACGCAAAATTTTCTCCACAATGGTGGCGTCATTCATCTTCTCGCCATGGATTCGCATCTTGTTGCTAATCTCCATGGTTCTGGAACAATAGCTGGTGACAGATTCTCCTTCCTTCATTGTTAGCATCTCAAAGTCCCTTCTTAATGCTTGAAGCTGTGCCCGCTTCACTCTCATAGAGCCTTGGTACTTCTTCTTCAAAGAGTCCCAAATATCCTTGGAAGTTTCTTTGCAAAGAATAGTTTCCAAGATGGAACGATCAATGGCTTGAAAGAGATAATTTTTCGCCTTCAAGTCCTTCAACTTTCTTGCTTCTAGTTCTGCAGTTTGAGTTTCCGTCAAAACCGCAGCTGTTGGTGGCTCTTGTATTCCAGATTCAATGACTGCCCAATATTCTTTTGACCGCAAAAAGTTTTCCATTAGCATGCTCCAATGGTCGTAGTGACCATCAAAGCGTGGGATGGCTGCTTGCACAAAAGCTGAATCTGTAGCCATTTGGTAATGGGTGCCTCACGTGTTTAACTCTCACTCTCACGATTGATACTGTCTCTTTCACCTTTCATGGCTCTGATACCACTGAAACAAGCAATTAAAATGAAACACAAGCTAATACCCACAGGATAAGAAATGTGAGACAGAGGAAACACCCCTTTTTTTTTTTGCTTGAATAATCAAAAAACAACTGGTGGTAGCCTTGATATAGGCTTTAATCCAACGGGTGATACCTAAAAATTAGGAAGTGGTTTTGCCCACTAAACTAAACATGTGTGCAGCCACTCTTCCTCTTCCTGTAGAATAGGAACCACAAAGTAACAAACTAACTAAGTCACTCCAACATGTGCAGCAACTACAACGTACTCCCTACAAACTAGGACAACTCCTAGTTTATTGAAAAAAACAAATTGACTTATTCAACACAGAAAGCCCCTCGAAGTCCACATACAGACTTCCTTGTCATGGTTGCAATAAGACGGTTGTTGTCTAACGATGTCTAGTTTGTTTATACTTCAATTTTCTTCCGGGCTTGAGAATTGTTGTCTGACCAGTCAAGCGATTATAGTGATGTCGCTTGCTTCTGTTCTTTGACCCTTGGGGTGTCAACTGGATCTAATTTGATAATGTTAATTTTATAAGTGGTCAATAATCATTCATTGCTGACTAATGATAGATTAAGTAGACCCACACATTCTAAATTGAAGGGCGGACTTGACGCAATGGTGAAATCTTTCCATTGTGCCATGGAGATCCGGGATTCGAATCAGCCTCTTTGCAAGTTCGAATCAGCCTCCTTGCAAAAAAGCAAGAGAAATGCTGCCTAGATATTCTCTTTCTCAGAGTCCACAATGTGGGAGTTTCTACACTGAATACGCCCTTTACCCACATATTCTAAATTGCGTTCTACTATTTGCTTGGGTTTTCTATTCCTAACTGGACTTTAGGTGAATTTAATTACAATTTTTTTTCCTTGACTAACAAGCACTAATTGCATCTCATGCTTGTGGATGGAATGACTGCAACTGCAACTGCAGCAACTGTGAAAGCCCTTGTTTTCCTTTTTGTGTTAAGGTGATAGGAATTCTACATGGGAGTATATATCCATGGTATGGAACAAGTGGATGGAAGTATTCTGACATATGTTGACTGATAGGATAAAATTTGCGATTCTAAGATTCATAAGTTGAAATAGCCAATTTTCTATATTCAATTTCTCTTGAAAAAGAATAAGAGGCAAAGATGGCATCAAGGACAATCTTGAAGCAGACGCTGGATTGTATTGTTCACTTCTCTCTATAGCGCTAGCACAATCTTCATGATATCAAAAGCTGGTGCTGTCTAAATTTCTTTCATATTGCAGGTGCTCTGCCATTCAATCAATGAGTCTTGAAGCTTCAAAGATAACCAAGCAACACATCAGGAGTGCGGACACAAGCTTAGCTACCACCTAGATGCATAGTTATAAAATCAAGTATGATAGTACATATAGATTTCCTTCTATTCTTCGAATGGTATTGTATCATATTGTGTATTATAAGTTTTTTTCCTTGCAAAATGAAAACTAATTTTATAGAAAAACTACAGTGATTTATATATCATGACTGTAAATACGTGTCATAATGTAAGATACGTAGAGTGTATCTTAAGATAAAAGCTTTATTTAAGTTACTGATGTAAACTACGCATGAAATACCTCCATTTAGAGAGGTTCAGCAAGATACATATCCTATATTCTTGGTTTTTGATGACTACACTGAGAGGGGTATCATCATTTGCAGACGCCTGCTTAAGTACCATGTTCATCATGCATATTACGGTTTGGACTTGTATGAGCCACTACCATGCTATTTTGTCTATCTAATTTTTGTATTGTTAGGGCAGTTACAGGTATCTTGTGACACATGACGCTAGAAACAACTGGGATGCCGAAAGATTACTTACTCAGAGTCTATTAGATGCTTTTAGCAGCCTAGTTATGGTTAGAATATTTTCTTACTACCTATATTACTGGAAGTAGTACCAAGGGAAGTAGGGGGTTGGCAGCAGAGCTCGTATTGGTTTTGTTTCTCCACTTTGCTTTACTATCCCTGGTCAATATACCTTTTATCATTTGGAGGACACTTGGGGCTTTTGTTCTCCGATTCTATAGAAGTTTGCTTTTGAGATTGCCGGCGTTTGGCTCTGCAGCTTTGTATACAGCCCCCTGTTAGAGAACTTGTCCTACCGGCTGTCCATGCAGTGCTCAACAGGTGGGTTTTGAGCCTTGACCAAATTTCTCTGAGAGATACTGGGTATCAGCATGTCCTTTACAGAATTTTAAGCATCATCAGATCCATGTACACATAGTTGCATGATAAAGATACCAAGCAGGACTCTCCCTCTCTCTCTCTCTCTCTCTCTCTCTCTCTCATCCAATCCATAATAGAAATGTATCTGATGGAATGTAAGCATTGCGGGGCCATATTTCGTCACAGACAAGCAAGCATCCCCGTCAAATGCTCCCCAGAATTTTCTTCCATCCATAGTCAAAAATTTTAAGAATGAAACGAGGTAAAATATGAGTTTAAATCAAAGTTTATGTTTTTATTTGAATTTTATAAATCTCTAATTTTAAATATTTTTATTTCTACTTTATTAATCTAAATAATTTATATAAATTTTAATTCAATTCTTAATTTTTCTTTTTCGACCAAACACCTAAAGATTTCAAATAATTCACCACAGATAATGCAGCCCATAGTTTTCCGAACGATAGCGACCTGGCATGCCATCGTTTCTGGTGTCGATAATTGCGTTGCGTGTTTTGCTTTTTCAGACTTGCCGGCGAACGATGCAACAAGATCTCTTTCCAGAAAAGACATTTTTTAAGTAATTAAATTGCTAATGGGTCATATAATTCAGGCTTCGCTCTCTGCAACTTATTTTATTCTTTCTAAGTAAAAGTTTTTAAAAACGATAATTGAATGACAATAACTCCCATTTTTTATTTTATAATTTGAGATTTGACTTTTGTTATAAATAAAAAAAATTCTATCTAAGTAAAAAAAGGACGACATAGGATATCATTTTTCTTTTAGTAGGTACACGTTTGTCAAATTAGCCTATGGGTATAAACTTCCATATTTTGGAACAACGTTGAATGTGGACCCCTGAAGTTTTAGGTATTGGGGATTTATCTCAGCCGGCCACTCAAACATGCTAGTCATTAATGCATCTTCCTCTGGCCTCACAATGTAGAAAATTCAATACCGATACGTCCCTTTTTAAACAAAATATATTACTTTATTGGGAGTAGTTAAGCTCGAGTAGGTCAAGGGGGGACATGTCGGGAAGAGGCCCCCATGCTATCATGAAAAAATTAAGGTAAGGAAAGGAAAGGAAGGGCCCGGACATGTTCTCACCTTGATTTCATGAGGTGATCTAAAGCACCGGTTCAATTTATTTAACACATCTAATCTGCGTGTAGATTTACAGTCCATGCCATGAGCCACGTCACGACTATGGAAGATTTGATCATAGCCATACATTGATGATTAGTATGATTAATGAGCTCCTAAAATTGCAGAGGTCAACATTCAATGCCGTTCCAAAGCAGCGGCTTTGAGTATCAAAGAGGCAACCTTTGAATTTTTTTATTTTTACTTTTTTTTTCTCCTTGCTAAGGAGGCAACCTTTGATTATGCTCCATCATATAGAAGCATAAGTACTGTTAAAAATGTATATGATTAGATGATAGGGTTCTTTTTATTTATTTTTTTCACTTGGGAAAGGATAAGTTGCAGTGGTAAGCTTTGGATTATCATCTTCAAAGTCGGCAAGATAGGACGTTGACTTGGAAACCTTTGGATACATGTAATGAAATGCGTCCAATATTGACATTAGTGTGTCTCTACAGCCTGGTTCCTACTCCTAATCCACCTTTTGACAAGCACAAGCCCTTTTGTTCTAGAAAGTGAAGATAATTTAAAATGAGAGAAGAGAGCAGAAAAGATTATCAAAGGTCCCTGAATAGTCAATTTAGTTTGGTGGATATAGGTGTTAATTTTAGATACTAGTAGGTTACACCAAAAATACTAGAACCCCTCTAACAACCAAAATATGATGTGTCGAACAACATAAATTAAGTAATATATTATCCAATTTCTCTTGCAATGCAAGGGGGAGTAAAATTCAATTCTTCAATCAACAAACACTTCATTTAATGAAATGGGTATTAACTCCCTTAATAAGTATCGGTTCAAATTTTGAAAAAAAAAAAAAACTATACCGAGAGAATCATATTCTAAATAGGACCTTACAAACGTTTAAATCGAATTAGTTGGAGTATTACTCTGTACAGTAACGGTGGAAATGAGGAAAAAAAAAAATTCAATCAGTGCTTCATGTACGGTTTAGTGTTTAATTTTGTAATTTTCCCTTTAATCAAACGTGGCTGCAATTTTCTCAAACGGAGATCGGTCCCAAGCCAAACTCTCAATTCCCAACATGTAGTGGTAGGGAAAGTTTCATCTAGGCCACCCCCGGGGAAGGGGGGAGCTCCACGAATCACTCAATCAGATATTCTTGATCTTATCCCCTAGCACTTTTGGGCTTAGCTAATCACCACACCTCAATGAATGTCATTATTTGAGGCACAAATTTAATATAAATATCACCTTTCCTCTTCAAACTACATGGTCAGCCGATTGCAAACTCTCAAAGTCATAAACCAATACCATCATAATAATATTCAAATATATATATATATATATATATATATAATTGTGTTTTTGTCGTAAATATTAACATTTATTATGAATTTTTTAACATAAAAACAAAGAAATTTTTTATTTTACCTTTTAAAATTAGGTTTTTGTATATCTAAAATTAGGAGATTTTTTCAACGTATAAACAAAAAAACTTTTTATTTTATTTTAATTTAAATCACATATAATCTTTCACTTCTTATTCTATCCAAATGATACATGTGTTTCCCTACTTCTCTCAAAATTAAGTTTTTGTTATAAATACTAATATTTATTATGACTTTTTTTAACATATGAACAAAGAAATCTTTTATCTTACCTTTAATTTAAATCACATATGATCTTTCATTTCTTCTTCTATCCAAACGACGCATATGTTTCCCTATTTCTCCCTATAAATATGTTGCTTATCATTTGTAATTCACAACTTTGTGTTTCAATAGTTTTTATCATCTTTTTTAATCTCTTTTATTCTCAACTATCTTTATTCTTTCACTTTCTTAACCATCGTTAACTTTTTATTTTCTATTCCTCACATTTTTTTCTCAAATTACATTTTATTTTTTCTCTATTTCTCCTCACTTTCTCTATTGCTCATCAACAAGATCTATCCATGAGATAAACAATTCCAACCCACTATACATTAGATATAAAAATTACTTTATTTAAATATATCTTCATTTCACTATTTATTTTTCTCTATCTCTCTAACTTGATGGAAATATAATAAAAAATTATATATTAACTTTCTTCATTATCTAGAATAAAATTATATATGATTTTATATATATATATATATATATATATTCTTTCTACTATTTATTCGTATCATATACTTTTATGATTATATATTAGATATGATATGATTATTATTATTTTCTTTTACTTTATTAATTTATTGTATTATAAATATTAGATTTAAACTTGAACTGAATGTTGAAAATGAGAGTAAAAGGATTATTGTGGTACTTTTGGATGATATTGCTGAATCGATAATTGGAATAAGTGCCGGAATCTTAGCTTCTACATAAGACAAGATAAGAAAAAATTTAGTTTTAATTAAAATATTCCATATATTTTTTTTTATTAAAATTTTTAATAATTTAATAATATATTTATATCATATCTTTATTTTTAATCAATAAATATTGACATTTAATTTAATAAATATTTTATAAAAAATGATGAAAAATATCTTCTTCTAGACCATATCAAGAACATTATATCAACTGACCACAGCTTTCAAATACGACCAAATACCATTATAAATGATGGAAAATGCACAAGGTTTGCTTGTATCAAAGTTATCAAGGAAAAGAGAGAGATGGATGAGATAGTACTCTACTAATATAAAATATTATTTATATATATTTCATATATAAATATATATTTATGTTCTTCAAATTCTTTGATTGATAAAAATTTTTTCCCTTTTATAGAACTTATTTCATGATGATTACAATTTAAAGTCATCAAAATAACTGGATAATGAAAATATTATGATTAGCATATCTAATGAATCAAGAGAGGAGTAGTAGGTTATTGAGGTATGATATTTTGTCTAATCATAATCCTATAACGTTAGATTTTTCATTTATATTCTGCTTCTCCATAGACTACAAATAAATATTAAAACAATCATATGTTAATTTTATGGTTTAAAGTATAATTATTTAATAATAATAAATGGATGTACTGAAAGATAATGAATCTAACATTGGAGGAAAAAAATTACATCCTTCAATTTAAAATGGTCAACTGTATTTTTCTTTTATTTTTTATATATAATTTGTTTTAATTAGTTGTACTTTTCTTTACATGTTGTTTTAACTCTTGGATAAATGTGCTTTTGGTTTATTAGATACGATAGTTTTTATTATTTATTTTATACCCCTCTTAATGTTTTTATCATGATTTAATTTTTATCATTTATTTGATATTCATTTTAATGTTTATTTTAATCCATACATATTTGCTTTTCAATTGTTACATTGTAGTGTAATTATAATAGTCATTAGTACAATAATGTATATCAAATTAATATTACCTTACACTTTTAAAATATTATTTAAATATTCCAATGACCCCTATTTATTTTCTTTTAATAACAATAATAATGGATTCAATTTTACTATTTATAGAGGATAGAATTTAATATAAACCTATTTATTTGCGTTTAATAATATTAATAATGCACTCACTTTATTATGTATTTAATAATACCAAATAAAATTTAATTAAATATTTTTACAATTTTACTATCCTATTATATTAAATTTTTTATTTTTATTATGTTTTTCCATAGAATACAAATAAATATTTAAAATAATCATATTTTAATTTTATGATTTTAAATATGATTATTTAATAATAATTATTATATATCTTTAAAATTGTATTGCTTGGTGTGATATGCTAAAAGATAATGAATTCGATATAGGGAAAAAAAATTACATCCCTCAATTTAAAATAGTCAATCATTTTTTTTTCTTTTTTTCATAATTAGTTTATTTCAGTTAGTTGTACTTTTATTTAAATGTTGTTTTAACTCTTGGACAAATGTGCTTTTGGTTTGTTAGATATGATTTAGTTTTTATCATTTATTTTATATTCTTGTTAATTTTTTCATCATAGTATAATTTTTATCATTTATTTTACGTTCATTTTAATGCTTATTTTGATCCATGGACACATTTGCTTTTCAGTGGTTACAACATAATTACAATAGTCATTAGTATAATAACGTATTTCAAATTAATATTATTTTACACTTTTAAAATATTATTTAACATTCCAATAAACACCTACTTATTTTCTTTTAATAATAATAATAATGAATTCAATTTATTATGTACCGAATAATATCACATAAAATTAAATTAAATGTTTCTACAATTTTATTATACACTAATAAAATCAAATTAAACTTAATTGAATATTTAAGAATTTTTATATTTTTTTCTCATTCATTGAAAAATATCATTTTTTTATAAAAAAAATTAATTATATAACTTCCATATGACATTTAATGTATTTCTAGATTAATATTACATTACACTTCTAAAATATTATTTACACATAATCCGATGGACTTCTATTTTTTTCATTTTAAATGTAGTTGAATATTTTAAAATTATTATGATTTTATCTCTAAAAAGTATTTTTTAAATAAATTATATAATTTTAATATGATTTTTAATGTATTTCACTTAATTGCAATTTTCAAGTTAATATTAAGTTACACTTTTAATAATATTGAATAAAACTTCATTTTATAATTTTTCAATTTTAGTATCCAGTTGATAGTATCAAATTAAATTTAATTGAATATTTGAAAATTATTATAAAAATCATTACAAAAATTATTATAAAACTTATAACCTCTGTATGACTGTTAATGTATTTCTCTTAAATAATTGCATATTTCAAGTTAATATTACATTACATTTTAAAAATATTGTTTACACATATTGATTGCTACCTAATAGACACCCAATAATGAACTCTATTTATCCTACATTGAATAATATGAAATTAAATTTAATGAAATATTTTTACAATTCAAATATCCACTTAATTTCTTATGCATTCAATAATATCAAATAAATTTTATTTAAAACTTTTTTCAATTTTACTATCCACTTAATAACATTAAATTAAACTTAATTGAATATCTAAAAATTATTATAATTTTATTTCATTCATTGAAAAATATTTCTTTTAAAAATCAATTATTTATTTTAATATATTTGTCTTAATTACAATTTTTATGTTAATATTATGTTATGCTTTTAAAGTATCTTTGAAAAATAGTAAAATTCAATAGTCACCCATTTATTTTCCTTTAATAATATTAATAATGCACTCACTTTATTATATATTTAATAATATCAAATAAAATTTAATTAAATACTTTTACAATTTTACTATCCAATTATGTTAGATTTTTATTTTTTATTATAATTCTCCATAGACTACAAATAAATATTTAAAATAATTATATATTAATTTTATGATTTTGAGTATGATTATTAAATAATAATAATTCTATATATTTAAAATTGTATTAATATAAATTTCTTAATATTTTCCAATAAAAACGAAAATGATGAATATACTTTTGACAAGACTCAACTTAGTAAAAAATATCAATTGATATATTGAAAGATAATAAACCCGACATTGGGGGGAAAAAATTTCATCCTTCAATTTAAAATGGCTAACCATTTTTCTTTTCTTTTTTTTAATAAATAGTTTGTTTTAATTAATTGTACTTAATTAAGTCATTTTATAAGGTTTTGTTTGTTTATAATACATAAATCTTTACTTTTGATTTCTCTTTTCCATTCTAAACTTATCAAAATCTTTCAAATTTTAAAATTGTATAAAAAACTTTACAAATTTAAATGTAAATTTCTAACCTATAAAAATCAAATATATATACATATATATAAAAAAAAAAAAAAAAAAATTAACCGTGCGATGCACGGGCTTAAAATACTAGATCATGAGGAAATCATGCCCTACTTATATATAAACCGTAGAACAATTATTCCTAATATCAAAATAATTAAATCGGTGCAAGTGGTAATTATTAAGATTGTTAATACTTTTGTTTCCTTTTAATTGTCGTTACATTTTAAGTGTTGTAATTCAATGAAAAATTAATTATATTTAACAAGATTTGTGAATAAGTAATGAGAACAATAAGAGTTCTTCATTGATACAACAATACTACAGAATTACAGATAATAGCAGTCCACCTTTCTGCTACGAGAATGATCTACTTATATAGAGGAAGAAAGACAACTGACTAGCTAGTTCAATAACCACCTAACCACATTGCTGATCTGTGAAACTAACTAACCAACCACATCTATAACTAAGTGACCACTCCACTGAACTACCTAACCATCAACTTGGAGGGTGATATATATCCAGAACCCCAACTTAGAAAGAAGATAGTTATGTTGACGTGCTGTAAACCCTTAGTCATTATATCTATCACTTGATCTTTTGAAAAAATATACTTCGTGATAACAAGACCCTTTTGAGTTTTTTCACGAACAAGATAACAATCAATTTTAATATGCTTAATTCTTTCATGAAATACTGGATTTAAAGTAATGTGCATGGTAGCCTTGCTATCATAATACCAACTGATTTCAATTTATCATGCCCTAGCTTATATAATAAACCAATTAACCATACCAACTCTGAAACTGTAGCAGCTATACTCCTATATTCTGCTTCGGCTGAGGTTCTTGAGATTGTGCTCTGTTTTTTTGATTTTCATGAAACAAGAGATTTACCTATTTTGATGCAAAAGCTAGTAATAAATTTTCTTGACATTGGACATGATACCCAATCTGAGTCACAATATGCAACAACAGCTTCAATCTTTCAAAGTTGGCAAGATAGGATGTGGACTTGGAAATCTTAGGGTACATGCAATGTGATGTGTCCAATATTGACATTAGTATCTCTATATAGCCTAGTTCCTACTCCTATTCCACTTTTTGACAAGCAAAAGCCCTTTTGTTCTAGAAAATGAAGAGAATTTAAAATGAGAGGAGAGTAAAAACGGTTATCAAACAGACCAAACCACTGTTAATCTAATAGGTAAATATATTAAATTCTTTAAGTAATCTCTAGTTTAAAATTTGAGAATAAAAAAAACTATATTAAAAGAACTCTTCGAAATTGAGCTCAACAATGCTCGAAACAAATTAATCAAAATATAAATCGGATATCAATTGATTAAAAAAAACATAAATTAAGTAACACATTATCCAATTTCTCTTGCAATGTAATGGGGAGTAAAATGCAATTCTTCAACCAGTGCTTCACAATTTAGTATTTAATTTTGTAATTTTTCTTTTAATTAAGCGCAGCTGCCATTTTCTCAAACGGAGATCAGTCCCAAACCAAACGCTCAATTCCCAACACGTTGTGGTTGGGAAAGTTTCATCTAGACAGGCTCCACAAATCACTCAATCAGATACTCTTGATCTTATCCCAGCATTTTTGGCTTAGCCAATTACCACACCTTAATGAATGTCATTAATTTTTGACACAAATTTAATATAAATATCACCTTCCCTCTTCAAACTACATAATCCTATCAAACATGATAGAAGAAGATCGTGCTTTAAGTGATGAGACCAAGGCGACTTGGCTTGTCATCTCTTATCTCATCATCCAAACACTTCTCATTTCAGTTTCTAACTCTATATTCACTTGTCTTCACTGGTGGATTCTCCTCCTGCTCTCTGTCTCTTCCGCTACTCTCTTCTTTGTCCTTTTCTTCAAAGAAATTGCCAATTATATGAATATCCAATCCGGGTTGGACCAAAGTGAGTTCGATAAGCAAATGATGTATCGACAGATCAACGACTTTCGGGCGGCTATGATGTCATACAAAGCTTAAGAGCCAGAGGTTCCTGTTAAGCTAAGGTTGAGCCGGCGTATTGCTTATCTGAGCATGATTGTATCGGCCTTGGTTTGGTTTGGACTCGTCATGGTTTACGCTTGCTATGCCTTCCCAAGTGACTGTGACCACGCTGTTGTTTATCCAAGGTAACCTTTGTCGTCTTTAGCCCAAAGCCAAAAACAATATAGTTATCATCGATTTAGTTTTTACTTGAGTACTAAATAAATTTTTAATCAAACGAACTAATATTAATTTATTTATGAATATTTTTTAATCAAATTTGAATTAAATATTTGTTTGAATTAACTATACTCATATATATTGAATTAATAATTTAATATTATTTTTTCGGTAAAAACACATCAATACCATACTTTTTGTTATCATGCTATCTTATTCTGAGTTAAAAAATAATAATAATAACTTTTTACGCGCCCTATGTATATTGTTATTCATAGGATCAATATTTCTTGAAAGATGGTTTGATAAAATAACTGTTGATCATTGGGTAATAATTTAGTAACTATAATTCTATACTTATTGTTGGGGTGGATCTTGACTTCACAGATCCAACTCCTTACGATTCGAACTGATGCTTGATTAGGAGGTTGAAAACTTGTAAAAGACCGTCAAAGGCATTCCGATAGGAAAATTCTAACGCTCAAATAAAAAAAAACAGTTTTGAATGGAATAAAAACAGACTAAGAGAAGGAAGAACGAATCTCCCTGTAACTTATGTGTTTGGTCTTGAGTCAAGAAAGCTTACCTGGCATGATGTATTGAAAGTTCTTGTATGAAGTGCGGCAAGAGACATGTGCACTCGGGGTATTACAACTCTAGTTTTCTCATGAAAGATTTTGGATCTCAACCGTTAGATATTCGAAATCGTTACTATTTAGGAAATTTGATTATATGGGGAAATTCTTTCATTTATCGATCAGATTCTCAAGAGTTTCATTTCTTATCCAAGAGATACGTTTCGTACTAAAATATGAAATCTAATCAAGGCGAAATTCAGTTAAGCATTACCATTCAGGAGTCGAAGTGTTGAGCTCCTTTAGCATTCAGTAGTCACCGATCAAATGAAGGAAACAGCCGTTCGATATTATCGAATGCATTTATAGATCAAATCGCATAGATCTCGTGGAGAGATAGCCAAACAATGGATATGATATCATGAATAATAGATTCCCTTAGCGGATCGGGACAACATTGCCCATTCAGGAAGATATATTCTATCGGTAGAACGGGACGACACAACCCATTCAAATTTAAGCGTATTGGATCTTTTGAATCATGGGTATTATATTAGATATTTTTAATATAGAATCTTTTGAACGGAGTCTCATCACTTATTAATATTTAGAAATTATAAAAAAGAATTAGGATAAAAATATAATTTGAATGTATAAATAAATATAATTTAATAATTATACACCCAATAATTTTATTAAATAGAACATGTTCAGGTCTTTTATTAAGTAATTATATAACAAAATTATTTCTTATTAAATATTTTTAAACCCACAAATTCCCTAATAAGTGAAAAAGGAATCGTGAGCATTGGACCCCGTGCTCCTAGTTAGGGATATTATGACACCCGGATCAAACTCAGGTATCACGATACTTAAACTCAACTCAAGTGATTTTTAGGTGAGTTCGAGCTTGTTGAGCTTGAATTTTTCAAACTCGAGTTTGAAATGTTATCAGATAATGTCGTCAAGTAATATGATCCAAATTTATATTTCTTGAATTCGAATTCAAACTCAAAGTGACGCAGATAGTATCGTCAAGTAATATGATCCATATTTACATTTCTCGAACTCAAGTTTGAATTCAAAGTGTCACGGATAGTATCATTATCAGATGATGTTGTTAAATATTTAATATAAATATAATATTTTAAAAATATAAGTAATTATCCGGATCAGTTACTGGGTTTCGAGCATGAGTTAACTGATTCTAAACTCGAGTCAATTGTTGATTGAACAGTAGTATCATGAATATCCATAATACCACCCGAATGACATGCTATGTATACTCCCGGTACGTGTCGCTA
This sequence comes from Dillenia turbinata, assembly GCA_037126225.1. Lineage (NCBI taxonomy): Eukaryota > Viridiplantae > Streptophyta > Magnoliopsida > Dilleniales > Dilleniaceae > Dillenia > Dillenia turbinata. The sequence goes on from JBAMMX010000015.1 coordinate 12,035,857, forward strand.
TCATCAGAGTAAACACAGGTACAGTTGCCGTAAAGCAGGCGCCGACCTCCGCACGTGGACATGCCCTTAGGAGTAAGCACCGAACTAGAAACATGATGCAACCAAGCTGACGCCCATTTGTTCGGGTCAGCAAAGTGCACTACGGCCGCAAAAATAATTGATGAAAAGTCATTTATTATCAATATATCCTATATTGTGTTGTGGCCCCGCGCAGCAATAACTGGAGCCGCAAATATCTAAACATGGGCTCGAAAAAATAAAAATAAAAATTAGCATCGGTCTACAAAGTTTATTTTTCTTAATTAGCTCGAGATTAAAGAATCCCCTTGTCCCCTAACCACCCAAACAAAGCCAAAATGGGGGCAAAAAAATACGTAGTAGCTTGTAGAGAGAGAGTAAACCAAGTTTGATTATGTTTACATGATCTCTCTTTCAGGAGTGAGCCATTGGAATCTAAAATTCAATGCCGAAGACTTTAATCATACAGCTGAAGTAGTGCCTAGTCAAGGACCAATTACAGATCAACTGAAGTAAATCAAGCTTTTCGTTTATAGTTCTAAAGGGCCAGTTGCAGGTCATAATAGTTATTAAGGGTGTAACATAATTGCAATAGTTGTTTGTCTTTAATTTATAACTCTATTGAATTTTGTATATAAGTGTGTAAAGTTTGTTCAATAGTACTATAATTTCTCTGTAGACTATTCCACGCATGCTTAGTCAAGACCATGTTGCTACGTCTTGTTAATACTAAAGAATAAGTTACTTTTTGATTGTGATCTTACCTTATTTAACCTTTTCGGGTTTGATGTTCCTTACCCATTTAAGTTCATATGTGAAAATTGAGATTAAGTTATTAATATAATAAAATTAAAGAAAATTAAGTTATATCTACAAATTTTATATTTTAGGAAAAAATTTTAACACACCTAATAAAATGTGATAAAATAAAAATATTAAGATAGATTACATCAATAAAAATATAATAAATAATAAAATTTGTGTTCAAATCCAAAGATGTTTTGTAAGGTATTACGTGAATTTTTTCTTATTATAAGGTATAAGATTTGTCTTTAAAAGAATAATTTAATGGTCACTCTCTCTCTCTCTCTCTCTCTCTCTCTCTACTAGGTTTTTATTTTCTCTTACGGCTTTGGTTCAATTAATTGAGTTCTCACATATCCGGCTAGACCAGACGGGCCAACCGAACCACAATTAAAATTTGCTAATTAATGTTTACGTTAGGGGCGCATTTTAACAAGGTCGCCTCCTATTGCTTCTCCGTTCATCAGCCATCGGACAGTGTCTCTCTTCTCTCACTCTCTCTCTCTGGGGCCCATTGCCGGACAAATTTCCTTGAATATTCCAAGTATTTTCACTACTCTAACATGGGAGAGATAGAAAAATAGCAATAAAGTTTGAAAAGAGAAAACTCTAAACTCTCAAAAGAAAAATATCACTCTAAAAAAAATATTATTAATCATGAATATCAAAATAATGAAACACTATAGGTATTTATAGGGAATACAAACCCCATAAATTAGAAAAACTATAAAAAAAAAACTAAGAAATTAAAAAAATATAGAAACTAGAAAAATTAAGAAACTAAAATTAGAAAAATTATAAAATTATAAAAACTAATAAACTTTAAATATTAAGAAATTATAAAAATTAGAAATTAATTAATTTAATGGATCACTTTCCCTTTTCTTGAGTCACCCAAATAATTATTAGAAATTTTTCCCACATCAGTCCCTCTTTCCTTAAAAGAACTCGCCTTCGAGTGATACCTCTGATGACTTATAACCATATTCTCAACTCTCTCTTTTGATTTTCTTGTCAAAAACATACGCCAAGTATGACAAATATTAAAACGATTGCGGTTGCAAATTCACTCAATTTAAAAAAAAAAAATTGAGTCCCCAATAATTTTAAGAAAATCTAGATTCTTCTGGAACTCTAAAACAGTGACATTTTCACCATCGTTATAAATCCAATCTTGTACCTTTACTAACCCATCATTTAAATTAGTTTCATCAAATCTTTCGATGAGATATTGCTTTTCCTGACCGATCAAAACCTTTCCTAACATTTTGAATGGATCCTTTTTATTTCCAAATTGTTTTTTAGCTCCGTAGTTCTCTCTCTCTACATCATTTTTATTATGTACTTCTAGTTTGTCTTTTGTTTCAACAAAGAAATCATCCGAAATAGACATTTCTGTAACCACTGTCTTCTCGACTATCGCCAAAGTCTACACATCTTCACTTGAAAATTCATTCTCGTTGGTTTGAACTTTACGAAATTGTTGTGATAATATAGAATTGACGTGTGGAGTCTGAACGATTCTCCTGGCCACCTTTAATTCCTCTATTGCCCTGATTTGACCGCAATGTCTGCAATTCCATTTCTACTCGTTCTATTCGATACTCTATTCGAACAGACAGAATTTGAAATTCAGTTTTCATGGCTCGCAACTCTCTGAACACGTCAGAAAGAGTAATATCTTCACTAGCTTGGTTGGCGGGAAAGTCTTAACTCTGATACCACCTAACGCGAGAAAGATAAAAGAATAACAACAGGTTTGAAAAGAAAAAACCCTAAACTCTCAAAAGAGAAATATCACTCTAAAAAAAATATTATTAATCATGTATACCAAAATAATAAAATACTATAAGAATTTATAAAGAATACAAATCTCATAAATTAAGAAATTATTAAAAAAATTAAAAAATTAAAAAAATTAAAAATTAAAAAAATTAAAAATTTTAAAATTTTAAAAAATTATAAAAATTAAAAACTAACTAAACCGATCAAACCTACGAAATCACCCAAATAATTATTAAAAATTTACACCAATGCGTACTAACTCTCTCCCCCCACAATTTTGTACTTCGTAATTTCAAGTACGATTATTAAAACCCTAAATAGATTTTAATTGTCCGTCGAAATTCACAATCATATTCGGAAAATTAGGGTTTCTACTGAATTTCGTTTAGCAAATGTACTCATTTGATCTCTGTCTTTATGATTGCATATGGTTTAATTTCTTTGTTTTACTTGTTGGAATTCAATCAATTTAGTCTTGGCTCTCCTTTCCGTCCGTTGCAACATAGAATTCCAACTCCAGATCTAGTCTCCCATTTATACTTGATCATGGCTTAACGATGATGTTATTTTTCTCTGCCCTGACTTCTTATTTGATTTTATGAAAATTTTCCCAAAACCCAGAACTGTATTAGATCAGTTCTACCAACCCTAGTAGCTACTGCTCAAGTTGATACACATGGCGGTTTATGCATTATTAATATTCAACATAAGATGGGTGAATCTTGTTCCGCAGAGGACATTAGGGTTAGTTCATGAACGAATATTCTTGTGTGAAGGGACTGGAGGTGTCCATCTCTGTTTTATTCGCTGTATGAGATGGAGAACATACAGTATGCAGGCCATCTTGTGTGAGAATTTCTCGTCTTCGGAGGGTTTACAGAAACAATGCGGACATTTGAAGCAGAATTGTCCACTGATGTTGGTAAGGGTTTTCAAGTTGAGAAGATATCAGATTTGATATTTTCTGTCCATATCCCCAATTTTAAGCAGAAAAACTAGTTGGGCTGCTAAATTTTTTCAAGGAATGTTTCTCTTCACCCTCTGAGACTCTAGTTTTTGCCGCGCTATCAAAATCGGAGATCTCTATATTACGATACTACATTGTTCATGCCATAAAATCTGGAAGAAAGGACAAAATTGTGGAGCGTTATGGAATATGTGGCCATGACTTGATTCACAGAGGTCAAGACTGGGCACCATGGTTTGGTGGGTAATAACCTTTTTGAATTCCTTGATTTTGCATTCTGATTTTGTTTATTTATTTATTTTGTTTGTGACATCTTTAAATCCTTTATGCAGGCATTCCATATTTGAAAAACCCAAGTTTGGAACCACTGTTTCGTGTCTACTTTTCAAAGGAGTGGTTTGACACATTGCATCTCTCTATGAACAATTTTTTATGCGAGATCTTTAATGGTTCCCATATCTGTTTACTTGGATTCTTCTTGTTCCCTGGTTTGTGCCACTTCCAATTTGGTCTAAATAGTAATACTGTTTTGATATCTAGAGAATGGAGGCACCACTGAATCATATTTAAGATTTTCATCAATTGAAAATGGTTTCTTAATTGATGTCAAGGTGGATGAGTGAAGTAACAAAAAGAAATAGATTTAAAATGAGCATTGAAGATCTAAACGTAGGAGGAACCCTAATTGTAGATAAGATGAGAGACATTAAAAATGGTTTATCATATAACACCTGCATTATTCAGTCTCATTATTCATTCCTTGATAGTTCTTGTTATATATATAGAAATCCTCTCCACGTTGTGCTGTTTTAGAAAAAAGTAGTAAGATACTTTTAGTGATTTTTTTCCTCACTAATAAATTGTTTGCTTGTGTTTGTTTACTTAATTTTAAATGAGACAAGTATTTGTTGTTCAATCTGGATGATGGCAAAATGTCAAACATCATGCTTCTAGATGTGCATAATTTGTACCATAATTGATGGATTGACTTACAAGTGATATTTAAGTGTCTATGCAAAGCGCAAGGTGTGAACAAGATAGTAAATTGGATCAATGTTTGAATGGCTGTAAATTTTTTAACATAAATAGGGTTATGGTATGTAAATTTAAAGAGGATAAGAGTTTTAAGAGTTTTTTGAAAAATTTAAGGGGGAAAATAAAAGGGGAATTTTTTTTCAAAAAAAAAAATTGAGGAGGATGTGGTTGACAAGAGAGGATATGGTGGACAAAGTGGAGTACCTTAAGAGTACTGTTTGATCATAAAACCTGAACAGGTCTTGAAGAAAAGTTTTTCTAAACCACAAGAAGATTGAGAATGTTTTTAGGCTTGAATTGGAGGGTTATTGAAGGACTATGTTCACGGCAATAAGTATTACAGACATGGAACTACTAAGGTGGATGAATGGTTTAAAAAAGAATGGAAGGATGTGAAATGTCAAGTACGTGGGGAAACCATAAAGGTTGGTTTTCATGAGTGATGTTATGCAAAAAGAAGGCAAGTAAATGTGCCTGGAGAAAATGTGCCTGGAGAAGAAGTGATATGATGCAAATTGAAATTGTCCAATGAACTACAGGAAGACCTAAGAAGACTGGGAACAATGGAAAAGGCAAACGTATGTATCATGTCACAAAATTATTTTTTTGCTATTAATTTGCACATAGTGAAGAATTTGCGTAACCATAGCCACACAATCTAATTTGGCATGGCTTAGAAGCGTGAGGGAGTTATATTATGTTGATGTCAAATTTGGAGCTGAATTTAACAATCTTAAGAATTGTTCCCTACCAAAATAGGTCCTTGTCGTGGAGAGGCACTGGAGTGGTTTGTGAATGTGCGGTACGTAGCAATTTTGAGTAATATCATGATATTGCCAGAGGTCACTGTCATCTATCATACTTCTGTTTTTGCTTTTCTTGGGGGGGGGGGGCTTTCTAGGCCCATTTACTATTATTGGTAAAACTTAAACAGTAGGGCTCAATTAATTCTGTTTATTAGTTTTTGCAGTTTCAAGTAGTTGTGTAACTCATTATTCTCCCTAACCTTTTCAAAATCTAGAAAGAATCGACACCTCCTCCTAATCCACATGTTGTTAAGTTTTCTGCCATTATCTCTAATTAATGAGGTCCTTGACTTATCCACGCATCCCAGCCCTATTGAGGATCAGTTCTGAGAAGAATACTGTTTACCATCTCAGAACAGACATTAAGCAGCTTAATCTTAAGTTAGCACAGCTTCAGGCCATGTTGGAGGAAAAAGAGGCTGAATTGTGCAAGTTGAGGACGTAGGGATTTTCTCTATGCTGTATCTCTGTGGACTACAGCTCTTTTAAACTCCTTATCTTGAGATATGGTGTTTTTGGTGTTCAGAAATGGTGCATCTCTGATGGAAGCAAGCACAAGTCAAGCCAACATCTCAACCTCTTCCATAACTGGGAAGCCATTTAGGTCTGCTTATGAAGATGGCATGGTTCAAGCAGGAGAATCTCATGAAATTTCTGCTCCTACAACACCTTATATCAGTGAAAGGGAGCTGGATCCCGATGTTAGTGGTTCTAGATCTGCCAAGGTATTGTCGGAGTCAATGCCAGGCAAATCTGATAATGGCTCGAACCCACCAGAATTCGCTGTTGAAGATACTACTTGTGGTACTTTTCATATACTGTACAGTGTTCTTTTTTCTATAGAACTGATTTAGATTGCCTAAAGTTTTGGCAGCCTAAATTCTTGGCATCACATAACTTTCTATAGAACTGATTTAGATTCTCTCCTATCATCTTATACAATATATTTGCAGTTTTATTCTAAGAAATCTAGGATACCTATAATTCTTGTTGATGATATTTTGGAGGGTTTACAATTGCATATGCTTCCGTCATAATTCACTGGATAAGAGGGAAACTTGTACTATGTTTCCAAAAGTTGTTAGGTTTAGAACTCTCTAGTTCCTAGTAACTCTTTCTTTCCTCATTCACAGGGATGAGGGACCTGAATTTTTTGGATTTTAGAGTTTCATTTCCTATTAGTTCTATGTTGTAAGTTTCTCATTATGTTGCCTACCGAAGTTCTACTTATATATGTAGTGATATGTCTTGGCGGATAACACCAGAGAAATTCAAAGAGAAGAAGAATTTCCTGAACCGAAGGTAGATTTTCAGGTACTTATCACTTGTTTTTCTCCCATTCTATATATATACTTCTGTTTTCAGCAATAAGTTATAATAGTTGTCTCATTTTCTGTTTCAACCATTGTGATCAATATGACTTCTGGTAACCATGGTATTTAGGAAACATTCTTAGGTCACACAGGTCCTATCAGTTGTAGCCGTTTTTTTGCCTCCGGAAACAACATAGCAAGCGCTTCTGTGGATGGTACAGTCAGGTAGACAATGTGAATGATTCAAATTATCTTAATCACTGATATGAAAATGCCATATGCCACTTGATCTTGCTAACATGTTGTTGAGATGCCATACGATCTGCAAGTCTATGTATATAGGTCCTGCTTAACTTATGCCCAAGTCATCTTTGTTTTGCTTTTGAAGCATCTTCCCATGTATTTCTATTTTTCCGATTGCCTTTTTGAGCATAATGAGAAGAGCTAATTACAAAATATTTGTTAAAGTAATGTAAGTTAGTTACATTTTATTTGTCTAAAATCCCTTGAAAATAATGCTATTAATTTGCATCATTTTTGCTTGCTATAAAGTGAAACGAGACAATATTGCCACACTCACGAATATCATGCTATGACTTCTAGCTGTCATAATAGGGAAAAACATGAACAGCATGCAGAAGCATTGATTTGACAATATTTCCATTTACGCCATTGAGTCCTACACAATCAATGAAATAATAACATGAAAACACACAATTGTTTCATTGATCTTTGTAATGAAGAGAAAATAAATGTCCACCCTTTACACTTATAACAAACAATTATTATTATATATAAAATATGCCTTCTTATATTAAGTTAATTGGAATGTGTCTGTAAGAGAGTGAGAGAGAGAGGAGATATATTTGGGCATTGGATGGTAGATGCTAATGACCTAGAAAGCATGGCCACTGACATGAATCATGAACCACCCTAGATGGCACGTATGTTAGCATGAAAAGTTTCTAAAAAAAAGGTCAAGACACTAATTAATATGTTTTTTTTATGTATATAAACATATAATTTAAACAACATAAATATGTTTTGTGTATAAGATCACATAATTGGCACAGAGCAGTTCATATGTTTAAAATGAGACCATTACTATGATATAGTTTGTATGACAGAATCTTTTGATTACATTAACCATGTAAGAGTGTTTAAGGAGTGTGTGAGCAGTGTATGGTGTGCAAAATAACTGTGAAAGTTGAACTCAGTGCAAGATTTTGGCTGCTGCTGCAACTGATGGAATGATACATATGTTTGGTATCCTTTTTGCATATTACGCTTATGAGATTGAGCATAAGTGACTTATCTTTGCTGAGCTAGTTTTGACTTATGTTACATGTGAGATGGAAACCTCCTGGCAGTTTGTGGTTAAGCTGCCATACTAAAGAATATCAAAGGCTACTACTGAAATATGCTTGTTAGTGATTGGATTTGAGGGTGGAATTTCTTTTAAAGGGCAAATCTGCTATATTTCAGCAAGACGAGTTATGACTGGTACTACCAAGTGCCTTTGTCTTGCTCTTAGACCTAGAGGCTTGTGCATCCATACTAGGGCTGTTACACGGACCGAGCCGCCCGCGAGCCGCTTGGTCAATGGCTCGACTCGACTTAAGTTCAATCGAGTTCGAGTCGAGTTTGTCATGTATTGAGTCGATTTTGAGTAGTACAATTTTAGACTTGAAAACTTGACGAATAGCTCGATTACATATATTAATATATATTATATATATTTATATATAATTATAGTATTAAAAAATAAAATAAAATATATTAATATATTATATAATAATAGAGTTTTCGAGTTGAGTTCAAGTCGAGTTCGAGCATTTTGTTATATAGTTGAATCGAGTTCGAGTTCAAGTATAGGGATACTCGAGATCGATTCGGCTCGAATACACCCCTAATCTGTACCATCTCAATCCATAAAAAAACTCCTTAACAAACCCAGACATGTCTGCTGGTCTTCAAATTACCGGGTGGCTTGCCCATGATTCTGCAATAAGCTCAATCTTTTTTGGCCATGGTGAAAGAAGCATTTTCAGCTTGGGTATGGATGGCAAGGCAAGTTTTTTCTGCTTTTTAGCTTAAATTTCATAGGACTGCAAATTAATGGCAAGTCTATAAAGACGTGCCAGTTAGGAGAACCGAAAACTTAAATATAGGAGTTTTAGTAAAGCGTAGAAGTAGACCGTTTAAAACTTGGATACAAGTTATCCGTAAAGACATGATAGTCAAGGGTTTAGTTGAGGAAATGATTTTCGATAAGAATTTGTTGTGTAGGAGAATCCGCATAAATTAAATCAACCCATTCTCTCTCTTTTTTTTCAAATTTTATTTTATTTTATATTTTACATTTTTTTTTCATTTTTTTTTATTTGTTTTTCTCTTTTTTCCTAATATTTGTTGTCGATCCCAAATTTTGGAATTAAGGTCCAGTTTGTTGTTGTTGTTTAGGGTTGTCTTTTATGGCAGCAGATTTTGGGATGGAGTCTGCAGAATCAAAGTCAAGTCCTGTGGTCAAGAAACTGCAGCCGGTAGTTATTTTGCTTGATCCCTTGTATGTGATGTTTATGGTTTTCCTGGGAAGAAATTAAGAAATAAAAGTAATTAAGAGGAAATTAGTCTCTCACTAGTACAACGCCTTATTTTTACGGTAAGGTTTTGGATAAGTTTCTTTAATCATCATAAATTGCATCTTGATATGATATATTATTTCTTAGAACGATGTTGTTACAAATATGATGTGGGAATAAGATATCTCGTGATGTAAATATGGAGGATTTGGGAAAAATGTTTTGCAAGAGGGCCTCATGTGTGTTGCTGTCGCTGAGCAACCATAGCCACGTAGCCTTGCTCCATTTTCTCTCCTAATTCCTTCTATTTGTCTATCATTCTTCTCTTCATTTATTCATAGCCAGTATATTATGTACTCTATTTTATTGCCTCAAAATTAGCCTGAGTTCATGCATTTATGCTATTTCTATAGATTCTGCAATCTGGAGAAGTCAAAATACTATAGAAATGAGATGGCATTAGATGCTACAGGGAGGAGGTTGCTTGTTACATCTGGCTCAGTATGAGCGCCCATGTTTCAGGTGAAACAGAAACACCCGCCTCATTATCTGTGTGTTTGTGTATGTGTGTGTGTTTTCTGCACGGTAATGTGTTCAAGAAGGGTTGAATATGCTCATAGTTAAGTTTCCATGGGACACCCTTGGATTATGGATTGGTTATTTAATTTGATCCAGCAGATCATTGAAGTTTTACAACTTCCTGGTAGCTTCGAAAAATCTGAAATGGTAAGAATACTTCCGGTCTAATGCAATTAAATATGTTGTAAATGTGGTTCAGGTTCAAGGATCAATGAGTGGGCTCATAACTCCTCCACACAGTGCAGCTATAACAACTGTTGATTGGCACCCTACAATGCCCTTTTTTTTTTTTCTTTTTTTGTCCGCGGCTCTGCTGATCACTCAAATCAGGTTTCATCAATTTCATAGATGATTGGTCGTTCTTGTTTATATTTATTTTGTGCGTGTGTGTGCATGTTGGGCTTTTGTAAAGCCTCCCAGGTAATCCAGGCCTAAGTTTCAATTGTCATGTCTTCCTTGGCGTTGAGGGAGTTTTTGGTGTTGGTGGATATCATTCAACAGTTTTATGTTATATAATAACATGTATCATTCTTTGTTTTAGCGTCATTTGATTGTGTGCACACACTTTCTGATTCCAATTTTCTTTCGTGTGAGCTTGATTGATTTGCAGGTTGCTGCTCTGCTTGACATACCTGCATGCAGCTATGTTAGATGATTGCTTCTAATATGATAGTGAAATTTTAGATCCAAAGTTGCAATTTTTACGTTCATTTCTTTTCATTATTAGTTATATTTTAAATATGTTTACAGGAAGTGGATATTCCTGTCCTGGCAGTAAGTGTACCCTTTTTTTTTTTCATTGGTTTGGAAATGTATGTTTGCCCGGTTATTTCTTCACATATTGAGACGGGAAGTGTTATGTCTCATGGATGATCAAAACTTTGAGATGGGCAATTGGTTTGTGAGATTAATTTGGTAGTAACTTATGTGATTTGAGATTGAGATATAAATAATTAAATATTGTTATTTTAGTGCTTCTCTTGTTCCTACTCTTTAAAGTTGTTGTTCCAATGCTTCATAGAACCTAGACCTTATATTCAAGGAATTAGCTTCTTAGCTCAGAGAGATTGTGTACATTTAATCCCCACAATTACATGAGCCTTGTGCTGTGCCCTGCCTGTGAATTAATTCGTATTTCTTGTTATGTTGTAAAAATTTTTGCAATTTCTTTGTTTTTGATTTGAATTTTTTCAGTTTCTTGTCGACATTAACATTTCTATGCTCGTGTAGTTTTAATGGCCATGCCCATGCGAAGTTGTATAATTTTTTTTTTTTTTTAATTGCAGAAAGAATGATTTTGTAAGGGTATGGAAGTTGCTGGCCAGCGGCTGCTAGTTGATGCGTTTGTATCTTGCCTTTAGGGCATTGAAATTCAGGCTTCATAACATGAAGGATCTGCTTGCTGTTGGTACGAAGCCCCCTCTACTTGCGTTTAGATAATAATGTGATATATTTCATAGTATTACAGCAGAAACTTGTAGGTCTTTATTGGACATTTTGGGTGTCGATCATTTCCCTTCCTTTTAGTACCATATATGGGTTGGAAGAGACATGGTAGGCGCATGTATTTTTGGTGAAGAAATGTATTTCAGAATGCAAGAATGAGGTAGTGACAGGCCAATTTTTTCATAAGCTCCATGCTTATTGGAACAGTTTGTTAACACCTTGCACACTGTTTTTCTACTTTCTTCTATATGTATCAGTAGTTTACCAAGGCTGTGGTGGTCTGTATTTGTTGCTAGCACAGTGTCTTTGTTTTGTTCTGTAACCCACCTCTTGCTTTCCCATTACGATCAAGACCCAAGTCAAAAAGAAATTTCGCACATTAGTACAAGAAAACGGGACGCAAATTTCTGTCCGGTCAACAGACTCTAGATGGTCACCAACGGGAAATACATTTATTGAGATTGATGTGATAGCCGCACGTGCTGGCCGCCTAGAATAAACAGAATGTTCTTTTTACAAATTTAATTAGTTAGCATAGTGAAATATAATAAATTAAAAGAATAATGTAAAGTCTTGTTCTTTAGTATGGGTCAATCATCGGAGCATACCACACCATGCCCACCTCTTTTTCTCCTATGAAACCAATTTACAAAATCGATTATGAATAATAAATGTTCTTTGGCAGAGCTAAATTGTTTAAGAATATTAAAATTAAATGAAATTTTTATATGAAGAATATTTAAATTATAGTTATTTTTACCAAAAAATTTGCTTTATTTACAAAATTTATATTTTTATGGTTTAATTAAATATATTAAAAATAAAATAAAATAAAATAAATTTGCATTTGGATGAGAGTGGCGTGGCCACTTAAAGGTTGGAATTTTCCCCTTTTATTGGGAAGGAAGCTGAGCATGTGAGAGGAGAGGCCTCGGAGCACGCGGACAAATGTGAACACGCCTCTTTCATCGTCTGAAAGCGCTTAACTGATGATGCTATCGAGCCCGCCCACATTTTGTTCTTCCATTTTGTGATTACGGCCATAAAAGAGATCACTTGGATGCGCATAGCATACCATATTCTCCCCTTCAAACTATTTCTCTCAACACTTTCCCCAATCCATATCCTTCCATCACGATGAGAGCCAAAATAAGAGAACTAACCCAAAGCCAGCACCATATTAGGACTGCAAACGACACGTTAGAGGAGCGTGTTGGTCATCATGAAACGACGTTGCAGTACTTCACCATAGCCTATCTCTTCATCCAATCCTTAATCTACAACACGATCTTTCACTTCCCCACCACTCGATTCAACAGTTGGTCGAGGTGGGTACCGCTTATTCTTTCTCTCTCTACCACTATCCTCTGCTTCGTACTCTTCGTCCAACGGCTCCAAGACTACCTGCGAGATTCTCGACAACTCGACCTCGGTCGACTGGAGGAGGTCGAGACCTGCCGACACCTGCAGGAGCTTCGAATCTATCAACCTTTCCCCACATTTCTCGAAACCGTAGAAACAGAGTCGCCAGAGATTAAGCTGTTCAAGCGCAAACTCTTCATCCTCGTGATCGTCTCGCTTCTGCTTCTCTTCGCGGCAATTATGTTGTACGCTTGCCTTTGGATCCCCTGGACTGAGACTGAGGTTTGTTTCTTTTGTACCTTCTCCAATTTTAACCTTTTTACATAAAATCCCAAAAAATTTCTCAACCTCTCTTGGGATTTAGACTCAACTTCGAAACCCAAGTAGTTCCACTTGTGAATTCGGCAGTATAAAGTTGGATTACAAGTATTTGATTTCGTCTACGGCGTGGGTCTTGACCGGAGAAATAAATTATGTATGTTTAATTTTGATTATGTCCTGTCTTGGTTATGTAGGGTAAGTTGAGTTGCTTGAGATAAGGGTGATTCTGGGGAAGAGACAGGATGTTGATAGCTTTGAGATTTTGTCTACGGCGTGCGTCTTGACCATAAGATAAGGAGGAATAAATTACGCATGTTTAATTTTGATTATGTCCTGTCTTATTTATGTAGGGTAAGTTTAGTTGTTTGAGATAAGAGTGATTTTGGGGAAGGGACAGGATGTTGATAGCTTTGAAGATCTTGCTTTAGTTAGTTTCCTCGTAAAAAATCATAAAAATAATTGGCATGTTTCACCAATTCTGGGACCTGAGGAATATACGCATGAATCCTGATTACAGCTAATTTATGGTTTTTCCGTAGATATCTTTTTCTTTCCATTTAATTCATTTGAGGAAAAAAAAAATCATCACTTCCCTGGTGATTTTCTCTGCTCATACTGTTTATGTCATTTTTTGGTCAATACCTTTGGTATATTCACTAGGTGACTTGACCGTGTTTGATATGATCTGGCTAATGGATGTCAATTTGATTCGTACTTTTTTTTCTTGCCTAGTTTACACAATTTCTGCGGTGTTTTCATATACATGTGTATCTAATTTTAGTCTTCAGAAAGCCCCTCGAAGTTCACATATAGACTTGCTTATCATGGTTGCAATGAGGTGGGTGTTGTCTAACAATGTCCAGTTTGTTTATACTTCAATTTTCTTCCTGGCTTGAGAATTGTTGTCTGACCGGTCAAGTGATTACAATGGTGTCGTTTGCTTATGTTCTTTGACCCTTGCAGTGTCAACTGGATCTTATTTTAGAATGTTAATTTTGTAAGTGGTCAAATATCATTCATTGCTGACTAATGATAGATTAAGTAGACCCACGCATTCTAAATTGTGTTTCTTGTATTTGCTTGGGTTTCTATTCCTAACTGGACTTTAGGTGAATTAATTGCAAATTTTTGTTTTCTTTGACCGAGAAGCACTAATTGCATCTCATGCTTGTGGATGGAACTACTGCAACTGCAACTGCAGCAACTCTGAAAGCCCTTGTTTTCCTTTTTGTGTAAAGATGATTGGAATTCTACATGGGAGTACAGATCCATGATATGGAGCAAGTGGATGGAGGTATTCTGACATATGATGACTAATAGGATAAAATTTGTGATTCTAAGATTCATGAGTTGAAATAGCCAAACGCAATTTTGTTATTGACAACATAATTTTCTATATTTACTTTCTCTTGAAAAGGAATAAGAGGCAAAGCGTGGCATCCTTGAAGCAGACGCTGGATTGTATTGTGCACTTCTTTCTATAGCGAATAGCACAATCTTCATGCTATCAAAAGCTGGTGCTTTCTAAATTTCTTTCATACTGCAGGTGCTCTGCCATTCAGTCAGTGAGTCTTGGAGTTTCAAAGATAACCAAGCAACACATGAGGGATGCAGACACAAGCTTAGCTACCACCTAGATGCATAGTTATAAAATCAAGTATGATAGTACATATAGATTTCCTTCTCTTCTTCGAATGGTAATGTATCATATTGTGTATTATAAGTTTTTTTCCTTGCAAAATGAAAACAAATTTTATTGAAAAATACAGTGAATTATATATCATGACTGTAAATACGTGTCATAATGTAAGATACATAGAGTGTATCTTAAGATAAAAGCTTTATTTAAGTTACAGATGTAAACCACGCATGAAATACCCCATTTAGAGAGGTTCAGCAAGATACATATCCTATATTCTTGGTTTTTGATGACTGCACTGAGAGGGGTATCATCATTTGGAGACGCCTGCTTAAGTACCGTGTTCATCATGCATATTACGGTTTGGACTTGTATGAGCCACTACCATGCTATTTTGTCTATCTAATTTTTGTATTGTTAGGGCAGTTACAGGAATCTTGTGACACATGACGCTGGAAACAACTGGGATGCTGAAAGATTACTTATCACAGTCTATTAGATGCTTTTAGCAGCCTAGTTATGGTCAGAATATTTTCTTACTACCTATATTACTGGAAGTAGTACTAAGGGAAGTAGGTGGTTGGCAGCAGAGCTCGTATTTGTTTGGTTTCTCAACTGTGCTTTACCATCTCTGGTCAATATATACCTTTTATCATTTGGAGGACACTTGGGCATTTGTTCTCTGATTTTATAAAAGTTTGCTTTTGAGATTGCTGGTGTTTGGCTCTGCAGCTTTGTATAGAGCCCCCTGTTTGAGAACTTGCCCTACTGGCTGTCCATGCAGTGCTCAACAGGTGGGATATGAGCCTTGGCCGAATTTCTCCGAGAGATACTGGGTATCAATATATCCTTTGCATACTTGTAAGCATCATCAGATCCATGTGTACTGAGTTGCATCATAATAAAGATACTGGGCAGGACTCTCCCTCTCCCTCTCATCCCATCCATAGTAGAAATGTATCTGATAGAATGTAAGCATTGCGGGGTAATATTTTGTCAAAGACAAGCAAGCATCCCCATCACATGCTCCCCAAAATTTTCTTCCATCCATAGTTAAAAGAGTTTGAGGTTGCCTTGGTACCTTGCAGTCATTGCAGATTTCGTAGTATGCAAAATCTGCGATCCTCTGCAATCCAGCATGCCGTGACTGAGCGAAATCAACCTAGTTCTAGAAGGGAGCAATCAATGTGGAGATTCCCCTGCTAAATGTAATGACGTTTCTCCTTTTGGTTAGGGCGTTCATTGATAATGTTGAACATGGGTGGTTGCCGTTCGCTTCTCTAGTCACCAATTTGATGGCCTCGTCAGAGTCTAGCTCTATCTGGACAGATTGGATTCCAAACTTGGCACGTCTGGAGGTTGTACCAAAATAAAACATGAAACCTCTAATCATTCTGCCGTTGGCATCCCTAGGGAGCCCTGCGGCCCCTGCTGTCTACAATCATAGCGGGCCAGCCCTATGACGGAGGAAACCACGACATTACTCTCCGAGTTTGGAGAACTGAAGTGGGAGTTTTCATGGACAAAGTAGACTCCAAGACTCTCACTCTGAATCTCTGATTCTGCTAAGCGAATTTTCCTCCCTGTCATACTTTCAAGGGGGCCATATCATTAATTCAGGGCTCGTCTCGCACTACTTGTTAGAAACGTATTTAAATTTTTTTTTTAAAGAAAAAAGTATATATAGAAAAGCAAAATATCATTTCTTTATTTTATTTATAAGAGTTTTGTCAAATGGATACAGTTGAGTTCTTTTATAAATATAAGATAAAATTTGATGAAGCCACATTTGAATTCACTACTTCTGTCTATGTTGGTAATAAAATTACTTAGTAATAATATTTATTATGGATAAGTGGTATTTAAAATATCAATCGCTGTTCGCTTGTCCCATGACAATTGACAGTGGGTGTAACATCTTGAATTATCAACCATGGTTGTTTCGTTAATTTCATTGTCATATTCCATCTACCATTCTCACACCAAACACCGTAATGGCACCAGTGTCAGTCAAGCATGATCACCTTATTTTTGTGCGAAATGTAGAAGACAGATAGTCCAATAATATCTACTCACGGTAACACATACAAATATACTATGATTAAGAATATCTTTTTCCTCTTGGCCCGCAGGTTCACGTTCAAAAATTGGAATTGAATTTGAAATCAAAAATCTTGAGAATAAAATGAAATAAAATATGGGTTTGAACCAAAATCCATGTTTTTTGTTGGATTTCACTAATCCTTCGTTATGAGAGTTCATTTTCAAACTTCGATTCCCATTTCGTTAATCTAAACAACTCATATGAGTTTTAATCCGATTCTTAAATTTCATTCATTTTAATCAAATACCACAAAGATTTCAAATAATTCACCACGGATGATACGGCCGAT
Organism: Dillenia turbinata; assembly: GCA_037126225.1. NCBI lineage: Eukaryota > Viridiplantae > Streptophyta > Magnoliopsida > Dilleniales > Dilleniaceae > Dillenia > Dillenia turbinata. Next base: position 12,052,907 of record JBAMMX010000015.1, read on the forward strand.
AGTCTTCCGAACAACAGCGACCTGGTATATTATCTTTTCTAATGTCTATAATTGCGTGGCATTTTTTCTTTTTTTCATACTTGCCGGCGAACGATGTAACAGGATCTCTTTCTAGAAGAGATACTTGTAAGTAATCAAATTGCTAATGGGCCATAATCCGGGCTTGCCTCTCTGCAACTTATTTTTTTCTTTTCACGTGAAAAATGCCGTCCGAGGACAACATTTTTTTCTAACAGGTACACGTTTGTCAAAGCAACCTAGGGCTACAAACTTCTATATTTTGGAACAACGTTGAATGTGGACCCCTCGAGCTTGAAGGAATTGGGAAATCATCTTAGCCGGCTGCTCTTTCAACATATTAGTCATCAGGGTAGCTTCCACGCCAAGGAATAAAAGAGAGATTATTTGGAGAGACGGGTCAGGCTGTCTTGTCTTATTCTTGTTCAATAAAAATTATATATTTTGTAATTTTATAAGGGTGTTTATTTATTTTTTTTTTATATATGAGTTATGGCCATGTCTCACCATAAAATTTGCCAAAATCATAGGGCTGCGACATGTCCGCTCCTTTCCTTTTTCTGGAAAAAAATGTCTCTAGTTTAATTTAATTTATCAATATTTTATCTTATTTTATTTATAACAATTTAAAAAAAATTACCAATTTTCATAAAGGAATTCAAATAATCATTATTTCAATCGTCTCATCTTTTTTAAATGAATTTCAGAACAAGAAAATTATATATTTTGTAATTTTATAAGGGTGTTTTTTTTTTTTTATGAGTGTTAGAAATTTCATGACACATACACGCAGCGGAAACAATAAATAAAATTTTAGAATCGTAAATGTTTGAGTTCGCAATATATCTCAATCGGTAATGCAGAAAATTTTCAAAACCGCGAACTCTCAATGCGAATTTCTCGAAATCGGGATGATAGTCAAAATAATCGAACTATCACCGTAATACCACAACGATCCAATTCTTAACCCGATGATTTGTAAACGATCGGAAAACTCTCAATATTAATTGTTCTACTCAACAATTAATTTTCTCTCTCAAAAAGAAATTTTTTCTCTCACAAGAAAAAATAGCATTCTCTCTATTTTTCTCTCTAAGAAAAAACAATGAGATAAATTTCTTCTCTCTGCATGAATTCATTTCACGCCCCAAAAACAAATTGCTAGAGTCAATTTTCCATTTTTCAAAATGTAACTCCCGTAGAAGTTATCTTTGAGAGAGATTTGGGGAGAGTGGGTAATGGGTTTTAACCGACCCAATTTGAATTTCAAAAATTTAACTTTTTTACTTTGGTAATTTCTGCCCCACGTGGGCATCAACCAACATCTTCCACTTGCACACGAGAGCATTTTTACTTCCATCATAAGATCACAACTCATGCGATCCACCATATCACCCTACATGGTTTTCATACAGGGTTGGACGTCGTGCGATTAGCGAGTACACTTACAAACAAAGACTTCTCGATACACCTGTTAAGATGATCGAGTAATCACCGTTAGTATCAAAAAAAAACTCGCAGTACCCCAAATCCAAAACTGATTACATCCATCGAGCTACTTTCCTCATCGAAAATAATCCCAAGATATCGTTCGATTATGTATCCACTATTATGTTCAAATCCCTACATGGACGAACATAAAAGACCGGTTGGTGAATACAAAACAGTGATGCAATGTCAATTGGTATTTCCTTTCCCAAACTCGAATCTATCGGTCCCAACTCAGCTGCTTTCCTAGACCTGTCCCTCAGAACTCAATTTATTTTCTGGGTCATCGGTAAACAGACTAAAGTAGCAAACATTGAATCAGAACCTCAAGAAACAGTCAAAAGTAATAAAGAGATCCCACCCAATGGATTTCGGGTCTCACACAATGGGGCTCGGGGATAAATGTCGAGTCATTGTTTCAAATAATATAGCTCCCACTATCCCAAGTCATCTTTTCACACGTGGTATGAAACACGTACCACAGTGTTATTCCTCCATCTCTCAAAAGGGCATAGTCAGATTTCTCCAACACTGTGCAGGTATAGAGACTCAGTCTAAACATAAGACTTTACCCAGAGATCTCAGAAACAATATCACAAGTCGTAGGTGATATCCGAGATCTCAAATCTGGCTACTCATAGGCAACATGGATGTGGGTACGTCCATGTCAGTCATATCGCATATGACCTCATCCTGAATACGTATCAGGGCGATTTATGTTCTAACAGGGTCACTCTCAAAACCTCTTACAGCTAGAAACCGTCTCATCCCCGCTCACTCAGAGCCGGAGGTGGTCACTCGTGTGAGAGAGTCGACCTCACCTGCCTGACATATCTATTATCACTTTACAGAATATATATGACAACAAAAACAAGTGCATTAAATGAAAATATAACACAAAAGTAACTGAATAATGCATTATAATCATATATATAGAAAATCGATAAGCATCAATGTCATCAAAAAATACAAACTGAGAAATGTCAGAAAATACCCAAACCCAATGACTCTCTATGCCCTATAAAGGAGTCTCTAGTGATGGGTTTGGTGAAGGAGTCAACCACCATGCTGTGTCGAAATGTACTTAATTGTCACTTCAACCTTCTCGATGATGTCTCTAATATAATAGAATCCGGTGTCAATGTGTTTGGTCTTACTATGAAACTTAGGGTCTTGAATGTATGCGATAGTGGCCTGATTATCACAATAAATCATTACTGGCCTCCCACTATCCGCTACAATCCCTAAGTCATTTAGTAGTTTTCGGAGCCAAACACTTTCCTGAACTGCAATTGAGCATGCTACGAACTCAGCCTCCATCATAGATAGAGCAACACAGGTTTGCTTCTTGCTGCTCCAATAGATGGCCCCGCCATTGAGTAAGAAAACAAAACCTGATGTCGATTTGCGCTTATCCAAATCGCCTCTCCAGTCGGTATCTGAATAGCCCACAAGGCGCAAATCGCCTTCTCCGTAACACAAGGAGAAGTTTGCAGTTTCTTTTAGATATCGGGAAATCCTTTTCACTACTCTCCAGTGACCCCTTCCAGGATTTGCCTGATATCTACTCACTAGACCAACTGCATAACAAATGTCCGGTCTAGTACACAACATTGCATACATTAAACTTCCTACTGCACTGGAGTAAGATACTTTACGTATTTCCCTTACTTCTTCATGAGTTTTCGGACACATTTCCAGACTCAAGCCTTTACCTTTGGCGGTCGGAGTATCTATGGGATTACAGTCACTCATCCCAAAACGCTCGAGAATTTTTCTAATGTAGGTCTCTTGTAAAAGAACCAACATCTTTCTCGAGCGATCTCTCTGGATCTGAACTCCGAGGATGAACTCAGCTTCACCCATGTCTTTCATGTCGAAACTGGATGACAACCACGCTTTGATGGTCATTAAATATTGAATGTCGTTCACAGCCAACATTATGTCATCCACATACAATGACAGGATCACAAAAGAGTTATCGGACCGAATTAGATAGACACAATGATCTTCCTCGATCATCGTAAAACCGTATGATATCACCTCACGTGAAATCTTAGGTACCACCGCCTGGATGACTGTTTTAGGCCGTATATCGACTTTCGAAGTCGACAGACCTTGTCCTCTTGACATACTAGAACGAATCCCAGGGGCTGTTCCATGTAAATCTTCTCATCCAGGCTCCTATTAAGGAAAGCGGTCTTAACGTCCATCTGGTATAATTCTAGATCCATACTAGCGACAATCGCCAAAAGTAAACAGATCGAAGTAAACTTGACTACTGGGGAGAAAGTCTGCTCGTAGTCAATGCCCTTAGTCTGCGTGTAACCCTTGGCTACCAGACGGACCTTTTACCTCTCAATCGATCCGTCGGCCTTTCTTTTAATCTTGAGAACCCACTTGTTCCCAATGACCTTTCTATCCTCAGGCAAGTCAACTAGCTCCCAGACTTCGTTGACTCTCATTAATTCTATTTCCTCATGCATGGCCTGTAACCATTGGTCTTTTGCTGAACCCTTGAGAGCCTCATATACAGTCCTCGGCTCTCCATCGTCCTCGGGAGTCACAATGAGGATCTCATCCTCAATCGGGAAACGACGACAAGATACTTGTCCTCGACTACTCCTACGAGGAGAGAGAGCCATCACACCTTCGGATGGACCACTCCCATTAGGACGAAAATCCGTAATAAGGTCTTGAGTCCCACTGTTGGGCTCGGCTGAGCCACTAGGCTCATCCATCTCATAGAATGTGAAGTCTCGATCAATTTCTCATCTCTTAGGGAAATCACTCTCGAGAAAAGTGGCATCACGAGACTCTATCTCAGTGACAGTGCCGTCCGTATGTTCTCCTAGGAACACATATCTCTTGGACTGTTCAGAGTATCTAATAAAGATACACTTCTTTTTTCGCGGACCTAACTTGCCGTGCTGATGCGAGGAATCATGAACATACGCGGCGCAACCCCATGGCCTCAAGTGGCTAATGTCAGGCTGTCTCCCTGTTCAAAGCTCGTATGGGGTGCTGACTACAGATTTCGTCGGAATACGGTTAAGGACGTAGGTTGCAGTCAACAACGCATCCCCCCAATGAGAGATAGGTAAGTTGGCCTGCGCCATCATCGACCTCACCATCTCTAACAGAGTCATATTCCTTCTCTCGGCTACTCCATTCTGCTGAGAAATAACAGGAATAGTCAAATGTCTAGTAATGCCTCTATCGTAACAGAGCTATTTGAACTGTTTAGACGGATATTCGCGCCTCCGATCGGTTCTGAGAGTTTTCACCCTTATGTCTAGCTAATTTTCAACCTCGCTAATAAATCTTCTGAAACACTCTAGTGCCTCAGACTTGTGCGAGATCAGGTAGATGTAGTCGAAACGCGTGTAGTCGTCTATGAACGTAATAAAATACGTGGCTCCGTTTCGGGCTCTCACATTCATGGGTCCGCAAATATCGGAATGGACCATTGTAATGGAATCTCAGCTCTTATTGCTTTCCCAAATGGTTTTCTTGTAGCTTTGCCCGCAAGGCAAAACTCACATACGGGCAACTGGACCTTGGTTAGCAGGCCCAACAAACCGCTCGTAGCTAACCGGGTCATCCTCTCTTGCCCTATATGGCCAAGCCTACTATGTCATACATTCACATCATCCACTACACTATCAGATGCAAAAACAATAGTAGAAGAAGAATAAATTTCACAAAAGGAAATCATATCCAGTATATAAAGTCCCTCATGGACTAAACCGGAACATATCAAAGTACTGTCATAAGAAATTGAAACTCTAGAGTTTCCCAAAAGCACAGAATATCCTAACAAATCCAAATACCGAACAGATACTAGATTCCGCCTAATCTCAGGAGCATACAAAACGTCATGAAGATATAAGACTTGGTCACTTCGCAGCAATAGCTTGCAAGTGCCAATCCCCTTCACTTCAATAGATGCTCCATTCCTCACGTATAGCCTCCTCGCCTGGGGACTCAAACGGTGGAACTCCACGTATGCGCTCCTGTCGCGAGCTATATGGTCCGTGGCTCCTGAGTCTACAATCCACAAAGGATAAGAGTTAACGAGCATCACACTAGATGACACGTAACTCAAACTATGTAAAGAAGAAGGACTTACCTTTCGCTCGCCACACTCGCGTGCGAAATGCCCAGTCTTGCCATACACGTAGCATTGGACCTTGTTCTTATCGAGCTAATTCTTCTTGCATTTCTGTCCTCTGTCGTCGATCTTGGCAGATTGCTTCTTCTTGCCTTGGCCCTTGGCCTTCTTCTCATGCTTGTGCCACTTGCGCTTTACTCCTCGGGAGCCCTTACTCGACTCCGCAATGTTAGCATGAGCAGAAGAAAACCTAGCCACCTCCTGACGCTCCTCCTCTAGCTCACAATGCCTATTCACGTCCATGAAAGTACGAATACTCTCGGTGTGCGTGAGATAGGTCTTAACCACATCCAGGAGTTAAGTAAGGACTGGATCACACCCAGTACTTGAAACTCATCAGACATCGGCTCCCCCATATTCTTCAGAGAGACGATCATACTCGACATATGCGTTAAATGTTGTTTCATGGTATGATCGTGCCTCTTCTTATAAGTGATGAATTTATAGGTCAGCATCCTCAACTTAGGAGCTGACGGGGCGCCATAGTGCTCTTTCAGAGTATGCCAGATCGACTGTGCAGTAGGATACTGCTCGTAGATCGGAATCAGCTCATCGTGCATGCTGCTAAGAAGGATCACCCTCGCCTGGCCATTCTTCTTCTTCCAAGCACGATACACCTCCTGATCCCGTCGTGCTTGTGCCGTGGTACCCTCCCCGGGGTTCACCATCTCATTTTTAAGAACTTCCCCGAGCTCTTGTTCCTCGAAAACAAACTGAACCTTCCGGTGCCAAATGTCATAATTGTCAACGTTCAGCTTGTCTCCCTTTACGAGATCTAGAACGACAGTTTTCGTTGCAGCCATGTCTCTGTCACACAGAAAAAGAGACATTAGTGACAAATTGATATTTAATTCACAATTTTATGTACCCTACGAATCACCAATACCAAGATGACTCGAATACAGATTCCAAGACAAGCATATAAGTCAACGGACACTATACACCATAATTCGGGATTGCATCTCACCATTCAGAATAGGATTCAGTATATAAAAACCCACAATTAGTCACTTTTTGTCACAAAACCCTCAAAAAATCAGAAAATTTCAATTTTAGGATGACCTACGCGGCGCCGAGAGGGTTCACGCGCCACCAGGACCTCAGCGGCATGTCTCACGCACCCACACGAGCTGGAAAGGCGCCTGGGAGCATGCAGGACGCGCAGCGCGTCAGGCACACGCCTGCACGCGCCCGGTGAGCATCCGCAGACTCGCCTGACGCGTGGGCGCGCGGGCGATGCGCCTGTATGCGCGCTGCCGCGTCCCTGGGCCGGATCCAGATCCAGATCCGGACGCAGGTCGGGACCCAGAACCCGGTCCGGAGCCCTGGTTCGGGTCTGACCCGGCCAGACCCGACATCTCACGCGCCTTCGTGCGCATGCACCGGCACGCCTTTCTCGCGCGTGTAGTGAACGCGTCCACCTGCTTGGTGGCATGCGTCTCCGCGCGCGTGTATCACACACGCCTGCTTCTTCTTCACCCGAATGTTTGCAATTCGGGTTTCTCCGACCAAATTTTCGAAAATCTCACATTCCGGTATAGAATACATACAATATATATATCAAAATGTAGATCTAACAAAGGCAAACACAGATCTACCATTTTTATGAATCGATTTGACCTAAATTTCGTCAAATTTGGGGTTGAAGGGTTCGGTCACTATTCACGGCCGAATGCTTCAACCAGAATTTTCTTGGCCTAAACGTACTCAGAAAATTACGAAAAAATTATTTTCGTATTCTACGTGATTTGGGTAACACAATGGTATAATTGGATTCACGAAACTCATCCGTGATCCGGATCCCAAATTTTATTCCAAAAAATTATTTAAAAATATTTATAACACGCTCTGATACCAATATTTGAAATTTCGTGACACATACATGCAGCGGAAACAATAAATAAAATTTCGGAATCGTAAAAGTTTGAGTTCGCAATATATCTCATCGGTGATACAGAAAATTTTCGGAACCGCGAACTCCAAATGCGAATTTCTCGAAATCGGGATGATAGTCACAATAATCGAACTATCACCGCAATACCACAACGATCCAACCCTTATTCCGGTGATTCGTAAACGATCGAAAAACCCTCAATATTAATTATTCTACTCAATAATTAATTTTCTCTCTCAAAAAGAAATTTTTTCTCTCACAAGAAAAAATAGCATTCTCTCTATTTTTCTCTCTAAGAAAAAACAATGAGATAAATCTCTTCTCTCTACATGAATTCGTTTCACGTCCGAAAAACAAATTGCTAGAGTCAATTTTTCATTTTTCAAAATGTAACTCCCGTAGGAGTTATCTTTGAGAGAGATTTAGGGAGAGTGGGTAAATCATTTAAAATTTTAAAATAAAAAAGACTATATTAGAAAAGTTGTCTCTAAATAAAGTTTTTATAGACGTTCAAACTGGATTAGTCTGGATATAGTTTTGAATACCACGATAAAAAAAAATCAATTCTTCAATCAGTGCTTCACGTGTGGTTTAGTCTTTAATTTTGTAATTTTCCCTTTAATCAAACGCGACTGTAATTTTCTCAAAGGAGATCGTTCCCAAGCCAAACTCTCAATTCCCAACATTTTGTGGTTGGGAAAGTTTCATCTAGACAACCGCCGCGGGGAGCTTGACAAATCACTCAATCAGATATTCTTGATCTTATCCCCCAGCACTTTTGGCTTAGCCAATTACCACCCCCTCAATGAATGTCATTATTTGAGGCACAAATTCAATATAAATATCACCTTTCCTCTTCAAACTACATATATAGTCCGTCACCTAATTGCATAATTTTCCTTAGTACAAACTTTCAAAGTCATAATCCATTACCATCATAATGATATATCAATCGCTTGTCCTCACCTTGATTTCATGGGACTATTTTTTTATGTATTTAATATATCAATCGCCTGTCCCAAGACAATTGACAGTGGGCGTAACACCTTTAATTATCAACTATGGTTGTTTCGTTAATTCCATTGTCACATTCCACCAACCATTCCCACACCAAACCCCGTAATGGCACAAGTGTCAGTCAAGCATGATGGCCTTTTTGTAATGTACGAAATGTAGAAGAGGGATGATCTAATAATTTTTTTTTTTATCTTTTCTTAGACACCATCCAAAATCTAAAATTTTACTCTGATTATTTCAGACTGATCGCTACAATGATTCTTTTTGGAGACGAATTTCCCAACGAAAAATACTCTATACACATAATGGCCCGTGCTCCCAGCAACAGGAGTTGAACCTCGGTCATACTTAAAAATACTCAACCCTACATCCAATTGAGTCAACCAACATTGGTGGGATAATCCAATAACATCTACTTACGGTAACACTAACATATATACAAACATACTATGATTGATGGGACGTAACTTTAAATCCGATCCGATGAGTCAACTTTGAAAAGGCTCTTGTGAAAAGCTCACAAAGGACAGCTATCGATCGAAATTCAAATATGATTACTTATCGAAGGGTCTCAGTCGCCTAAAACTCCCGAACGATAGGGTCTCAATCGTCCCACCAATCGAATGTGATTCATTAAGAGAAGATAACCATCCTGACCGGGTATCCAATGGTTGGCTCCTCAACCGAAAAAGCCCTTAAGACCCTTCATCGGTCGAGCGACCAATCAATAGCTAACGATTCCAATGATACTAAAAAAAGACCAAAATACCCTATTAACTTTCGCCCTTCACTGCGGACAGCATTCTAAGGACTTTTCGGTTAAGGAAAGATTCTCTCCATAATACGAAAATTTCCCAAAAGATGAAGATCACAATTGATTCGAAATATTGAATTCTCAAAATTTTCGGATTGGCTCGATAAGGAAAATAGGTTTGAAACACTGCAGCAGCGTACGACTCTCACAGATATAAAATATCTTAAAACCCTCTAAAACAGGTACACTCTCTCGATCTTATACATTAGGCACTCTAATCATAGGAAATTACTCTCTCGAGCTCTTAGTCTGTTTTCCTTTCATACAAAAATCGTTCTTTCTGACTTGAGCGTTGAAATCTTCCCGTTGAAACACCCTCCAACGATTTTGTAGGTATCATATTTTTTTGACGGCAACTGCTCGGGTCAACGAAAAGTCGATATCTATGGAGTCATAATCTACCTCCAATAATAATCAAGAATATTTTTATCCTCTTGGCCCGACAAGACCAAGGAAACGTTTGGCTCAGATATTCAAAAATCAGAATTGAATTCAAAATAAAAAATTTTAATAATGGAATAAAATAGGATATGAGTTTAAATCGAAACTCATGTTTTTATTTAAGTTTCACAAGGGTTTTATTTCTATTTCAATAATTTAAATAATTTATATAAATTTTAAACTGATTGTTAATTCATTTTTCATTTTTCACCGACCCTCAAAAGATTTCAAATAATTCACCACAGATAATGCAGCACATAGTTTTCCGAAGGATAGCGACCTGGTATGCCATCGTTTCTGGGTGTCCGTAATTGCGTTGCGTGTTTTGCTTTTTCAGACTTGCCGGCGATCTCTTTCCAGAAAAGACACTTTTAAATAATTAAATTGCTAATGGGTCATCTCTGCAACTTATTTTATTCTTTCCAAGTATAAAAAGGCCGACACAGGATATCATTCCCCCCCCCCCCCAATAGGTGCACGTTTGTCAAATTAACCAATTGACATAAACTTCCATATTTTGGAACAACGTTGAACGTGGACCCCTTGGAGTTTTAGGAATTGGGGAATCATCTTAGCCGGCCGCCCGCCCGCCCCTCAAACATACTAATCATCAATGTATCTTCCATGGTTGTCATGGCTTGGGGAGGTTTTATCATGGATTGAGAAATTCGGGTCCACTAATGTGGGACGTTGCGTGGATTAAAGGTGTTACTTGAACGCCAAGAAACTAATCCATGCCAAGATCATGACTCATGCCATGGAATTAATGAGAAATTATTTGGTGAGACGGTTCAAGTTGTCTTTTTCTTTATTCTTGTTTAATAAAAATTATCTTTACTTTTCTTTTTATATAAGTGATGGCCATGTCTCACCACAAAATTTGCCTAAATCAAAGGCCGGCTAAGCTTCAACCGGGACATATCCACTCCTTTCCTTTTTTCTGGAAAAAAATGTTTATAGTTTAATTGAATTGAATTGAATTTATTACTATTTTATCTTATTTTATTTATAACAATTTTTTGAAAAAATTATAAAATTTTGTAAATAGATTGTAATTTTTTTTCATAAAAAGAATTAAAGTAATCATTATTTCAATAATATCAACTTTTCTAAATGAATTTTAAAACAATAAACAAAATATATTACTTTACTGGATGTGGTTAAGCTCGAGTAGGTCAGTTTCCGTACACGGAAGTGTGACAGGTCGGGTAGAGCCTCCCTGTGTATATCTTTAAAAGGGCCTTAAGGTGTGACGTGAGCCACGTTCACTCGTGTCATCCTCTCACCCCCACTTCTTCTCTCTATTTTTGTGTTTCTTTTTTTTTTTTTATTTTCCTCTCTCTCTCTCTTTTTTTTTTTCCACTTTATTGAATATATTTTTTTCCTATTTTTTTTTTTTAATTTTTTTATTCCTTTTATTTTGTTTTCTTTATTTTCTTTATTCTTTTTTATTTTATTTTTTATTCTTTTACTTTTAATAATAGTGATAAATTATGATAAATTTAGGATAATTGATAATAAAGTAATAGTAGTGGTAAAAACTAAAAAAATAACAAAATAACAAAAAATAAAAATACAAAAGAATTTAAAAAAAAACAAAAAAAACCCCAAAAAAAATCTTTTTATTCTTTTTTTATTTTGTTTTTTATTTTTTTATTTTTTTTAAATTTTGTATGGTAGTTGATGGGGCGTAGGGTAAGACCCAATTCAAAATGACAGGGGTCTTAGTCGCCTTGTTGACTATCTATCGATAGAGTTTCAGTCGTCTAGATCTCCTGAATGATAGGGGTTCAGTCACCTCACCAACCGAACGTGATTCATCAAGCGAAAGTAATCGCCCCGATCGGGTACTGAATCGTTAGTCCATCAAACGAACGAATTTTGAAAACCTTCCATCGGCCAAACTATCGATTGATAGCCAATAATACTAACGATTATAAAGGAAAGTCAAAATATCATAATAACTCCGATTTCCTATTTGAGAGTAGCATTTTTAAGACTTTTCAGTTAAGGAAATGGTCTCTCCAGAAAACGAATATTCCTTATAAGATGAGAATCACAATCAATTCAGAATATTGAATTCTGAGATTTCCGGATCGGTTCAATAAGGAAAGCAGGGTTGAACACACCGACGGCGTACGACTCTCGTAGGTATAATATATCTTAAAACCCTCTAAACCATGTACATTCCTTGAGCCTCACACATTGAGTACACTCATCACAAGGAATCTCTCCTTTCTTGAGCTCTCAGTTTGTTTCTTTACATTCAAAAATCGCTTTTTCTAACTTGAGTTTCGGAGTTCCCCAGCCAGAACACCCTCCGGCAGTTTTTGCATATCTCATATCCTTTTGACGGCAGCCGTTCGAGTCAACAAAGAGCTGGTATCTGTGGAGCTATAACCCACCTTCAACAGATTGGCGTCGTCCGTGGGAACAGACTAAAGTAACTTCTGTAATCCTGACAACTATACCTTTGAGAACCAGAGTATCTTCGAAAGCCGCCTCTATTGCAGAAGGGCGCACTGCAATGCCTTCCAAGACCGCCCTTCCTATAGCGCCTTATAACCCTACTCATAACCGTGCGGCCTCTCCTCGTCCCTCTCATTAGGAATAGGCCTTGCAACCCACAATCCCATAATAACCAATTATGGCCCTTACTCCAGAGCGAGTTAGCCGCCCTCAGATGGAGATGTTGGAGTCCAAAATTCAGGATATGAGCAAACAACTAGAGGGCCTTAGCCGCGCACTTAGGCCCGAGGGCCAATCTTTTGTTGGAGGGTCCAAGCGCCCCCAGCAACGACCGTCGCCCCACGCCATGAAGTGTCCAAAAATTCCAGATTAGATCCATGCGATCTTCGAAAGCAAGTTGAACAACTCGTTACTAAAGAATTCAAGCGAGTTAATACTCAGGGAAACCAACATTCCCTCTATTCTCACGTTTCACCTTTCGATTCGAAGGTTTCTTCGAAACCTATGCCTCATAATGTACTCCTGCCCCCATTGAAAGATATGACGGGACAACAGACCCTCGGGATCATATGGCCCATTTCGTGACTGTGATGATTTCAAGAGACATGTCCGATGCGGCTATGTGTAAACATTTTCTCACTACTCTCATGGGGAACGCATTAACTTGGTTCAACTCTCTTCCTCCATTAAGTATAAAGACTTTCTCTCAACTACGGGAACAGTTCGAGTCATATTTCATGATAAGCAGAGGGGTCAAAAGAAAATCCACTTCTCTACTGTCATTACATCAAAAGGAGAATGAGTCTCTGAGGGACTTCCTGGAAAAATTCAAGGTAGAAATGATAAGGGTCTCATCTTTGAATCATTCCATCGCGCTGGCCATGCTACTAATAGGACTACGGTCTTCTGGCATGAAAATATCAATCACAAAGAATCCTCGTGCTAGTTTTCAAGAATATTATGCCCGAACCGAGAAATATGTCGTCGCTGAGGATGTTGAGGCGTTTGACCATATAAGAGATTAATCCGTTTGAAAGGAACGTAATCGATCACCCAGAAGGTCTCCACCCAGAAAGAGCCGAGTGAATCCCCCTCCTTCATGGAAGTATCACAACTATACCCCACTGAACGAGACCCCTAGCCGGGTCTTAGCCTTAATCAGGGACAAACAATACATCCGATGGCCCCCACGGTCAACTAAGAATAACTCCAGCAAAGGCAGAACCAAATACTGTCACTTCCACCATGATTACGGCCACACAACAGATTATTGCAAGAAACTAAAGGATGAACTAAAATTTCTGGTGCGCAACGAGAGACTACAAGAGTTCATCGATAGGAGGGAAAGAGATCCCCCCGCCGACCATCAGCAGGAACCGTCGCGATGTGATCGGGCGGAGGATCGATAAGCCGCTCGGCCCCCAACCTGACAGAAGAGATGGAGTAATACTCCAAATCCATAATGGGCAAGTCCTCTAGAAGCTTCCCCATCCTTCCGATGATTTGTCAGAAAATGAAACAAGACGCCTAATCACGCCGATATTCTATTTCCCAAAAACACTTCCCTCTGCACCACAAGAAGTTTTAGCGACAAACGCCAATAAACGACAAGGGGGAAGAGGCTCGTCATTGGTTTCACGAACAAAGACTTAGTCAGGGTAGACCCAAGTCGACACGACCCCCTTGTGATGACCGCCAAGATTGAGCAACATGAAGTTAGAAGGATCTTTATCAATCAGGGGGTAGGCTGTAATCTTCTATACTGAGATGCGTTCAGTCGAATGAGGTTTACTTCTGATCATCTCCAACCCCACGCAGACCCGGTCGAAGAGCTTTCAGGCGAATAGATATACCCCGAAAGTATTATCTCACTATCGGTTACTCTCGGAACACCTCCTAACCACGCGACGGCTTTTGTCATATTCAACGTGGTGGATTTTTCTTCACTCTACAATGTCATCCTAGACAGGTCGGGCTTGAACGCCCTAGAAGCTCTACCCAGCACTAAGCACATGAAGATCAAGTTTAGAACGCTACTAGGGATTGAGACACTGTCATGTGATCCGGAGCCGTCAACTTCTGCTCCCAAATGATCATCAGGCTTTACTGTTAATGGTTCCCCCTCCGGACTGCAGGGGTATTTTTCAACTTAGTAAGGCATGGACTTAATGGACTTTCTGTAAGCGTATTCCATGATCTTACTAAACGGTGAGTCTAAATTACCCAGATCCTATCGTTCATACGTGTCGTCAATAAGGGATGGAACTCCTCGAACGGGTGGACACGGTCCCTTTATCTAACGTCTCTACCGAACGACGGATCTAAATCGCCCAGATTCTATCATTAGTATGTGTCGTCAATAAGCGATGAAACTTCTTGAATGGGTGGACATGGCTCCTCTATCCAACGTCTTTGCCGAACGGCGGGCCTAAATCATCCAGATCTTGTCGTTCGTACGTGTCGTCAATAAGGAATGAAACTCCCCAAACGGGTGGACACGGTCCCTCTATCTAACCTCTCTATCGAACGGCGGGTCTAAATCGCCCAGACCCTATCGTTCGTACGTGTCGTCAATAAGGGATGGAACTCCCCGAACGGGTAGACACGACCCCTCTATCTAATGTCTCTACCGAATAGCAGGCATAAGTCGTCCCGATCCTATCATTCGTACGTGTCGTCAATAAGGGATGGAACTCCCCGAATGGGTGGATATGGCCACTCTATCTAACGACTCTACCGAACGGCGGGTTTAAGTCGCTTAGATCCTATCGTTCGTACGTGTCGTCAATAAGGGATAGAACTTTCCGAACGAATGGATTTGTCCCCTCTATTCAACATTTCTACTGAACGATAGACCTAAATCACTCAGATCTTATTATTCAAATGTGTTGCAAAAAAGGGATATGACTCCCCAAACGGATGGATACGGTCTGACTATTACTTATTTTTTACCCGAACAATGGGCCCAGTCGCCCTGATTCTACCAGACTGACGCAGCAAGAATTGCAACTGAGAATAACAAGATGACTTCTATTGGCGAAAAAGTAAGGATTTCTTATTGAACAAGCAAAGGGCACCGAGTACAAAATTTTGAACAAATGTTACAAAAAATCAAGAAGGGGGGACAGCCGGACACTGAGTTTTCGTCACCTCCTCAACCGGAGGCAGAGTATCACTTAGGCCCATACAGTGGATTATTTCTTCGGTGCATTTCAACCTTTCAGACAATTTGCATTAAGAATCTTTAAAGATGATGGTATCCTTCGTACTAGATTCCTCAAAGTCAGCTATTCTGCATTCTGTTACCCAAAGAAACTCTTCACGAAGTTGGGTCAACTTCTCGACTGATTGAAGACATGCCTCATATACCTTAGCCTCCAATGTCAACCTCTCGCATCGCCCTTGACACTGGGCCTACTCTAATAGAAGATTTCTTAGCTCCTCTTCTTTCTTATTGAGCAACGCACCAAATGTGCTCTCGATCTTTGCGTCATCTTTCTCCAAAACAGGGATTCCTTTCTGCGCTTGAGCCGGATGGCTTAACTCAGAGATACGCCCCTCTAAGTGATTTATCACCTGCCTCCCCTGTTGTTCTTGAAATTCGGCAAGAACTATTGTCTGAAAGGGAAACTGAGTCAGCAAAGGCAAAAATGAGAAAAAATTCAATGAATATAGAGAAAACGATACCATTAACCCTAGGGACTTAAGAGCCCCCCTGACTTGCTCGTAAGACATCCTGTGGAATCGAGCTCGCACCGAAGGAAGTCCAATAGGTTGGCAACGCGATCCGCCTCAACCAGGTCTATGTAGTTGTATTGCATATCCCAAGCACAGATGGCGACGGTTTCCCCTTTTTTTTAGCCCTTCTTCCCATCAAAGGATAGAATGGGAATGACAGGTGGAAAAGCAGTGTCATCAGGAATCTTGCGCTTTCCTTTGCGCGAAGGCCAAACTGGAATAGCAAATGAAGGCCCTACCATTTCCCCCATCATAGCTATGGGAGCCCGCGACCCTGTCTTAGCGCCAGATGAGGAAGCATCTCCCAATCTTCTTGGTTCACCCTCACCAGTGCTTCCTTTCCTAGAAGACTCACTATCTTTCGAGACAAGAGTCTCCATTAGAATGACTCCTGACGGATCCGAGCGCTCCGACAGAACAATCAGCTCGCGCCTTGACGAAAGCAAAGATAATGAAAATTGTCTTCTCTGCGACAACGGAGAAGAAAACTTCTGGAGGGCCACAGACGCCCCGACAGTCTCCTGAGGAGATTCCCTCGCACCCAACCGAGCCTGCCTATCAATGGTAATTTTCTCTAGTATGGCATCATCGAGAGCGTCCACAAAATCAACCAACCCAAACTGTCCTCTCTCCAATAAGAGAGGCCTATCTATTTTCATCTTTTCCCCAATCAGCAAGCTGGCCAAGAACAGCATCTGATTATCTAGTAGGGACTTGACCCATATACTCCGACTGGAGGACTTGCAATAATCGTCGATCGACCGAATGAAACGACCGTACTTAGATGCGGCAGGAGGCTTCAGTCCTAAAGAAGGCCCCTCATTGGCATCAGGCAGGACATGGATGCGATTATTATCCGAAAACTCTACGAAAAATAACTTGTGCATCCAGTTCTTATTTATGGACTCTTTGTAGCAAAACTTCCAGTCAGACTCGAGTCGAGTCTGTAGTTTGTACTAGCCCATAGTCGAGCCACTGTTTCCACATCTCATCAAAATAAAGATGGACAACAAGATGTCGAAATTTAAGCGAAGACGACAAAATCCTAATAGGAAAACCACAGCAACTACCAGACTCCAGGCACTTTGGATTAGGAGAGTTGGAAATATATTCCAACGGTATAATACCTCTATGAAAGGACCTGTGTATGGAACTTTTAATCCATACTTAACCAATTGGAGGTATATCGGTATGCAATCCTCTGGCGCAGTATTAGCCCTATCAATTTTCGTGGCAGACACCAAGGTATAATCATCTCCTATCAGCATATCAGTTTGGAACTCTTGAAGTTCCTTTAAGGACATAACGCTCGTGATGTTACTGATGCCTGGAAAAGACTGAGAAACGGACGTTTTCGCTATTATTTCTGAAAATGACTTTTCTAACAGATCTCAAAGAAAGTAGAAGAATGAAGATGCCAAACACCCACGAACAAATGGTCTTATAAAAATGTCAAGAGATAATCTGTCCACCCCCAATGACGGCCTACGATGCCAACATTACTTACGGTACCTTTCTCACGAAATGGGACCCTGAGTCGGGACAAGTGATGGGGCGTAGCTCTAGACCCAATTCAAAAGGACAGCGTTTGAAAGGCTCACACACAAGGCTCACAAAAGACAGATATCGACTAATATTTAATATTATCTATGACTATCTACCGAAGAGGCTTAGTTACCCAGGTTGTTGACTATCTATCGATAGGGCCCCAGTCGCCTAGATCTCCAAAATGATAGGGTCTCAGTCGTTGCACCAACTAAACATGATTCATCAAGCGAAAGTAATCACCCTGATCGAGTATTGAATCGTTAGTCCATCAAACGAACGAATTCTGAAGACCTTCCATCGGCCAAACGATCGATTGATAGCCAACAGCACTAATGATTATAAAGGAAGATCAAAATATCTTAATAATTCTGATTTCCTATTTGAGAGGAGCATTTTTAGAATATTTCAGTTAAGGAAACGGTCCCTCCAAAAAATAAATATTCCCCATAAGATGAGAATCACAATCAATTTAGGATATTGAATTCGAGATTTCTGGATCGGTTAAATAAGGAAAGTAGGATTGAATCACCTCGATGGCGTACGACTCTCGCATATATAAGATATTCTAAAAGACTCTAAGCCAGATACGTTCCTTGAACCTCACACATTGAGCACACTCATACAGGGAATCTCTCCATTCCTGAGCTCTCAGTCTGTTTCCTTACATTCGAAAACTGCTATTTCTAATTTGAGCATCGGAGTCTCCCCCGTCGGAGCACCCTCCGACGGTTTTTACAGGTCTCATATCCTTTTGATGGTAGCCGTTCGAGTCAACAAGGAGTCGATATCTGTGGAACTACAACCCACCTCCAACAGTAGTGGTAAATAATGATGAGTTTAGATAATTAGTAATAATATAATAGTCATGGTAAAAATACAAAACAATAAGAAAAAAGAACAAAATAAAAGAATAAAAATACGAAAGAATTAAAAAAAAAAATCAAAAGAACAAATCAACATAGGAGGGGCGGTTCTACCGTATGTTTAACTTTTTTTATTTTGTTTTTTTATTCTTTTTTATTTTGTTTTCTTTATTCTTTTTATTCTTTTTTTATTTTGTTTTTTTATTCTTTTGTTTTTTTATTAGTTTACTATGTTGAGGTTTTTTTTATTCTTTTGCTTTTTTATTTTTTATTTTTATGATAAATTGTGGTGAGTTTAAAATAATTAGTAATAATGTAATAGTAGTGGTAAAAACTGAAAAGAAAAAAAAAAGAACAAAAACAAAGGAACAAAAAACAACAAAAGAATAAAAACACAAAAGAATTTAAAAAACAAAAAAAAACCCAAAAAAATCTTTTTATTCTTTTTTTTATTTTGTTTTTTATTTTTTTATTTTTTTATTCTTTTATTGTTTTGTATGATAGTAGTAAATTGTGACGAGTTCAGATAATTAATAATAATATAATGATAGTGGTAAAAATATAAAAAAATAAAAAAAAAACAAAACAAAAGAAAAGAAAAAACTAATAGAATAAAAATACGAAAGAATTAAAAAAATCCAAAAAAACCAAAAAAAGTCAAAAGGAAAAAAAAAAAAGAATAACATAAGAGGGGGGTTCCACCGCTGGTGAAACCGCACCTCCTATGTTGAACTTGTTTTTATTTTGTTTTTTTATTTCTTATTCTTTTTTATTTTGTTTTCTTTACTCTTTTTATTTTTTTTTATTAGTTTACTATGTTGAGTTTCTTTTTTACTTATCAAAATGGAGATTAAAAGAAAAGATATAATTAAAAAAGATGAATGTTTCTTTGCTCTATGCTTTCTGTTTCTCTCCTCTCTCTCTCTCTCTCTCTCTCTCTAGCTCTCTCTCTCAATCTCCTTCTCTTTCTCTCTTGCTATTCCCAAATTGTCATTTTCAATCTTTTTTTAAAACCCCCGTCACCATCTACTGCATTACCTCGTTCCCTCTGCCCTGCTTTTGTTATGCTCTGTTTTCACTGCATCATATTGGGTTGATTGCCACAGCTGGATTCTTACTTTGCAAATAGGCTGGGTTATTACAAATTAGTATCAAAGCTAACGTTTCTCAAAGAATCTTTGACATCAAAGAACGAATACAATAATTGGCCATGGAAATCCAAGAAAGTTATCTCCAGTTGGTACGAAGCATGGATGAATTTGATCGAAAATTAGAAAATATTATAGCAATTTTTTATGATAGATTCAATACCATCATGAAAATATTTGACAAAAATAATCATGAAGAACATGAAAGAATGTGGTATGATATATCTCTATCTCTAACTTCTATCTCAATTACTTCCCCTCTACGTGAAGATTCACCTGGTTCCACCTATTAAGCAAATTCCCCTGGAAGCAATGAACTGAACTCAACAACTCAATCAAATGGACCAATTCTCCAACCTGCACTTGCATCTCCACCCCTTAAGATTCCCTTTGTTCCAGAAACAAATAAAGAAATTGCACCATCTATGTTACCCAGTACATTGACAGCACTACCTCCATTTACTTCAGCTCCTCCACTTGTAATATTTCATGATATTCCCCCGACTTTGCCACCTGTTATTCCAAAAAGAGTGGTGCCTAGTGATAATGGTTCTATCTCTGACCCATTGGCTCCGGTACCAATTTTATCATCCTCAAAAATGTCGCCAGAGAATCCTCCTTCAATCCATCCTGTAGTACAAAGATCAGCACCACCAACTATACAAATCAAAAATCCATATTGTGCAACTATTGCTTGCAATATTTATGAGTACTTGCATGCATCTGAGGCAAAGGAGAGGGCTTCTGTTGATTTCATGGGGAGAACTCATGAAGACACCAATGTTGGCATAATGGATTGGCTTGTTGAGGTAATTAAAAAGTACAGATTTGTGTCAGATACACTATATTTGATTGTGAACTACAAGAATAAGAAGAAGAAGAAGAAAGAGAAGACAAAAAAAATGTAAGCATCTGCAGTGTCAGCCATAGTCAGACTGATCATTGAGGACAAGGATGGTTTAATGGGGAGGAAATTTGTAACAACTAACCCCAGGTTATTGAAACATTTTTCAAATGTAACGGTTAGTCCAACAGTTTTTGGAACTATAGGTAGTTAGTTAGATTGATTTTGTTAGGGAGTAGTTTCAAATGTAACATTTTTTGTTTTTATTTTGTTTTTTTTTTTATTTTTTATTCTTTTTTTATTTTGTTTTCTTTATTCTTTTTATTATTTTTTGTTTTGTTTTTTATTCTTTTGTTTTTTTATTAGTTTACTATATTGAGTTTTTGTTTTTACATGAGAATATAGTGGGGATCAGAAGAAAATGAGATAGAATTTTATTTATCAAAATGGTTAATGGAAAAGATATAATTAACATAGTCAGCGTATATGCACTCAAAGTAGATATAGATGCAATTAGTAAAAAATAATTTTGAAAAGATTTGGATAAATTTATATAGACTATACCTAGTACAGAGAAATTATTTATTTGAGGAGATCTTAATGGACATGTAATAAAAAATAATGAAAGATTTGAAATTGTACATAGAAATTTTGGTTTTGGTAGTAGGAATGAAGCGGGAGAAATCGTTCTAGAGTTTGTTATAGCATTTGATTTGATACTTATAAACATTCTTTTTAAGAAAAGAGAGTCGCACATAGTTACATATAGGAGTGGGTTGAATGCTAGTCAAATATATTTTTTTCTAACTAGGAGGAGTGACAAAATAATTTGTAAAGATTGTAAAGTTATACTGAGAGAGAGTGTAACAACTTAGTATAAACTTTTAGTTGTAAATGTAAATGTGCCTAAAAGGCAAAAGGAATATCGTTCGTTGGTAAAGTTAAGAATTAAGTGGTGAAAATTGAAAGAAGAAAAAGTAACAATTTTTAGAGAAAAAATAATACAAAAATTAATTTGGTCGGCCAATTATAATTCAGAAACTATGTGGGTAAAAATGTCTAATAACATTAAAAATGTAGGTAGGGAGGTTCTTGGTGTATCTAGAGGATGAACTCCAATAGGTAAGGAGTCATGGTGGTGGAGTGAGGAAGTTTAAACTGTTATACGAATAAAACAGGAGTGTTATAGAAATCTTAAAAATAAGAGAAAAAATGAGACATTTGAATTATACAAAAATGCGAAGAAAAAAGTGAAAAAAATTATCCAAAAATAATAAAAAAAAGATATATAATGAATTATATAAGAAGTTAGAAACCAAAAATGGAGAGAAAGAGATTTACAGAATTGTCAAATTAAGGGAGAGAAAAGGAAAAGATTTAAATAGTGTTAGGTGTATCAAGAGTGAGACTAATAGTATATTTGTGAGGGATAGAAATATAAGAAAACGTTGGAGGGATTATTTTGATAACCTGTTCAATGCAGAGGGTACAAAAGACATTGGTAATATTACGATACCTGTGGAAGAAATCAATAGGGATTTCAAACATAAGATTTGTTTTCATGAAGTAGAGGAAGTTTTAAAGAAAATAGAAAATAATAAAGTTTTAGGACCCGCTAACATCCCCATTGAGATGTGGAAATGCTTGAGGGAGGTCAGAATAGCAATGTTAACAGATCCTTTTAACAAAATTTGACAAACCAAGAAGATGTCCAAAGTATTGAGAGAGAATAAACTTGTACCATTATATAAGAATAAATGAGATATACAAGACTGCTCTAATATTATAGGAGAATTAAACTTATAAGTCATACTATGAAATTGTTGGAAAGAGTAATTGAGTATAGATTGAGATTTGAAATAAGCGTGTTTCAGAATCAATTTAGATTTATGTCAGGAAAATCCACTATTGAATCAATCTACTTATTGAGAAATCTGATGGAGACATTTACGGTACAGAAGAGAAACTTACATATAGTATTCATTAACCTAAAAAAGGCATATGATAAGATATCAAGAGATACATTATGGTAGACGTTGATAAAAAAGATGATTTCTATCAGATATATCAATCTAATTAAAGATATGTATGATGGAGTTGTCATAAATGTAAGAACTTGCGGAGTGTAAGTGATAGCTTTCCAATAAACATTGAACTCCATCATGGATCGACATTAAATCCAATTCTATTTGTAATAATGATAGATGAAGTTACAAAAAATATCCAAGATTAAATACCATAATATATACTCGTTGCAGATAATACAGTGTTGGTAAATGAGATTAAAGAGGGTATTAGTACTAAATTGGAACTATGGAAGGACACACTAGAGTTCAGAGGATTTAAATTGAGAAGATTTAAAACGGAATACATGAAATGCATATTCGGCAATAGTCATCGGAACGATGAAAAAACAATTAGTTTAGAAGGACATGATGTATCAAAAAGCGAACATATTAGATATTTTGGATCCATTATCCAAAATGACGACAATATAGATGAAAATGTAAATCATAGGATCCATGCGGGTTGGATGAGATAGAGAAGAGTATCTGGAGTTTTTTACAATTGCATGATACCACTCTATCTGAAAGGGAAGTTTTATAGAACGACAGTAAGACCTGCATTACTATATGGCACCGAATGTTGGACCATTAAATAAAAAAAAGAGTAGAAAATGACTGTAATTGAGATGAGAATACTAAGATGGATGTGTGATAAAACTAAGAACGATAGAATTAGAAATGAAAAGATACGCAATAAATTAGGAGTGAACTCAATTGTGGATAAGATGCAAGAATATCGTTTGAGGTGGTTTGGACATGTATAACGAAAACCAAAAAATACACCAATTAGAAGAATCGAGAGTTTAAATATAGGAGATTTAGAAAAATGACGAGATAAATCATTAAAAATTTAAATGCAATGTATTCGTAAAAATATGACAGTTAAGGGGTTAACTGAAGAAATATTTTTGGATAGAAATAAATGGCGTAGAAGAATTAAAATAACTTAAATCATCACTTTTTGTATTGTAAAATGTATTTAAAATTTTTGTGTGTGTGTGTGTGTTTTTTTTTTTTTTTAATCATTTTATATTTGTCTCTTAAATGGCTGACTCTAAATTTTGGAATTAAGGCACATGTTGTTGTTATTATATGTTAAGCTTCTTTTTTATTCTTTTGTTTTTTTATTCTTTTAAAATAAATTATAATGAGTTTAGGATAATTAATAATAATGTAAGGGTAATAAGAAAAAACTAAAAAGAATAAAAAAAAAAGGAATGAAAAACAACAAAAGAATAAAAACACAAAAAAATTAAAAAACAAAAAAAATCCCAAAAAAAAAAATTCTTTTTATTCTTTTTTATTTTATTTTTTGTTTTTTTATTCTTTTGTTTCTTTATTGTTTTGTATGGTAATAATAAATTGTGATGATATTAAAATAATTAGTAATAATATAATGGTAATGGTAAAAATACAAAATAATAAAAAAATGAACAACAAAACAAAAAAACAAAAGAAAAACAAAAGAATAAAAATACGAAAGAATTAAAAAAAATCAAAGAAAAAACAAAAAAAAAATCAACATAGGAGGGGGGTTCCACCGCCAGTGGAACCGCCCCTCCTATCTTGAACTTTTTTTTTTTTTTCTATTCTTTTTTATTCTTTTTTTATTCTTTTGTTCTTTTATTAGTTCACCATATTGAGTTTTTTTTATTCTTTTATTTTTAATAGTAATGATAAATTGTGGTGAATTTAGAATAATTAATAATAATATAATAGTAGTGGTAAAATTAAAAAAAAAAAGAAAAAAAGAACAAAAACAAAAGAACAAAAAAAATACAAAATAATAAAAACACAAAAAAATTACAAAAAACAATGATAAAAACCAAAAAAAACCAATAAGAAATAAAAAAAAAGTTCAACATAGGAGCAACAGTTCTACCTATTCATCTAAAAAAATAATGGTAATAAGAGATCTCTACTTTTGATAATGAAAATCAATAGTGATATGAAATCAATATTTAAATATGGATATCATAAAATAAATTTGGAGTTCAAAAGAAAGCTCTTTCTTCTCTTGAATTGTTCTACTTAACGGATTCATTCCGTAGTAGAGCAGCTCATATCAAAGAGCTTTCTATGTGGATGAGTTTAGATGTACAGATCATCTCTCTTTCTTTGAATCCCGAATCACGGGATTGAACGAGGGGTTGTCCACCTCCTTATTCATTGCAAATAGTTGCGTTTTAGTTTTATGAGTGTAACTCACCAATGTTACATTTATGATTGCTTCTTTTTTACATACGGACTAGTTTGTGATTCAGACAAATTTGTGATTTAAGTATGAAAGATTATATTTTTTCATTGATTTGTTCTTAACTTTCGATACTCAATCAGTTTATCATGATTAAATTTTACTATCTATAATTACTTTTAATCATTTTTTTTTTATAATACACATCGCGTAAGTGTGGTATGGATACAAGCCGTTAGTTATGCCAAAATTAAGGAAAACGAGGGCCCGAATATGTCCTCACCTTGCTTTCATGGGATGTTCTGAAGCATTGGTTCAATTTATTTAACACTTTTAATCTGCGGGTAGATTTACGATCCTTGCCGTGAGCCACGACTATGGAGGATTTGATCATAGCCATATATTGATGATTATTATGATTAATGAGCTCCTGAAATGAAATGTTAGAAGCATCATCATAGATTGGGTGTAATAGAAAGAGTATTCATTTTGTTTCTAACAGATCAGATTTGAGTTCTTTTAGTAATGTAAAATAATTAGGATGGAAAATCTTTTTTTATTTTGGATGTATCATAAGGTTGATCAGTTTAATTGAGATATAATTTTAGATATCGGGTGATAATTAAATAAAGATAAAAAAAAATGTCCGAAGTCAACATTCAATGCCGTTCCAGAACAGCGGGCGCCAGCACTTCGGGCGTCAAAGAGGCAACCTTTGATTATGTCCCATCATAAAGATACATTTGCACCTTTAAAAATGTATATGATGATACGAGTTTTTTTTTTTTTTTTTTTAATCACTTCGGAAAAGATAAGTTCCAGTGGTAAGCTTATCATCTTCAGAGTCGGTAAGAGAGGATGTTGACTTGGAAACCTTTGGATCCACGTGATGCGGCATTGGTTTGTCTGTACAGCCTGGTTTCCACTCCAATTCCACTTTTTTGACAAGCGAAGGCCCTTTTGTTCTAAGAAATTAAGAAAATTTGAAATGAGAGAATAGGGCTGAGAAGTTTATCAAGAGCCACTCCGAATATCAACCTATCGCTAACTTAATAGAGAATAATATTAAATTTTTTAATTAAATTTAAAATTTAAAATTTAAAAAATAAAATAAAATATATTAATAGAATTATTCTTAAATTAGACTTGACAATACACGAATTAAATTAATATTTAAATATCAATTAATTATTAAAAAAGAAAAAAAAACCTACTCTAATCAACCAAAATATGATCTGAGGAACAACATAAATTAAGAAACATATTATCCAATTTCTCTTGCAATGCAACGGGGAAGAAAATGCAATTCTTCAATCGGTGCTTCACATATGGTTTAGCGTTTGATTTAGTAATTTTCCCTTTACTCAAACTTGGCTGCCATTTTCTCAAACGGAGATCAGTCCCAACATGTTGTGGTTGGGAAAGTTTCATCTAGATGGGGGCTCCACAAATCACTCAATCAGATATTCTTGATCATATCCCAGCATTTGTGGCTTTGCCAATTACCACACCTTAATGAATGTCGTCACTTTGGCACAAATATAATATAAATACCACCTTTCCTCTTCAAACTACATAGCCGGTCACCTGATTGCATAATTTTCCTTACCATAAACTTTCAAAAGTCATAATCCAACATGCTATCATAATAATATTAATTCATAAGGAAATTATGCCCTACTTATATAATTGCCATAGATCAATTATCCCTAATATCAAAATAATTAAATGTTGCAAGTGGTAATTATTAAGATTGTAATACCTCTGTTTCCTTTTAATTGTCTTTACATTTTAAGTGTTGTAATTCAATGAAAAATTAATTATATTTTTTAACTTAAACTCTTACTCAATAATAAATAATTTTTACAGTTTTTTTTTTTTTTTTATTCTGTTAGATTTTAATCATCAATCAATACTGCTTAAAAGGATAATTTAGTTGAAAGTTTTTTAAAATTAAAGTTATTAAATATGTTTATTAATTTTTGAGCCACAGCAGGGAATGGATGGAGTCAATAGATTGATAAATTCTGACCACGCTAATGAGCTATAGCTAATCTGATACAATTCCATTTTCTTTTGTAAAAGTTTAAGTTTGAGTTTCTATGTACACAAAAATATATATATATATATATATATATATATATATATATATATATTCTGATGGCAATATGGGTGTGCTTCTGGGAACCGACCCAGCCAGAAAAGAAAACCATCTCTGGGACCTCCAATTCACACAAGTACTGATATGCGGCACCATGGAAAGGCATTGAAGTGGACTCTAGATCGCATGAAGGGGTGAGGGAACCTTCTAGGTCACCCGTGACGCAAGACACAACATATGCCGCATGACGTAGTTATTTTGTTTTCTTGTGACAGTTTATATAAATATTAATTGTTTTATAAAAATAATAAAATAATCATATTTTATAATAAAAATTTTAAATAATTAAATATATAATTATTAATCATAAAAATAATATAAAAATCATAATTATGATTACAATTATAATTAAATAAATAATTTATTAAATATGAAAAATATAAAAATTTTTATGTAAATATTAATTAATTTATATATTAAATATGTTAAAAATAAACTTATATTTGTTTAAGCTTATAACATTTAAATTACAAGATTACCCCCTTGTCATTCCAATTATAAATACAAGAAAGAAGCGTATTCAAGCAAGATTCAGTGCTAGATCCCACACCGATAGGAACCCCCCCCCCAGGGGGCTTTTGTCTTCCCCACCCCATCTATTCACAGCCTGTGTCTACTATTGTACAGTAAGTAATATGATGGCTGCCAAGTTAGACAACCACAACCAGCAAAAATACCAAGACATCATGATAGAAGAAGATCGAGCTTTAAGTCATGAGACCAAGGCGACTAGGCTTGTCATCTCTTATCTCATCATCCAATCACTTCTCTTTTCGGTTTCTAACTCTGTATTCACTTGCCTTTATTGGTGGATTCCCCTCCTGCTCTCTCTCTCTTCCTCTGCTCTCTTCTTTGTTTTTTTCTTCAAAGAAATTGCCAATTATATGAATATCAGATCTGGGCTGGACCAAAGTGAGTTCGATGAGCAAATGACGTATCGACGGATCAACGATTGTCGGACGGCTCTGATGTCTTACAGAGCTCAAGAGCCAGATGTTCCGGTTAAGCTAAGGTTGAGGCGGCGTATTGCTTATCTGAGCGTGATTGTATCGGCCTTGGTTTGGTTTGGACTTGTCATGGTTTACGCTTGCTATGTCCTCCCAAGTGACTGTGACCACCCTGTTGTTTATCCAAGGTAATCTTCGACGTCTTTAGCCCAAAGCCAAAAACAGCAAAGTTATCATCGATTTAGTTTTTTCTTGAGTACTAAATAAATATTTAATCAAATGAACTAATATTAATTTATTTATGAATATGTTTTGATCAAATTTTAATTAAATATTTGTTTGAATTAATATACCCTCATATATATTGAATTATAATTTAATATTATTTTTTTCGGGTAAAAACACATGAATATCATACTTCTTGTTATCATGATATCTTGTTTTGGGTAAAAAAAATAATAATAAAAGAAAGAGGAATCTTTACAAGCCCTATGAATATTGCTATTCATAGAATCAATATTTCTTGAAAGATGGTCTGATAAAATAATTTTGATCAATAATTTAATAACTACAAATTAATATTATAGAAATTATTAAAAAATTGGGATAAAAATATAATTTGAACGTATAAATAAATATAATTTAATAATTATATACCCAATAATTTTATTAAATAGAACATGTACAGATCTTTTATTAAGTAATTATATAATAAAATTATTTTTTATTGAATATTTTTAAACCCACAAATTCCCTAATAAATGAAAAGGGAATCGTAAGCACCGGACCCTTGCTCCCGGTACATGTCCCTATTATCACGGGGTAAACACAGGTACAGGTGCCGTAAAGCTGGCGCTGACCTCCACACCTGGACATGCCCTTAGGAGTAAGCATCCGTTTGTACGGGTCAGCAAAGAGCACTACGGCCGCAAAAAGAATTGATGAAAAGTCATTTATTAATATCATATTCTATATCAGGGCCCCCCGCAGCAATAACTGGAGACGCAAATATCTAAACATGGGTTTGAAAAAAAAAAAAAAAAAATTTACGTCAGTCTCTAAAGTTGATTTTTCTTAATAAACTCGAGATTAAATAATCCCCTTGTCCCGTGACAACCCAAACAAAGCTAAAAAGGGGGAGGGGAAGAAAAAAACACATAGTAGCTTGTAAAGAAGTAATAAATTAATAAATTATAATTTAATTGATGTTGTTGTTTTAGGGATATCAAGTTTAAACTTTCTAAAAAGAAATAAAAAAAGATTAACCAAGTTTTATTATTTTTACATGATCTATCTCTTGCAGGAGTGAGCAATTGGAATCTCAAATTCAATGCCGGAAGACTTTAATCATGCAGCTGAAGTAGTGCCTAGTCAAGGACCAGGTGCAGGTCAACCGAAGTGAATCAAGCTTTTCGTTTACAGTTTTAAAAGGGCCCGTTGCAGGTCATAACAGTTATTAAGGGTGTAATATAATTTAAGTAGCTGCTTGCCTTCAATTCTGTTGGATTTTGTATAAAGTGTGTAAAGCTTGTTCAGTAGGATTATAATTTCTCTGTAAACTGTTTCATGTATGCCTAGTCAAAACCACGTTGCTATGTCTTGTTAATACCAAAGAATAAGATATATTTTGATTGTGATTTTACCTTATTTAACCCTGTGGGCTTTGACGTTCCTTACTCATTCAAGCTCGCTTGTGAAAATTGAGATTAAGTTTTAAGTTCTGATATAAATTTTGAAACAAAAATTATTAATATAATAAAATTAAAGAAAATTAAATTATATTTGCAAACTTTATATTTTTATAAAAAAATTTCACTATGATAACAAATAAAATGTGACAAAATAAAAACATTAAGATAAATAAGACCCCCAAAAACATAATAGGCAGTAAATTTTATACTTAAGCCCAGCCATATTTTGTTCACTTCAATTTTTTATCTTATTGTATTAATTAATTTATTTGTTTAGTTTTACTTTGAACTAAAGTACGAAATTGTTTACCAAGCCACTTAACAAGCTTTTTCCTAAGTAGGGCTGGCAATCTAGCCCTGTGAGTTGAGCTTTTATAAAGTTTAGATTCGTTCTTTTTTAAATTTTATGGACATGAATTTAAGTTCAATTCAATAAAATTTGAAAATTTGAGACGAGCTCAATCCCAAAAATTAAAAGGGTCTCATACCCATTTCGAACTAGACTCAAATCCAAATCATAAATTTCATTTTTCATATTTTAAGTCATTTTATAATATATTAAATATAAAATAAAAATACATTAATAATCTAAAATAAAATATGAAATAAATATTATCATATCTGATTAAAAAATATACATTATTATAAAAATTAACATTAACAATATTATAAAAGATTAAAAAATTATAACAAAAGGGATATATTAAATTCCAATCAAAATTAAAATATTTTTTAAAAGTAAAAAAAATATATATATTTGATTTTTTTTTAAGGGAGCATGTTAGTAGTCATAATCCCTTTCTCTAATATGAAAATTTTAGATTCAAATTTTTGTATAATAAAAAAAATATTAGATTTTAAACGGGCTGAGTCTATAATAGACTGAGTCTATCGATATTTAAATTCAGTCTGTAATTAAAATAAATCTAAATAAGATCGGTCTATAATTAAAATAGATCTAAATAAACTCGGGCCGACTAGAGCCGATTGCCGGTCCTATCTTGTAAGGCATAAGATTTTTGTTTTTCTCTTATGGCCCCAGGTTCAATTAATTGAGTTCTTACGGATCCGGCTGAACCAGACCGGCTTAACGAGCCGCAATTAAAATTTGCTAGTTAAAGTTTACGTTAGGAGCACAATTGAACAGGGTCGCCTCCTATCGCTTCTCTGTTCATCAGCTGCCGGACAGTCCCTCTCTTCTCTCTCTCTCTCTCTGGGGTCAATGCCGGACAAATGTACTTGAATATTCCAGGTATTGCCACTACTCTCTCTCTACCCCCACAATTTTGTACTTCGTAATTTCAAGTACGATTATTAAAACCGTAGACAGATTTTAATTGTCCGTTGAAATTCACAATCATATTCGGACAATTAGGGTTTCCTACTGAATTTCGTTTAGCAAATGTACTCATTTGATCTCTATGTCTTTATGATTGCATATGGTTTAATTTCTTTGTTTTACTTGTTGGAATTCAATCAATTTAGTCTTGGCTCTCCTTTCCTTCCTTTGCAACATAGAATTCCAACTCCAGATCTAGTCTCCCAATTATACTTGATCATGGCTTAATGATGTTATTTTTCTCTACCCTGACTTCTTATTTGATTTTATTGAAATTTTCCCAAAACCCAGAACCGTATTAAATCAGTTCTACCAACCCCAGTAGCTACTGATAAGTTGATACACATGGCGATTTATGTATTAATGAATTTTCAACATAAGATGGGTGAATCTTGTTCTGCAGAGGAAATTACGGTTAGCACAAGAACGAATATTCTTGTGTGAAAGGACTGGAGGTGTCCATCTCTGTTTTATTCACTGTATGAGATGGAGAACATACAATATGCAGACGAGCTTGTGCGAGAATTTCTCGTCTTCAGAGGGTTTACAAAAACACTGCAGGCATTTGAAGCAGAATTGTCCACTGATGTTGGTAAAGGTTTTCAAGTTGAGAAGATATTAGATTTGATATTTTCTGTCTATATCCCCCAATTTCAAGCAGAAAAACTAGTTGGGCTGCTATATTTTTTCAAGGAATGTTTCTCTTCACCATCTGAGACTCTACTTTTTGCTACGCTATCAAAATTGGAGGTCTCTATACTACGATACTACGTTGTTCACGCCATAAAATCTGGAAGAAAGGACAAAGTTGTGCAGCTTTATGGAATATGTGGCCATGACTTGATTCAAAGGGGTCAAGACTGGGCACCATGGTTTGGTGGGTAAATAGCTTTTTGAATTCCTTGATTTTGCATTCTGATTTTGTTTGTTTATTTATTTTGTTTGTGACATCTTTAAATCCTTATGCAGGCATTCCATATTTGAAAAACCCAAGTTTGGAACCACAGTTTCGTGTCTACTTTTCAAAGGAGTGGTTTGACACATTGTATCTCTCTATGAACAATTTTTTATGCCAGATGTTTAATGGTTCCCATATCCTTTTACTTGGATTCTCCTAGTTCCCTGGTTTGTGCCACTTCCAATTTGGTCTAAATGGTAATACTGTTTTGATATCTAGAGAATGGAGGCACCGCCAAATCATATTTAAGATTTTCATAAATTGAAAATGATTTCTTAATTGATGTCAAGGTGGATCAGCGGAATAACAAAAAGAAATAGATTTAAAATGAGCATTGCAGATCTAAACGTAGGAGCAACCCTAATTGTAGATAAGATGAGAGACCTTAAAAATGGCTTATCATATAACACCTGCATTGTTCAGTCTCATTATTCCTTCCCCGATGCTTCTTGTTGTATATATAGAAATCCTCTCCACATTGTGCTGTTTTAGAAAAAAGATACTTTTAGTGATCCTTTGCCTCACTAATAAATTGTTTTCTTGTGTTTGTTTGCTTAATTTTAAATGAGACAAGTATTTGTTGGTCAAGCTGGATGATGAAAAAATGTCGAACATCATGCTTGTAGGTGTGCGTAATTTGTACCATAAATGATGGATTGACTCACAAGTGATATTTAAGTGTCTATGCAAAGTGCAAGGTGTGAACAAGAAAGTAGTAAATTGGAAAAATGTTTGAATGGTTCTAAATTTGTTAACATAAATAGAGTTATGATATGTAAATTGAAAGAGGAAAAGAATTTTAAGGAAAGGTAGGAAAATTAAAGGATCAACTATAAATGACACTTTTTTGCGACCTAAAGTAATTGAGGATGTGGTTGACAAGATAGGAAATGGTGCACAAAGTGGAGTACCTTAAGAGTACTGTTTGATCATAAAACTTGAACAGGTCTTGAAGAAAAGTTTTTCTAAACCACAATAAGATTGAGAATGTTTTTAGGCTTGAATTGGTAGGTCACTGAAGGACTACATTCATGGCAATAAGTATTACAGTCATGGAATTACTAAGGTGGATGAATGGTTTAAAAAAGAATGAAAGGATATGAAATGTCAAGTGATGTTATGCAAAAAGAAGGCAAGTAAATGTGCCTAGAGAAGAAGTGATATTATGCAAATTGAAAGTGTCCTATGAACTACAGGAAGACCTAGGAAGACTGGAAACAATGGAAATGGTAAAGGTATGTATCATGTCACAAAATTATTATTATTATTATTATTATTATTATTATTATTATTATTTTGGCTATTAATTTGCACATAGCAAAGAATTTTTGTAACCATAGCCAACAACAACAACAACAATCTAGATCTTCTATCCCAAAAATTTTGGGTCGACCATATGAGAGACAAATATTGATAGGAAAAGAAGAAAAATAAAATAAAATAAAAAATAAATCCATATCTATCATATCTTTACGAATGCATTGCATCAAAGTCTTCAAATTTGGTATGGCTTAAAATTATGGTGATGTCAAATTTGGAGCTGAATTTAACAATCTTAAGAATTGTTCGCCACCAAAATGGGTACTTGTCATGGAGAGGCACCGGAGTTGTTTGTGAATGTGCCATACCTAGCAATTTTGAGCGATATCATGATATTGCCAGAGATCACTGTCATCTATCATACTTACGTTTTCGCCCACAATTTTTTTCGGTTTTCTAGGCCTATTTACCATTATTGGTAAAACTTAAACGGTAGGGCTCAATTGAATTCTGTTTATTTGTTTGTGCAGTTTCAAGTAGTTGTGTAACATTATTCTCCCTAACCTTTTCAAAATCTAGAAAGAATCGACACCTTTCCCTAATCCACATGTAGTTAAGTTTTCTGCCATTATCTCTAATTAATGAGGGCCTTGACTTGTCCACGCATCCCAGCCCTATTGAGGATCAGTTCTGAGAAGAATACTGTTAACCGTCTCAGAACAGACATTAAGCAGCTTAATCTTAAGTTAGCACAGCTTCAGGCCATGTTGGAGGAAAAAGAGGCTGAATTGTGCAAGTTGAGGAGGTAAGAATTTTCTCTATGCTGTATCTCTGTGAACTACAGCTCTTTTAAACTCCTTATCTTGATATATGGTGTTTTTGGTGTTCAGAAATGATGCATCTCTGATGGAAGCAAGCACAAGTCAAGCCAACATCTCAACGTCCTCCATAACTGGGAAGCCATTTAGTTCCACTTATGAAGATGGCATGGTTCCAGCAGAAGAATCTCATGAAATTTCTGCTACTGCAGCACCTAATATCAGTGAAAGGGAGCTGGATCATGATGCGAATGGTTCTACATCTGCCAAGGTCTTGCTGGAGTCAATGCCAGACAAACCTGATAATGGTCCGAATCCAACAGAATTCGCTGTTGAAGATACTACATGTGGTACTTTTCGTATACTGTACAGTTCTTTTTATTATAAACATCACAAAATGGCATATTGAGGCTTATGATTAAACGCAAAGGTTGGAGGTGAAAATGATATATAGTAGGAAGAAGAAGATAGTAAACTAAACAACTAAAGTTAAGGCAGCCTAAATTCTTGGCATCACAACTTTTCTATTGAACTGATTTAGATTCTCTCCTATCATCTTATACAATATATTTGCAGTTTTATTCTAAGAAATCTTGGATATCTGTAATTCTTGTTGACGTTATTTTGGAGGGTGCACAATCTCATATGCTTCCATCATAATTCACTGGATAGGAGGGAAACTTGTACTATGTTCCCAAAAGTTGTTAGGTTTAGAACTCTCTAGTTCCTAGTAACTCTTTCTTTCCTCATTCGTAAGGATGAGGGACCTGAATTTTTGGATTTTAGAGTTTTATTTCCTGTTTGCTCTATGATGTAAGTTTGTCATTATGTTGCCTACCAAAGTTCTACTAATATAAGTAATGATATGTCTTGGCAGATAACGCCAGAGAAATGCGAAGAGAAGAAGAATTCCCTGAAGTGAACGCAGATTTTCAGGTACTTATTGCTAGTTTTTCTCCCTATATATATATATATATATATTCACTTCTGTTTTCAGCAATAAGTTAATAGTAGTTGTCTCATTTTCCGTTTCAACCATTGTGATCAATATGACTTGTGGTAACCATGGTATTTAGGAGACATTCTTAGGTCACACAAGTCCTATCAATCGTGGCCGTTTTTCTGCCTCAGGAAACAACATAGCAAGTGCTTCTGTGGATGGTACAGTCAGGTAGACAATGTGAATGATTCAAATTATCTTAATCATTGACACAAAAATGCCATATGCCACCTGATCTTGCTAACATGTTGTTGAGATGCCATACGATCTGCAAGTCTATGTATATAGGTCCTGCTATACTTATGCCTAAGTCATCTTTGTTTTGCCTTTGAAGTATCTTCCCATGTGTTTCTATTTTTCTGATTGCCTTTCTGAGCACAATGAAAAGAGCTAATTACAAAATAGTTGTTAAAGTAATGTAAGTTAGTTACATTTTATTTGTCTAAAATCTCTTGAAAGTAATGCTATTAATTTTTATCAATTTTGCTTGCTCTAAGGTGAAACAAAACAATATTGCCA
Source organism: Dillenia turbinata (assembly GCA_037126225.1). Lineage (NCBI taxonomy): Eukaryota > Viridiplantae > Streptophyta > Magnoliopsida > Dilleniales > Dilleniaceae > Dillenia > Dillenia turbinata. Next base: position 12,088,316 of record JBAMMX010000015.1, read on the forward strand.
CACACACAAATATCATGTTGTAACAAGCTGTCATAATAGAGAAAACATGAACAGCATGCAGAAGCATAGATTTGACAATATTTCCATATACACCATTGTGTCCCACACAATCAATGAAATAATAACATGAAAGCATGCAAGTGGTTTATCAATCTTTATAACAAAGAGAAAATAAATATCTACCTATTATACTTACAAACAATTATTATTTTATATAACATATGCCTTCTTGTATTAAGTTGTGTAATGTGTCTGTAAGAGAGAGGGAGAGGACATATATTTGGCCATTAGATAGTAGATACTAATGACCTGGAAAGCATGGTCACTGATACGAGTCGTGGGCCACCCTAGGTGGCACACATCTTGGCATGAAAGTTTCTTTTTTAAAAAAAAAAAAGTCAAGACACTAATTGATGTGGTTTTTTATGTATATAAGCATATAATTTAAACAACATAAATAAGTTTTGTGCATAAGTATCACATAATTGGCACATAGTGGCTCATATGTTTAAAATGGGACCATTATTGTGATATAGTTTGTATGACAGAACCCTTTAATTGCATTAACCATGTAAAAGTGTTTTGAGGAGTGTATGAGCAGCGTATAGCGTGTAAAAGAACTGTGAAAGTTGAACACAGTGCAAGTGTGTGCGCGACTTGGTTTTGAGTATGAACACAACTACCATTTTTGTAGTGCCCATGCATGATAGCTAGGAACCAGCTGGAATAAAATTCAAGCGGGTGAAAGAAATTGAACCTAGTCAGTTTTAAAAGTAATTGTTTTGGTCTCTGGAGTATTCTTGAAATATGATCATAACATATTTGATACATATTAATTAGCATACGAAACCCAAATTCAACCAAAAAGGGCATACAAACGTGTGGTCATTCTGGGCATGCTTTATAGTTTTTTTGTAGTTCTGTAACCTCTTTCTCTCTCTCTCTCTTCCCATTTTTATTAATTTGACACTTTTTTTTTCCAGCCTTTTTTTCTCATTTACCATTGAGTTGGCACTGATTGGCCAGCTTCTAATAACTATCATATTTTGGCACTGAGTGGAATATCCTTGGGCATTGTTATCGTATTACCTTCTCTATTAATTGTTGATTCTTATTCAAAAGCTTTTACACTGAGCTGCATATTTTGGTGAAGGATATGGACTTATGATTCTTCAACTCCAACGTCAAAAAATGCAACCATCTATTGCGGGGCAGAGATCATGTCACTTGACTGGGACTGTAAATCTGATCGCCTGGTATGAGAATCCGCCCATTGTTGTATGATTGTTTAAATTAGAGAATCTCGAAATTAGGTTTATGTTTTCCTGGAAAAAGCTTCTCATCGGCACTGCTGAAGGGGGCATTAAAGCTTGGAATGTTGATGCAAAGAGAGTTGTTTGTGACCTCCGTACGAGTGAGGCATTTCCAAGGTTGTTATTTGAAGATTACTGACAAATTTTCGGGGGATATAAAAAAATGCTGCTGTTTTGTCTTCCTCAGTTCTTACTTCTTATATGTGTATTTTTGCTTTTGCAGTGTATTGGATCTAAAGTGCAGCCCTGTTGAACCAATTTTTGTCTCTGCAGCATCATCCAGAAGGTACTATTTACTCAACCTCACCTTTTTGGGATGCTTGCTTACTATGTCTTGTTCCTTCCTATGCTCTTGTGCTGAGATATATTTAATATTTACCATATTTTTGTGTTGCATTGGATGGTATAAGTAGTATGAGTGTTTATTACGCTTCTTCTTGTTGGTGAGTAAGGATGCTTCTATATCACATATTTATGTCAGGATCCACTCTTGAGGATGCTACTGGTATGTGTCCATTTGCTTACTTCAGATACTTAGGCTTTGGGTATACATGCAGGAGTGGTTCAAATTACATCGACAAGTTGGGGTTTGCTTCACTAACTGTTTGGAACATGAAGACATGGAAGGCTATGGTAGGTCCATGATTCTTCCAGAACTTCATTTTGGCTATTTTTTCTAGCGAACAGGTCGAATTGAATCTTAATGACATTTTGACCTGAATGAAGACTGTTCTTCCTCTTGGTGAAGATCCGCCTGCAATTACTTCATTATGTTTTAATCACAATGGCAAGATTTTGGCTGCTGCTGCAACTGATGGAATGATACATATGTTTGGTATCCTTTTTGCATATTTCGCTTATGAGATTGAGCATAAGATGACTTATCTTTGCGGAGCTAATTTTTACTTATGTTACATGTGAGATGGAAACCTCCTGGCAGTTTGAGTTAAGCTTCCATACTAAAGAATATCAAAGGCTACTACTGAAATATGCTTGTTAGTGATTGGAGTTGAAGGTGGAATTGCTTTTAAAGGGAAAATCTGCTATATGTTAGCAAGACGAGTAATCCACTATTACTACCAAGTGCATGTGTCTTGCTCTTGACCTAAAGGCTTGTGCACCTGTACCATCTCAATCCATAAAATACTCCTTAACAAACCCAGACATGTCTGCTGGTCTTCAAATTACTGGGTGGCCTGCCCATGATTCTGCAATAAGCTCAATCTTTTTTGGCCATGATGAAACAAGCATTTTCAGCTTTGGTATAGATGGCAAGGCAAGTTGTTTCTGCATTTTGGCTTAAATTTTGTGGGAATGCAAATTAATGGTTGTGCTTATATATTATTTTATAAATTTGTAGTCTATATGATTTTAGAGATTCTTAGGGGTGTCTTGTGGCAGCAGATTTTGGAATGGAGTCTGCAGAATCAAGGTCAAGTCCTTTGGTCAAGAAACTGCAGCAGGTAGTTATATTGCTTGATCCCTTGTATGTGATGATTATGGTGTTCCTGGGAAGAAATTAAGAAATAAAAATATTAAGAGGAAATTAGTCACTAGTATAACGCTTTATTTTTACCGTAAGGTTTTGGATAAGTTTCTTTAAGCATCATAAATTGCATCTTGATATCGTATATTATTTCTTAAAACAATGTTGTTACTAATATGTTATGAGAATAAGATATCTCGTGACGTAAATATGGAGGATTTTGGAAAACTGTTTTGCAACAGGGCCTCGTGGGTATTGCTGTGGCTGAACCACGATAGCCACGTAGCTTGCTCCATTTTCTCTCCTAATTCCTTCTATTTGTCTATCTTCCTCTTCATATTCATATCATGCCACTATATTATGTTCTTTATTTTATTGCCCCAAAATTAGCCTAATTGTATTTGACCTTTAGGTCACCATGTATGCACTGACATTATGAGTTCATGCATTTATGCTATTTCTATAGATTCTGCAATCTGGAGAAGTCAAAATACTATAGAAATGAGATGGCATTAGATGCTACAGGGAGGAGGTTGCTGGTTACATCTGGTTCAGTACGAGCACCCATATATCAGGTGAAACAGAAACACTCGTCTCCTTATCTGTGTGTTTGTGTGTGTGTGTGTGTGTTTCTGCACAGTAATGTGTTCAGGAAGGGTTGAATATACTCATGATTTAGTTTCCATGGGACACCCTTGGATTATGGATTGGCTATTAGCAGATCATTTGAAGTTTTACAACTTCCTGCTAGCTTCGCAGTATCTGAAATGGTAAGAATACTTCCGGTCTAATGCAATTAATATGTTGTTAATGTGGTTCAGATTCAAGGATCAATGAGTGGGCTCAGAACTCTTCCACACAGTGCAGCTATAACAACTGTTGACTGGCACCCTACAATGCCCATTTTTTTGACGGGCTCTGCTGATAACTCAATTCGGGTTTCATCAATTTCATAGATGATTTGTGGTTCTAGTTTATATTTATTTTGTAAAGTGGAGCGCCTCCCAGGTATCCAGGCCTAAAGTTTCAATTGTCATATCTCCCTTGGCATTGAGGGATGTTCTGGTGTTGGCGTACATCATTGAACCGTTTTGTGTTATATAATAACATGTATTATTCTTTGATTTAGCGGCATTTGATTGTGTGCACACACTTTCTGATTCCAATTTTCTTTCTGTGAACTTGATTGAGTTGCAGGTTGCTGCTTTGCTTGACATACCTGCATGCAGCTAAATTGGATGATCACATCTAATATGATAGTGTAATTTTAGGCCCAGAGTTGCAATTTATACATTTATTTCTTTTCATTGCAAATTTAAAATATGTTTGCAGGGAGTGGATACTGCTCTCCGGGGGATAACTGTACCTTTTTTCCTTTTCATTGGTTTGGAAATGTATGTTTGCTTAGTTATTTCTTCACATATTGAGCCGGAATTGTTATCTATTATGGATGATCAAAACTTTGGGATGGGCAATTAGTTTGTGAGATTAATTTGGTTGTAACTTATGTGATTTGAGATTGAGATTTAAATAATTAAATGTTCTTATTGTAGTGCTTCTCTTGTTCCTACTCTTTGAAGTTGTCATTCCAATGCTTCATGGAATCTAAACCTTATATTCAAGGAATTAACTTCTTTGCTTGGAAAGATTGTGTACATTTAATCCCCGCAATTACATGAGCCTTGTGCTCTGCACTACCTATGAATGAATTCATATTTCTTGTTATGCAAATTTTTGCAATTTCTTTGTTTTCGGTTTGAATATCTTCAGATTCTTGTAGACATTAACATTTCTACACTCGTGTAATATTAATCGCCATGCCCATGCGATGTTGTGTAATTTCTTTAAAAAATATTTTATTTGACGAAGAATGATTGTGTGTGTGGATGTTGCTGGCCAGCGGCTGCTAGTTGATGCGTTTGTATCTTGCCTTTAAGGCATTCGACTTCAGGCTTCATGACTTGAAGGTTCTGCTTGCTGTTGGTCCGCAGCCCCCTTGTGTTTAGATAATGATGTGGTATATTTCTTAGTATTACAACAGAAAGACATATTCGAAATTGACCTAAAATCAAAAAAAAAAAAATTCTTAAAATAATCTACTCTTTAAACATATTCCAAAAATAACATAGGTTGGTTGAGTTTTAAAAATTCGACCAACACTGTTCATCATTTTGTAGAAGATTGATTGAGTTTTCAAATCTCGATCAACCCATGTACAGTGTTGGTCGAGTTTAAAAACTAGACCAACCTTATTTTTCAATACTATTAAATAGTGAATAGTGTTGGTCGAGTTTTGAAAATTCAACCAACTTAGGTCATTTTAAGAAATTTTTTCGTTGGTGGGTTGTTTTAGGAATTTTTTTTTTTTTTTTTTTTTTTTTTTTGGTATAGGTCCGAACTTGACTCTTACAACAGAAAACTTTTAGGTTTTTATTGGACATTTTGGGTGTCGATCATATTCCTTCCTTTTACCACCATAGATAGGTTGGAAGAAACATGATACGCGTATGCATTTTCGGTGGAGAAAAATATTTTAGAATGCAAGAATGAGGTTGTGACGACGATTTTCTCGTAAGCTTCATGCTTATTAGAACAGTTTGTTAATATCTTAAAATGACGTATTCAGTGTTGAATCTCCCACATTGTGGACTCTGGTAAAGGAAATATTTAGGTAGTCGTTTCCTTGCTTTTTTTTTTTTTTGCAAAGAGTCTGAATCCTGAATCTCTAGGACAGAGACTCCTTCCATACTGTTTATCTACCTCCTTCTATATGTATCAGTAGTTTTTTGAGGACTAATTTGGTTTTTTTATTCTTTCTTTCTTGAAAGGTTTTATGTCTCACCAAGGCTGTGGTGGTCTGTATTTGTTGCTAACAATGTCCCGGTTTGGTTCTCTAATCTACCTCTTGCTCTCCTATCACGTTCAAGACCCAATTCATAAATGACAGGCTTCTCTGCTTGACATTGCTTCAACTTTCGTTACAAGTTGCCAATGCCATGGCCTCATTTATGCTGCTTTCCTCAATGGTGTGGTTACAATGATTCTGGGACCATCCATTTGTCATACCATCCTAGGACCTAAATGCCATGTCATTAAGTGTTAGATTTTCTGTCTTCCTCCAGTTTTGTCTACGACCAAAATTCCATGTCACTAAGTTTTGGATTTTCTGTATTCCTCCAGTTTTGTCTTTGTAATGGAGATCTCGAGAAACGTCAGTGTGGCACTTTATTCATATATTATTCAACTCTGTTATAACCCACCAATATTTAAGAAAAGAAAAATAGCAAATCTTACATTTTGAGTAGATAAAATGAACATATTCAATAATTAGTGAGAGATTGATACCGGACTGGCACATAGTAACTACATACATATAGTTTTTGGGTAATTTTTGTTCCATGAACCTAATAAAGCACAAGTTGTAGCGATTCTGGGGCTTCAAACATCTAAAATGTGCTAGGATGTTGTGTTAATTAAGCAGTCGTGCTTATTGAAATTGCACACAGCAATAAAAGAAAGAAACCTGGGGGCCAAAATCTACTATTACAGTTACAATAAGGTAAGGCCTACACAAATTCTTGAACTAAACTAAGCACACTATACCCTTGAGTGGCCCTGGTCACCGTTCAGGACCTGACCAGAATCCGAACCCAAATCCCGGTTCCAATTCCTACCAGTAATGGTTCATATGGGTTTCGTTCCAGTTTTAACCACTAAAAAGAAAATCTTAATCCTTCAGCATCTGAAGTTCAGATTCCCCCAAGATGGATTTTTTTTTTTTTTTCTGACTTTGACGATCAATTTCACTTTTTATTTCATCCTTTTGTTCGATGTTTCCTATTTTGAGTTTTTGACTTTGACAGAAAAAGAACTATGAAAGAGTGAACTGTAACCGGATTGTGACCAGGGCTACCCTTGACAGAACTCGCCTATGCCTGTTGCATCTGAGCAAACTAATCCAAGCCTATGCATTGCAGAAACTGCCTCATACAGTGGTCACATTACTGAAAACAACGAAGTGCAGTAGCTTATCCAGGAAACACAAAGCCAAAGCAAATGTAAGCAATCTAGAGAATAATACAAATGAAGAATGAGTCCCAGTTTAACGTTGAGGGAATTCAATTTTATCTTTAATCGAAAAGGACTTGTCCAACTGCCCCAAGAGTTTTCAGGGTTTTTTTTTTTTTTTTTTTTTTTTTTTTTTGCGATCCCCCAAAAAAAAAATGAAAATGAAAATAAAAACGGTTGTAAAAATGTTTGTTAGACGAGCTGACATATTTTAGAGGTTTTATTGGAAATTTTAAGTTGAGATTGAGATTTGTTATTTGTTTGGTAGAGTCAAGACATAGATTTTGATTTATACTTACCTTTTTTTTTTATTTGGAGGAAAGTTCTGTTGATATAAATTAAAGTTTTATATTTGAAATTTGTGTTAAGGTGGAAATTAATATAGTATAGTCATCCAAATTCTATTTAAAAAATCGCAGTATCACATGTTATATTTTGGATTTTGTTTTTATGCACAATTAGGATTTGGTTGCTGTGTATTCAGGTACCATACATTCGACAATTCCTATACTTGGTTTCTATTTGCCCGTAGTTTAAACGTGCCAGGCAAATTATGTAACTTTTATCTTTACGTTATTTAATGTGATTTTGCAGATTGAATAGTTCTATTGGATAGTGATAGGATGTAACTTCATACTTAATCAAAGGTATGATTGAGGGGACCAAACCTAATATTATCGAACGACTACTCAACTGATTTATCAAAAGACCTTAGTTGTCCCGCCTATCGAACGAGATCTACCATGTGGGATTCACTTTCCCGATCAGATATTCAACCATTGGTCCACCGAACGAGCAAATCCCGAATGCTCCACATTGACCAAACGATCTATCGAAAGCCTATCGGCCTTATTGATCCTAAGAAAAGATCATAGTGTCCAATGAGTTTGATTCCATACTTAAGAACGATATCTCCAGAATCTTACGAATAAGGAAAATTCTCATACGATAAAGATCGCGATCATTTCAAAATATTGAACTCTCGAGATTTCCGGATCGTTTCCGTAAGGAAAGTAAGGTTACAACGCCCCGAAAACATATGACTCTATCAGGTATAAGATACCCTCAAAACCCTCCAAATCAGGTACACTCTCTCCACCTTACACATTGGGTACACTAGTCATAGGGAGCCTCTCCCTCTCTAAGCTCTTGGTTTGCTACTATACATTCGAAAATCGCTCTTTCTGACTTGAGCATCAAAGCCTCCTCCGCTGGAACACCCTCCGACGGTTTTTGCAGGTTTCATATCCCATAGACGGCAACCGTTCGAGTCATCAATGAGCCAATATCTGTAGATCTAGTACCAACCTCCAACAGATTGGCGCTGTCTGTAGGAACAGACTGATGTCAACTTTTACGGCTATTAGTCCCGCTGTGACGCCGGCCAAGAGGAAGAGGCCTGTCATAGGCTTTGATGACAACGACCTGACGGGGGTTGATCTCTGCCGCGACGATCCTATAGTCCTTACCCTTAAGATAGAATCTCACGTTGTGAAGAGGGTCTTTGTCGATCAAGGGACAGACTATGATCTTCTTACCTGAGACGCCTTCTGTCGAATGGGCCTTGATTAGGCTCAACTTCAGCCCCCTATCGGGTCCCTCAGGGGACTTTCGAACGAGCACGTCTATCCTGAAGGCGTTATCTCCCTTTCCGTGACCCTCGGAAAACTTCCCAATCACGTGACCGCCCACGTCCAATTCCATGTGGTAAAACTATTCTCTCTTTACAACGCCATTCTCGGAAGACCCAACCTGGATGAACTGGAGGCGTTACCCAGTACGAAACACATGAAGGTGAAGTTCAAAACGCCGCAAGGGGTCGCTACCATATGTAATGATCCCGATCCTTACATCCTCTTTACAGCTCAAGATGCGCAAGAAAAATTTTGCGATCGATGCCCTGGAACTCAGGGATGACACCGGCCGAGATCAAAACCCGAACCAGACGAAGAAATGATTGAGGTCCCTTTAACAAATGATTCAAATCAGACCGTCTGAATATGGACCAACCTATCACCCTCCTTACAAGACGCCTTAGTCGTCTGTCTACAACGACACTCCAAAGTTTTTGCCTGGATCCCGGAAGACATGCCAGACATAGATTCGTCCGTCATAGCCTATAAGCTAACAGTCAACGCTAATTTCAAACCAGTGATACAGAAAAAGAGAGTATTTGCTCTCGAACGTCAGCATACTATACAGGAAGAAGTTCAAAATCTATTAATGGCCGGGTTCATTCGCGAAGTCAAATATCCCGAGTGGTTAGCCAACATTGTTTGGTAAAAAAAGCCAATGACAAATGGAGAATGTGCGTAGACTTCACTGATTTCAAAAAAGCATGTCTGAAGGACAGTTACCCACTCCCTAACATCGAGAAGCTCGTAGACAATTCCTTAGAACACCAGCTCTTGAGTTTCATGGATACCTATTTAGGCTACAATTAGATCAGAATGGCACCGGAGGATGAAGAGAAGACGAGCTTCATTACTGAATTTGGCACATATTGCTACCGGGTCATGCCCTTCAGCTTAAAGAACATTGGAGCGACTTTCCAACGACTGGTCAACACGGTCTTCAATGACCAGATGGGCAAGAATGTTGAGGCTTATGTTGATGACATGCTAGTTAAGAGTATCACTGTAGAAACTCATGTTGCAGACCTTGAGAAAACCTTTCAGATGTTAGAACGTTATAATATGCGGTTGAACCCGATGAAATGCATCTTTGGGATCGCCTCTGAAAAATTCATAGGCTTCATAATCACCGATCGAGGGATAGAGGCCAATCCCAAGAAAATACGAGCGATATTGGATGTCACCTCCTCAGACACTAAAAGAAGTACAATGTCTTACCGGCCGGATAGCGACTCTGAGCCGGTTCATATCGAGGGTTAGTGAGAAGTACAAGCTCATATTTGATGCCTTGAAGAGGACTCGGCGGTTTGAATGGACATCCGAATGCCAGCAGCCTTCGAACGACTAAAAAAATACCTGATGGAACCGTCACTGCTTTCACGGCCCGTCCTCGAGGAACAACTCTATTTATACCTCGCCATCTCCGATCAAGTGGTCTGCTCTGTGATGATGAGGCAGGAGTCCACTGCCCAAAAGCTAGTCTACTATATCAGCCGGATATTAAAGGAATACGAAATTAACTATCGATCGATTGAGAAGATAGCATATGCCTTGATTGTCTCAGCAAAACGCCTTCGACCGTACTTCCAAGCCCATACCATTGTGGTACTCACCGACCAACCGTTGAAGCAGATCCTCCAGAAAAGAGACACTTCCAGTCGGCTCATCAAGTGGAGCGTGGAACTGGGCGAACTCGATATCCAGTATTGACCACGATCAGTGATAAAGGGCCAAGCATTGGCTGATTTCATTCTTGAATGCCCCTTGCCGGTAACGCTTGAAGACAAATCTCCTAACTATCAGGAAGAATGGTTGATCCCAGAGTGGACCATCCATGTCGACAGGTCATCGAATTCCTCGGAAAGCGGTGTTGGGGTCATACCAATGGGCTCGAATAATTTTAAGGCAGAATACGCCATCCGATTCAATTTCCAAGCCACCAACAACCAAACAAAGTACGAAACCTTGCTGACAGGCTGTCGGATCGTTGTTGACATGGGGGCACAGAATGTAAGGGTGCTCACTGACAGCTAGTTGGTCATCAAATAAATCAAGGGGGTCTACGAAACGAAAGACCTAACCATGGCCAAATATTTGAGTAAGTTGCGTGAAATAATGGGATGACTAGACAAAGTTGATATCCAGCAGATCCCTCGATCAAAGAACGCACGAGCCGATACTCTATCGAAACTAGTCGATTTTGATTCGGTTGCCACTAACTGAATGGTATACATTGAAAGCCTGCTATATCCTAGTATCGACGAACCCAGAGAGACTCTCTCCCTCGATCAGTCCCCTAATTGGAAAGATCCTATAGAAGAATACTTGAGTCATGATCGCCTGCCAGACGAAGAAACTAAAGCGAAGAGCAGTACAGTACGCCATAATTGATGGAATCATTTACCGGAAGTCATTCACTCATCCCTATCTACGGTGCCTAATTCCTGAAGAAGGGGACTATGTCCTCTAAGAAATCCATGAGGAGATCTATGGTAATCATCTAGACGCTCGAAACCTAGTCTACAAGGCTTTTCGTCAGGGGTATTATTGGCCAATCATGAAGGTCGACTCCAACAACTATGTAAAGCGATGCGACAAGTGCCAACGCTTCTCTTTGGTGCCTCGACTGCCTTCCACCGAACTCAATCCTATAGCCAGTCTCTGACCATTCGCTCAATAGGGCATAGATATCCTCGGGCCGTTCCCCCCAGTCTCAGGAGAATGGAAGTTCCTCATAGTAGCGATTGACTACTTCACCAAGTGGGTGAAAACTGAACCTCTAGTTCAGATCACCGCAGCCAAGGTCTAGTCCTTCGTGTGGTCTCATATCATCACTCGGTTTGGCATACCGCATGTTCTCATCACGGACAATGGAAAGCAGTTTGACAACAAGTGCTTCCGGGAGTTTTACGAAAAACTCAAGATTCAGTATCGATTTTCATCAGTCGCTCATCTGCAGACCAACGGGCTGGCTAAGATAACCAACCGAACGATTCTATAGGGATTAAAGACAATGCTAGACGATGCCAAAGGATAATAGGCAGAAAAACTCTACGGTATCCTCTGGTCATATCGCACTACATCCCGAAGGGCAACAGGTGAAACACCATTCAGTCTGACGTACGGAAGTGAAGCGGTCATACCCGTGGAGATAGGAATTCACTCGCTTCGAGTAACTCAATACTACGCAAGGCAAAACGAGCATACCCTACGTGAAAGATTGGACTTGCTTCCAAAATTACGAGAGTCCACATCGGCACGAATGGCTGCTTACCAGCAGCCGATAGCACGGTATCACAACGGAAGAGTTAAAGACCACACGTTCAAACCGGACGAGTTGGTGCTAAGAAGGGTTGAAGCCACCGGTCATCCCCAACCCAGGGGCAATCTCGCTCCTAATTGGGAAGGTCCGTACCAAGTGCGTTCCGTGGACAGACCAGGAACCTATCGCCTCAACAATCTAGATGGATCGGCCGTGCCTAGAACCTGGAACTCTGAAAACCAATGCATATACTATCAGTAGACTCCGCTGCTTCCCGCGGCCAGAAGAATTAGCTCAGTAAGAACCAAACAATTCTCTCCCCCATCCTCGTTTGGTTACCAGACAGAGTTTCTACCAATCGAACGTGTCATCAAAAATGGATGGAATTCCCCGAACAGGTGGACACGGCTCTCTTATCTAAAGTTTCCTACCGATCGAACGTGTCATCAAAAAGGGATGGATGGAACTCTCCGAATGGATGAACGCGGCTCTCCTATCTAAAGTTTCCTACCGTTCGAACGTGTCATCAAAAAAGGATGGAATTCCCCAAACGGGTAGACACGACCCTTCTATCTAAAGTTTTATACCAATCGAATGTGTCATCAAAAAGGGATGGAAATCCCCGAGCGGGTAGACATGGCCTTAACATATAAAGTTTTCCTATCGTACGTTGGGTCTGAGTCACCATGATCTTACCAAGCGAACGTGTTATCAAAATGGGACAGGGGGACACGACCCTCTTATTCGAAGTTTCTTGTCAGTCAGACGTATACGGCTCAAATGGCTAGTAATACCTCACATCTCCGCACGAGACTTGAAAGCTGGAAGCAGATCTACTTTAATGAAAACTGAAGAAAAGCGTACAATTTAACAAAAGACATCGAAAGAGAGCAATGACAGCATTCAAGTAAGTAAAAGGATAACTTTTCTCTTATTCTTACATAGGAAGTACATTTGGTTACATGAATGAGTATACAAGTCCCTGGACCGAACCGAATATACCACGAGAAGTACACAATAGGGTTGTCCCTGGACAAAGAAACCACAATCCCTATACTGGAGAGTACAAAAATAGTAATTTCTATGTAATGCTAGGGACAAGAGAGGGCATTAGCTCAAATTTTGTCACCCCCAAACGACTCAAGCTCTGCCTACTAACCAAAGATGGTGCAAGATGCATCTCCACCGTAATTGGATGATGGAGGGGAACCCGGACAGTTAACCCAAACCGACAAAGAACATGTCTCCATCGGTGATGGATGATCTCACCAAGCCAACCGATTAGCAGTCGATATAATGAGATCTCATTCTAATAGTCCCCCTCCTTAATGAGATCTCATTCCAGTAGAAGCTACTTAAACTATAAAGCTCCGCATACCAAAATGTCACGCAGAAAGAAATGACTCTTAGAAGAACTCCCAGAAAGAAAAAAGAACTTCAATTCTCCGTAGGAAGGAAGGAGCACGCATCATCACTACTTATAGCTGAAAAGGAACGGGTCTTAATTAATTCGGAGTAGGTGAAACGGATCGGCGAGAATAAAACGCAATAAATGGAGTAATTAACTTCCTTCAGTTCCCCATAAAGGAATTACTTCTGATGAGACACACCCGTCCTCGTAAGGAAGGGCGGAATAGCCTAGGAAAAGCCTAGTCGTCCTATGCTTCTGTAACGTGTCAAACACGCCTCGCTTTAATGAATCTTTACTCATGACGCCTCTTTGCAAAAAAAAAAAAGTCATGAGTCGGGAGCAAATGATAGGACATAACCTCATACTTGATCAAAGGTACGATCGATGGGCCCAAATCCAATATTATCGAACGACTACTCAACTGATCTACCAAAGGGTCTTAGTCGCCCCACTTATTGAACGAGAACTACCGAGTGGGATTCACCTCCTTGATCGGATACTCAGCCATTGGTCCACCGAACGAGCAAGTCTCGAATACTCCACATTGGCCAAACGATCGACCAAAGGCCGATTGGCCTTATTGATCCTAAGGAAAGATCAGAGCGCCCAACGAATTTGATTCCCTGTTTAAGAACAATATCTCCAGGATCTTACGGATAAAGAAAATTTACATACGATAAAAATCAAGATCATCTCGGAATTTTGAACTCGCGAGATTTACGGATCGTTTCCGTAAGGAAAGTAGGGTTATAACGCTCCGAAAGTATACGACTCTATCAGATATAAGATACCCTTAAAACCCTCCAAATCAGGTATGCTCTCTCTACCTTACACATTGGGTACACTAGTCACAGGGAGCCTCTCCCCCTCTAAGCTCTTGGTATGCTTCTTTACATTCGAAAACTGCTGTTTTTGACTTGAGCGTTGGAGCCTACTCCGTCGAAACATCCTCCAACGGTTTTTGCAGATTTCATATCCCATAGATGACAACCGTTCGAGTCATCAAGGAGCCGGTATCTATGGAGCCAATACCTACCTCTAACAACTAGATAAATACTTATCTAAAACTTGACGGCTCTGCAGCAAAATTGGCTTTAGCAGGCAGATGAAACCGCCACCTCTAAAGCCTGCCGAGTCCCGCCCCGCTGGAGCTCCTCATTGTTGGCGTTTGACTTATTAAGGCACGAAATTCCGAGGCATCAGTTGCTTCAACAGCCAGAGGCAGCGTTCCTTAAAATGTCCTTTCTTGAATTTTCTTTTACACGTTTTCCTTGAATGCTTTCTTTTGTTTGAAGAGGAAAGCTACCGACGTTACAATGATTCTGTAATTTCCATTTGATGGTCACTTCTGGTTTTAGAATTGAATCAAACGAGAAGAATAAAAATTTAAGATCACGAACTAAAAAATCCTTCTAATAGTATTAACAAAAGCTGTGAAGCCCTTATAGCATAAGCCATATCGATTGATAGATTGCTGAACCGTACGAAGGGTATTACATCCCTCAGAAACAAGCGATTAGATGGCCTAGCAAATGATAGGAAGAAAAGGGAAAACAGGCTAATATGGAACAATGTAACATCAATTTGATCCAAAAACCAGAGTGATCAAATGTTCATCCGCAAACATTTGACCTCATTTTCTTACTCATCGTCCTCAAGATCTAGTACCATCCGCAACTTCCGTCTGCTGACTGCAACATTTTTTAACGGAGCTTCATCAACTTCCAAATCTTCCAACCTATCATCCAACTCAGTATTTGCAGGTGGAGATGGCACAGAATCCATGTTATCAGCATCTTCCTCACCAACATGTCCTACATTACCATCCAGACTCGAGATATTGAAAGTATCCTCATGATTAGTTCTTCCAACATCCATTTCATTGACCTCTTTGCCTCCGTCCCTGACAAAAAATGCAGCAACAATTAAAAGCATACCTACAATTGAGCAATCATCAACACATTAACATCCTTTTGCATGCCATATGCACATCATCATCTCCTGAGCTTCAAATTAACCATGACTGGCACATCACGTGGCCATCAAGGCAAAAAAATAATTGGACTAAAGTGAAATCACCAAAGTTGGTAATTATTTTGAGCACATTGCACCATTTTCCTTCGAAGTGTCAACTGTAGTGAATTGTCACTAGAGGATTTACTACCCCATGACTACCAACATCCTGGTTTCTTGCAAGTCTATCATGGAGCATAAGAACATAAAACCTCACAAATGCTGTTATAGTGAGAGAAAGTGGACGAATATCCTGTGGTAGTGGCCAAACAACTCTAAGTCCTGATGATGCCTTCAGATTGGGAATGAATTTACAGGCAATTTTTCAAGAGGCTGTGCATCTTGCTGGACACACTATCTTCTTTGAGGATATTAAATCAGATTCTGTCCCAAATTAGGCGTAAAAGTTCATGCTAGCCATAGATACACATTGGATAAATGATAGTAAACTAAGATGCATACAAGTAGAGTTGACCCAACACCTATTAGCTTTTAATTGAGAGATTAGTGTCTAATTTGTTTACATGCACTTGCACAAATTTGCTTCCTAGCATAATGCAAATGCAAAACCTTCCTGGCATAAAGGAAATGCAAAAGCATTTTAAAATTACATGTTTAAGAATTAGGACCAGATAGATTCAAAAGCGGCGTCATAAAGGTCATTCTGGACACCAGGGGACCCCACTGCGACAATTTGGTCATTTCGCCCTGCTGTTTCACATCCTATATCCACTAATCAACCACGCTGATTATTGGCTTATGTTCAGTGTACAAACATTTTAAGAGCTCTAGTGACAAATTTATTACATAATGGGAGCCCAAACACCCATCTTGAATAAATTCACTTGCAACCAGAAGATTTTCTTTTTTATGACAAAGGAGAGTAAATATAAATAGCAACAAGAGATTGCAGGGAAACGCCCTACAATGTAAGCAAGAGACCTACAGAATCGGCAATGTCTGCATCAGAACCAAAAATAGAAAAGGAACAAAAGGGAAGTCCCCTTTTTTTTTTTCATTTTTAAGACAAAGGCCTCTGGAGCAGTTTAAAGACCCCCTCCTCTTCTGACGCGGGAGAGAGAAGGAAGGCAATAAAATTTGAAAAGAGAAAACCCTAAAACTCTCAAAAGAGAAATATCACTTTCAAAGAAAATATTATTAATCATAAATGTCGAAATAATGAAACACTATAAGCATTTATAGGGAATGCAAACCCCATAAATTAGGAAACTATAAAAACTAAGAAACTAAAGAAATATAGAAACTAGAAAAATTAGGAAACTAAAACTAGAAAAATTAAAAAATTAAAGAAACTAAGAAACTTTAAATATTAAGAAATTATAAAAATTAGAAACTGACTAAATTAATAGGTCCCTTTCTCTTTTCTTGAACCACCCGAATAATTATTAAAAATTTATCCCACATCAGTCCGTCCTTCCTGCAAAGAACTCGCCCTTGAATGATATCTCCAATGACTTATAACCATATTCTCAACTCTCTCTTTTGATTTTTTTGCCCAAAAACATATGCTAAGTATGATAGATATTAAAACAACTGTTGTTCCAAATTCACTCAATTTAAAAAATATTAAGTCTCCAATAATTTTAAAAAAATCTAGACCCTTCTGGAATTCTGAAACAACGATATCTTCACTATCGGTATAAATCCAATCTTGTGCCTTCACTAACCCGTCATTTAAATCAGTTTCATCAAATCTTTTGATGAGAGATTGCTTTTCCCCGACCGATCAAAGCCTTTCCCAACACTTCGAATGGATCAAACTTGTCTTTAATAGCATATATGTATCCTTTCAAATTATTCTTTAACTACATAGTTCTCTCTCTTCCTTTTTATCTGGTACTTCCGGTTTGCCTTTTGTTTCAACAAAGGAATCATTCGAAATAGGCATTCCTGAAACCACCATCTTCTCGGCTATCGCCAGAGCTTGCACATTTTCATCTGAAAATTTATCCTCATTGGTATGAACCCTACGAAGTTATTGGGATAACATAGGGTTGACGTATGGTCCCTAAGCAATTCTCCTGGTGCTATCTTCAACTCCTATATTGCCCTGGTTTGCCCGCAATATCTGTAGTTTTATCTCTTCCCACTCTATTCGACGTTCTATTTGAATAGACAGAATTCGAAATGCAGTTGTCATGGCTCGCAACTCTCTAAACACGTCAGAAAGAGTACTACCTTCACCACCTTGGTTGGCCATCGTAAGGGAAAGGTTTGGCTCTGATACCACCTAACGCGGGAGAGATAGAAGGAAGACAATAAGATTTAAAAAGAGAAAACCCTAAAACTTTCAAAAGAGAAATCTCTCAAAGAAAAGATTATTAATCATGAATGTCAAAATAATAAAACACTATAAGTATGTACAAGGAATGCAAACCCCATAAATTAAGAAACTATAAAAACTAAGAAACTATAGAAATATAAAAACTAAAAAAATTAGGAAACTAAAACCAAAAAAATTAAAAAACTAGAGAAACTAAGAAACTTTAAATATTAAGAAATTATAAAAATTAGAAACTAACTAAATTAGTGGATCCCTTTCCCTTTTCTTGAGCCACCCGAATAAATATTGGAAATTTGTTCCACATCATCTTCCGATGCTCACTCCACATAAGACTTCAGCAGAAGATTTCACCATATGGACTACAAGCATCCGGCAAGAAGAATCAGGGAATATGTGCATTTTACTTTTTTTCATGAAATCTTTGAGGCACGATTGTAAATTTCAAAATCTTGCTTATGAGATTCAAGGTTTTTAAATTGTAAAACATTTTGTGAACGCAATGAATTTCCAACCATTGTGTACTCTAACCAGCAAACAGCCTTTGGGCTTGCAAAAGTGGCATGACCATAGCTAAGAGCATCGAAACGACGTAAAATATACATGCTTTTCTAAGAAAAGAAGAGTGGAGAATGAAATCCTTATCCTATGTCATGTTGCACCGCTCTAAGAAATAACAGCTGCATGAACACCATTTGCATACAAAATCATACGACAGGTACACATCAAGCATTAAAAACATACTGACCGAAAAAACAGACTGCTTGCATTTTGACAACATTATCAAATAGGGAAGGATACTTACTCCAAAGCAAAGGTCAGATTTTTTACACCAGAATCATCTTGTAAGAGGTCTCCCTGACTCTTCTGATTTAGTATCTCCTCTTGCAAAGAGCTACTTTTCTTTCTTCTGCTCCTGAAAGCAGAGTAGATTCAGTTAATGTATGCGTGCATGCATGACAATAGAAGCTCTACAAGATAGTGTGAAATCTTTGACACAACCAAAAAATAATCCAACTATAGGATCACAAACAATACCTTTGCCCACCTGATGCATACTTATCAATTTTGGGGAAAAAAATCCAGGATAATATCTTATACGACCAACCCAAGATTTTAAATGTAAAAAAAAAAAAAAAAAAAAAAAAAAAAAAAAAAAGAAAGAACCACACACACAAAACAAAACAAAAACGGCAAAACAAACCAAAACAAAACAAAAACACAAAAACAAAAACAAGAACAAAACAAAACAAAAAACAAAAGGAGCAATCATAGTATACAAATATACATCAATTGATTGACCTGAAACTTGAGTACAGCAAAAGTAGCAGACAAGACAATTTGAAAAGTGAGGCCACTCATCCAATCATGCTCAATAGTTAAACAAGAGCAGAATGTATCATTTTAAAGTTGAGAAAACCACAAGAGCAAGAAAGAGTGCCATAATGAAGAGAAATGTGAATAGATTCCAAAAATATAAGACCAGCACCGCAAAAAATTCCAGAGCCAAGCACTGCAGTGGGCACCAAGTTAAGGAAAAAAAAAAAGCTCTTGAATTGAGGAATCAAGCCACATTTGATGCGTGAAACAAACACGTGTATAATTCTGACGCAAGTGTTACCTTTTCCTGAGAGACGAAAAATTTTCATCGTCTACGTCAGAGAAGTGGTCGTTCAAGTCCTCATCTTTTAAATGCATGTTTTCTTTAGACCGCTTCTTCCTCAGAGAGGATAATGTTTCATTATCTGTGTTAGAAAATTGGTCATTCAAGTCCAAGTCCTCATCTTTTAAATGCATGTTTGCTCTAGAATGCTTATTCCTCAGAGACGATAATGTTTCATTATCTGTGTCAGAAAAGTGATCATTCAAGTCATCATCTTTCAAATGCATTTTCACTTCAGACTGCTTCCGAGGAACTCGTAGGCCAAGTTGCTTGAGTTTACGAGAAACTTGTGCTGCTGTGATTTTTCCATCAGCATCCAGTGCATTTGCAATCATGTAGCTGCATCTCTTATGGTCCTTGAACCTGCAGAGGCAAAACCACGACAAAAGGTACCACTTTGTTGGCAATCTATTATCACCAAGGAAATTAGAATCAAACAAATGCTGCATACTCACTGCTGAAACAGATCGTTAATCATAATCTCCTGATCTCTGCTAAATGCACGAACTCGTTTTCTAGTATTTCTGAGAAGGGATAGTGAGATATAAGAGAATACAATCAAAAACCATAAAGGCGAATTAACATTCAAGAGACACCAAAGTGATGGATAACTGTTGACAAATTTAGTACTCTAAAAATGCAAGAAGTAATTTCTGGTAGAAAATAAGTTCAAAATGCAACTGAAAGATTAAAGGTTCATGAAAACAATATGCAAAAAAAAAAAAAAAATGGAAAGCTTAAATGTATCTGCACTCACAAAGTTGTTCCTAGTGGGATACTGTCATCCAAATCATTGGAATCATAAACATGGCTACTTGCCAAGGCAGGCCCTTCTTCCCTATCTTGATCAGCATCACTAGAAACCGGCCTGACAGATTTGAGCATCCTTTTCGGTGGTGGAACTTTGAATCCCAACTGTTTAAGCTTCCTTGAGACTTGATGCCGTGTTATCTTCCCATCAGAATCAAGGGCATCAGCAATGAGTTGACAACAAGAGCTATTATCCTTGTATCTGGAATGACCATGAAAACAATTTAAAAGGAAAATAGTTCACATATTTTTCAGCATCTATTACTGGAGAAAAGCTCGTGTAGTAGAAAAGAGAAGTTTATACACAACATCAAAGCATAATGCAAGCCCGGGCATACGAATATAGAACCACTTCATTAAATATAGTTGGTGACCCAGGCAGCCATTCCGACACATAACATTACATGTTAGAGGCTTTGCACGAGCAATGATAGTGCATAACTTAGGTTGCAACCTGCTGCTTTGCTTTGCTAATTTCATTAAAAGCATAAAACAACAACAATGTGGGAGGAACAGACATCTGTCAAAGTAAACTTACTTTAAATAGAAATCCTTGATTTGTTGCTCTAGCTCGTCGTTGAAAACAAGCCTTTTCTTTCTTTTGGATGCCCTTTCAGAATCATGTTTAACAGAAATTCCCACACTGCAACAGCCAGACGAAATAGATAATGAGACTTTAAAGCACAAAATACAGGTAAAATATAAATAAAATAGGCTCCAACTATCATACTTCTGGAAGTCATAATTATCAGAACTTTCATTCCCATTGTCTGAAAACAGTGTGACTTTTTCATGCTCTTCCTCCACAGTTCCATGGCCGCTATTTGGAACCTTCTGAATTTTTCCTTCAGATTCATCCCTAAATAAAGAGATATCAAACTGAAATTATGCAAATTGTTTTTCTCAATCTATATAATGCAAAGGATATTCGTAAAATTTAGCGCTTCCAAGAAGGAGAAACTAACTTGATATTCTAAGAAGATTCACTACAAGTGTGTAACTTATGAAGAAAATGAACATCAGCGAACATTCATGCATGAAAGAATCTTACTTTTGCTTTTCTAGCTCATTAGAGAACAAAAAATCTGCTTCATCCTCGCCCAAGGCATCGGCTATGCTTCTAGAAACCCTTCCAGCAGTTTGTGTTAAACCAACATCTCCAATTCCCCAGTTTCTTGTTCCTTTCTTTAAATCACCAAGTTCATGCCATAAAGATTCACTGTTGATGTAATGGCACTCTTTACGGGTCTTCCAGAAAAGTAGTTCCACGAAGAGAAGCGGCTGACTCTTCATTTTTCTAAGCATTCTCCTAACCAGGCCAGTCAAGAAATGAACAATATTTTCATATTCCTTGCATGGACACGACTTCTGCTCCACCAGGATATCTTGGAATATGATTAGGAGAGAAAGCTGCACGATTTTTATGCCAGCAGAAAAAGTCAAACATGGATACAAGTCCAGGAATTAGCTTTCTACCATTTGGAGGATAAGTCCATTCCAAAGGTTACCTGATACAGCATTGGGGAGAGCTCTAGATCATCACATATCCTCTGCAACATGCATATTATGTAGTGATTTGTACTACTAGAATTGCTCTTATAGAACTTTAGCAGCCAACACAAATGCCGAATGATGCTATTGTTAGCCAAAGCGGAAACAAAAGTGGATACATTGAAATCAACTTCATTAGTTGTGCCAAGCTGATCATCACTAGAAGAGTCTTCTGTTCCACTAGCATGATCAACATTGTTATAACCAGAGGTTTCGTTGACAGCTTGTGGCAGAATACCTTCAGCATTCTCCACCACTGCTGCAGCTCTTGCAGGTTTATCAGTCTGAAGAGGGAATGGATCATCACCTTGTTTCCTATCACAGTCCAGTTTTGTAGGGTCCTCCGACTTTGAAATGTTAGGAAGTTCACCCTGAAGGTTTACATGGTCAGAAGGCATATCATTTAATGTATCCTTCTTGCCTGTCAATGCTCCCCTTTTTCTCCCCTTCCTTGATTTTCTAGATACCTTATACACAAGGACTCAAAATTACAAAAAACACAAGAGCAGCTGAATGATTTAAGTACAAGCTGGGAAAAGAATAATAATAAGAAGAAGAATTCGACAAAAAAAGGCACAGCATAGACAAAAAAAACAAAAATAGTTGTGTGCATTTGCATGGGAACAATTATGATGCAAAATATATCAGCATAGACAACAATTATGATGCTCAATTATAAGACTTCTCATATATCTGCAAGCGTGTCTATGGTATCATGTATCTACATGGTTTTCTCACATGTGGGCAGCTTGTGTTAAGTTATGCTGCTACTAGAAAGAATCATATCCAATCCTTTCATGTACATCAAAGAAAAAGTAGGAAGGAACTCGCACAGGAGAGAGAGAGAGAGAGAAGAGATAGTGAAAGGAGAGCAGAAGATAATTGATCAAATAAGCTGATACATCTTGCCTGCAGCATAGTAGTTAAAAGCGAAAAGCGCAAAAAAACAACAGGTTCTCATGGGGCCAAGCGCAAAGCAAAGCACAAGATTTTTCATAAAAAACGCACTTAATATATAAAATCAAAATATATATTTGGATATACAATAATTGCAAATGAAATATATTATAATTCTAGAACATCAACATATATAATAGCAAATGAAATACGTTATAATACTAGAACAAAATAAAAATCATTTTCTAGACCAAATAACAAGAAAATATGT
The DNA here is from genome assembly GCA_037126225.1 of Dillenia turbinata. Classification (NCBI taxonomy): domain Eukaryota; kingdom Viridiplantae; phylum Streptophyta; class Magnoliopsida; order Dilleniales; family Dilleniaceae; genus Dillenia; species Dillenia turbinata. Next base: position 12,110,997 of record JBAMMX010000015.1, read on the forward strand.
TTCATGAAATTCTTGAGAAAGGCATATAAATTAACTTAAATAACTTTAAACCAAATGTTACCCAATTGAACAAAACCCTTGCATAAAATCCCAACATTATTTGGTAAATGGTGACCGGAAAAATGAACAGAAAGGAGCAGAGGAGAGCAACTAAAGGAAAAAGAAAAAGAAAAAAACGAATAGAGACCAAAAAAAGAGGACGAGCTGCGCTGAAAAAACAGAAAGGAGCAGAAACTGAAAAAAGCCCATGAACTTAGGGAAAAAAAAAAAAAAGAAAGGAACCAACAAAAAGGAGCAACTGGAAAAAAAAAAAAGCCCATGCGCTTTTTTTGTACTTTTTTGCGCTGCCTTCACGCGCTTTAGCGCGTTTCACCTGCGCTTTCTCATCTGCGCTGCACTTTATGCAAAAAAAGCGCATGAGGTGCACTGGGCTACGCTTCACGCTTTAAGCACGCTTCAGCGCGCTTTTAACTACTGGGGCCTGCGGATGCAAAGTGGCAGTCCAATTTAGGAACTAAAAAGGCACTTCCCTTAAGGGAAGGTATAGTTATTTGTAACACGACATAATCCATAAGCAAGGACTACTAATTGGTATCATCTGCGTTGGTTTGGACATGTACAACGAAAATCCAAAAATACACCAATTAGGACCGAAAACTTTAGTATAGGAGATTTAGTGAAACGTAATCCGTTAAAAACTTAAATACAAGTTATTCGTAACGATATGATAGTTATGGATTTAGTTGAGGCGATAGATTTAGATTGAAATGAATGACGTAGGAGAATTCAAACAAGTTAAACCACATCTCTTGTCATTTTAAATTTCTATGGATTTCTTTTTTTTTTTTAATTTTAACTATATATATATATATATATATATATTTCACCTCTCTTGCTTTTGTCTCTCAATGGCCAATCCTAAAATTTGATATTAAGGTCCAAATTGTTATTGCTGTAAAGGCCACTAAATGGGCAAATGCAAACCATAAAATGAAAAAAAAAAAGGGAAAAAAATTCTTTCCCTCTCTCATTTGGTATTCCAAAAGGCGCATACAATGAACAGTATTAACTCCCAAGTTTTTGTATATCTGTTCAACCAAGAGCTTTGTTGTTTCTATTCCTTGCCTCAAGTAATTCCTATCCATATACCTAAATGAAGAAATATACGAGCATAAAATAATTATTAGATAGACAATGCAAGAATGTAATACACAATCAATAAGACTAAACAAGAATTCATCGCAATCATCCATCTCTAGACTTGTTGCCATTCTAATTCATAAGATGAATTGTTCACATGATATGAAGAAGAATCTCAAAAGAGAAATGATGGCTGGTCTAACAAATAGTACACAACTACAAGAAGTTGAACTCTCTCCGTCTAAACAAGGATATCAAGTTGATCAATGTGGAAATATATAGGCTAGCATTTCTCAACTATTCTGGCAAGGTTACACATCTTACCCTTAAAGAGCCACGTGCTTGAAGTTTCTCCATCAATCGTATAGTTACATGAATCATTTCCAGTAAGTCTTCAAGATCACTGGCAAGAGTAATCATTAAAATAATACTGTCAGCCATGAAATTGAGCAACAATAATGTTATGACTGAGGTCTATAGACATGCAACACCCCCACTCGCCCCCCCCCCCCAAAAAAAAAAAACACACACACACTGGCACATGGAGAATAGTTATCATGATTTTTGGAAGCCGTGCAGATATGAGATGAGATCTTTTCCCCATTAAGCATGAAATTAAATTGAAACTACAAATATGCAACTAGTTTTTTGATTGTCTTTTCTTTTTTGGAAACAGGAATACCTTTTGGGCTGTTTGTGACCATCATAAGATTTGAACAGGTTTAAGAGAAAGTGAGTCATCCCTTGCTCAGTTTGATCATAGAAGAGCTTGTAAAGAAGGATTCTAGCTGTATGAGGCTCCTTAGAGTCTTCTGGTGATATCTTCAGCACCAAATCCAGCATTCGGAGCTACACAAGGAAAAAACTGAGCAGGTTATAATAATATAGCAAAGATTTAACCAAATTAGCTCATAATTTTCTACCACCATTCTTCTCTCAAAATATTTAGAATTCTAACAAACTTCGGAATGTTCAAGATTAGAGTGCCAAGTTGAAGATATCTTCCAATAATGAAAGGACTTATTTGTCCGTGAGATGCTTTTAAACTTCAATCCAACCATTGCAGGCTCTCATAACTTAACCAATTGCCAGTAACACATGTTGTAAGCTGCAGAAAAGGTCGAGCAGCCTCTAACAGACAAGACAAATCTTCTGCCAAATGATCATCCCTTTCTAATGGTGTTTGCATGTACTAAAATGAAGATAAACTGCACAGATATATCACAATCTCATTTCACATCTTATCTATGCATTCCCATAATTGAGAACACCAAGACTTTTGCATATGATAAAACAAATTTCAATAGTTCCTCAGGATTGGAGAGAGTTTATTGTACAGAAAGTGATAGCGGGCCAGGGATCTACCTAATGTGGACCAACCAGAAAAAAACAGCAGTTTTGGAATAAGTGCCCAACCCAATGAACTAAAAATCTACCAACCTGTACAGGATGGTGGGAAGGAAATGACCCAACAAAGCAGAGAAGTAACAAAAAATATTTTAGGAGTATATAACTCCATTCAGAGAACCCTATATTGAAAGTGATCTAATAAATTTTCAGGATTTTGTGAATATGATGCAGCAATACAGATGAATTTCACCCTTCACAAACAATACAAACATCGAAAAAAGCAGAGAAAAGTAGTGTTAGGGAGAAAGTAGTAGTCACCATCGCTTTCATACTAGATCCTGCTGCAGAAAGAAACTTGTAGTCGTTGGTTTCCTTCAATCCTTCAAATGCATTTTGCCACTTGAAAATTACAAGTTTAAACATTGACTCATTCATTGTTGCTGCTATAGGACCACAAATATCTCCTTTGAACAATGTGCTATCACCATGACCGTCATTAGAAGCATCTGATGTGCCAACTTCGATATAAGGCTAGTAAATTTTAAAAAAAAAAAGGAAAAAAGATAAAACAAAAACAAAAAAGAGCTATTGAAATTTCTTTGAATGAGGAAATGAAAAATGTAAGACAATGAACTATGTTGGAAAATGCACAAAATACTTGACAATCCACAGTCGTTAGCTCATTTGATGTGTCAATTTTTAAGTTTTCAACTGCATCAGTACGACTTACCAGCAAAATTTGATTGAAAAAAGGTGTCTTCACCCCATCAAGCTTAATAAAATATCAAGGAAGGCCATGAATAGAGATATTTTAAGCAACGTAAACCAGAATCCTTGGCCTTTTGCCATATAAATATCTTTTATGCATGCAAACTTATTCAGAAAGCGCTGCTTCTCAATTGTAGAACTGGAACTGAAAGTAATTAAACTAATATTTGCTCCACATATTGGCTGTCCAAAAGAGGTGAGAAAGCAAAATATGGAAGACTAAGCAACAAGTCAAGCAAAAGCTTCTGTTTTGTAAGTGTCATACATCAGTTTCAAATATAAGCCTAGGATATTGAAATATCACCAAAGAGTAAAACGCTTCCATATAAGAATTACCAATAAGGATATTCTGACATATAAAATAAATGTGCAAGCACAAATATATGCACAAAAATGCATATTTATCTGCATGTGCATATAGAACACATTGACTTGGGCAAATACAAATGGGCAATTACATCGTTATGTGCATATAAGCAGCCACATAGGTATCTTTAGTTAGAAATCTCAAGTGCATGTGAACTTGGCATGTTATGAACCTTCATATTTTATAATTTTTCCTAGACTAAGTGACTGCTCAACCAACGAATAAAAATTGAAGTGCATTTGGAGATCAGCTTCTTGCCCATAATCTCTCACCTTTGAACTTAAGAGCTTCTGATATTGAAAGGATGAAACAAATTGTGCAACATGGAAGAAGGTAATTACATCGCTATTCTGAATTGCATGATGTTCCTTTTCAGTATCCTCACGGATAGACTGCATCAAAACTGGTTAAAAAATAAAACATGATAAAGATGTTTTGTAGAATTAAATCGTGGGGGGGGGGGGAAGAACCAAGTTTTAGATGACCAACAACAAGGCATACCATTATAACCCCCAGATAGGAACTGGTTGACAAAATTATGGAGCAACACCAAAATACTCTCCTTTGCAGAAGGCAATCTACTTTGGTCCCAGGCAGTTCTCTTCACTCGACCGCGAAGAACCTTTTGAGATCTCAGCTGATTATCACAAGAAGAAGAGGGTTTCCCTTTGCAGAATGTTTTAGAACCATCCTACAGAGAGAATACTTGAGTCATTAAAGTTCCAGATAATTACTACACACCATCAGAAATGAGACAACCACATACCATAGTGAGACGCATAAATGTTCCACTGAATTGTGAATAGCCCATTTTTCCAAGTCTGGAAAGTTTTCTTTTTTCTTCTTCCTCTTCTATAATAGACCTCAGGCTGTCAACAGTGGCTCCAACAATTTCACTGGCCTGTTTGATGAAGCAAATAAGATCCAATTTCCACATGAAAAATAAATAAGAAAATTTGCATGGCATGATTGTTGGTAACATTCAATAATATCTTAGAAGTATCAGATAGGCACATCTGCCATGGTTGGCCTCAATGCTCTACCAAACTTTGTGGCGTTTCCAACTGAATTTTAGTCACAGAACTGTTCATCTCAAAAGTCCTCTACTATATTTGATGAAGCTTTCTTCCTTTAGTTGCAGTGGGTGAGAGTGGTGCAAACTTCAAAGAAAACCTTACTAGCAGAGTAACAGTTCCAACCTTGGAATTGTCGCCGGATGATCTTGCTATCCAATCTGACTCTTGACCCATAAATATGTAATGAAAAATTTCCAGCAAAAGCAGGTTATCTTGGCGTAGATAGCCACAAGAGCCACCAACATGCTGGGTGAGAACCAAAATCAAGTCCATAACATTCTCATTGAATAACAGCTCCAGAAACCTATCCCTCAAGGATAAGAAATGAGTGGCGGAACCACCTGCCCTCTGTTGCAATGAGATGTCATGGATGGCCAGAATGTTTCTGAAAAAAGTGAGCACCAGCTGAACCAATTTCCAGTCATCCTCAGTAAATGCTTCACTGACCACCACACAAAAATAAATAAACATGAAAAGACAAACAAAAAATGTGCTTCATAAAATGTATGATATTTGAAGGAGGAGAAGAGAAAAAAAGTGGAATCATCCATCTGACAAAGTAATGAAGGAGAAGCAGAAAAGCAGATGAGAAAGTGCATGGAATTTAAAAAGCATGAACATAATAATAGTGAAAATGAAGATAGAACTCTAATTGAAAGAGGAATCCATACTATAATACAAGGGCCATAAGACGAGGCAGAGGAAGAAAAAGATTAACCTACAATACATCCAAAAAGAACTTACACAATTACGATGAAATGGAAAAGTGATTTTTTGGAGCGGATTTAAAAGGTTGGCAGTTGAGACAAGCCAATTTGATTAGATCCTTAATTCTTAACTAGCTGGAATCACCGCATTGTTCAATTTTGCTTTATTAAGAATATGACCTTATCTTCATTTCATCCTTACTTATAACTATTTGGCATCTCAAACTTTCCACGGTCGATTCCACTCACAGCTAATTTGAGGGATATTGAGATGTATGCAATTAAACCTAGTATGGTAGTGATAGAAACTTCGGAGTAATCTGCAAGTTCTCATGTCATCTTTTACATAAAACATTCAAAAAAAAAGAGCCCCCGATTTTTTTTTTAAATAATAATAATAATAATAATAATAATAATAATAATAATAAAAGCAAAGAAAAATAATGGACATTAAAATTCATAATGAAATCTTACCGGTCCAAATTTTCAAGTGGGATTTCAAGAAGGGAAACAACTACAGCAACAGTGTCACTGCAAGTAATTAACCCCTTCAAATCCCACAAGTACTCCATCTGCTGAGGTATATCATTCGACCCAGGCTCAATAGGCATGGTCAAAAACACCAAAACCTTCACTGCAAATTACAGACAGAAAATATTACTGGACCAATTTAACCTAAATTTCTCAATAACATACAAAATCAAAACCCACTTACACGCATTCAATACCAAGTTGCGATCATTTTGACAGTGTTCAATAATTGGGATCAAATCCTTGCCCACAGTGTTCCATTTGCAGACCTGTTTGAACACTTCTCGTGTTTGAGGATCGTCGCGTCTCAGAAATCGAAGCAAGTCCTTTAAATTATCTGAGAAAATGAAATTTATTAACAACAAACGTAAAAATTAACACCTATTAATCTTGAAATTGAATGTTTGGATTAAACCTGAGCAGAATTCATCCTTCTCATAACCTATTCGATTGCCTTCCTCGTCTTCTTCGATGATTCCTAGACCGGAGCAGATGACGGATAATCCCTCAGTGTCCATCTTGGGGGTTTTTTCGGATGATTTGAAAAATTAGGATTTTGACGGAATTTTCAAAATCCAAGGTTTCTTAGGAGGCGATGTGTGAGTTTTAGATCGAGAGAAAGATTGAGAAGATCGGGAAATCAAGACGGAGAATTCGACTCGCTGAGAGGTGATGTGCAGATGTGAATGGTTTGTTTTGTGTTACACGATTAGGGTTACCTAAGGCGCCAAGTGATGTTAGAAGAAAATTTTTCCCGCGCTTTGCAGCGTATGACGTAAGCTTTTATGCGGGGCGGAGGGGATCGTGGGTCCTGGAATTTTCCATTTTAAAATATATATTTTATATTTGTTTAAGAAAAATTGTCAATATTTTTGTTTTGTAGTTGATACATGGAATATTACTTTTTTTTTCCTCTATTTGGAAACCTATAAAAGAGTAAATGTTTCCACAAGGATTAATATTTTAAATAAATACAAGTCATCGACGCCTAATTGTGTGAGTGCCTAATATTGATATTTTTTAAAATAAAATTTTGAATTCAAATAAGGTGTTAAAAAAATCAGGTGTTAAAAGAATTTTATTCTTAAAAGATCAATTTACTTCGAATTAGAATTAATCTCATTCAACATGATTGCTGAATACTTGTTTCTTGATAGTTAAATTTTTAAATAAAAAATATTGATATTTAGAATGAAAGCTAATTTTTCCATGACAAGCATAGAGTGACCATAGGCCTAAGAACTTCAATTATTCAAGAAGCACAAAATAAACTATAAATATGGTAATTCAAGGTCCAAAAACTTCAAAATAAATTTAGTTAAGTTGCTCTTTATTTTATATATATATATATATACAAAATCTACCACCAATACATTGCATTGTTTTCTACTTTATTAATTGTTCAATAGTGGTTAAAAAAATTTGTCAATAGTGGATCCAGTGACAATCGAATGAAAATAATAAAATATTTTAGAATTGCAAGCAAAATAATAATAATTTTAGTGAATATTGTTTAAGGAATTAAAATATGTATTCGAATTATTTCAAAATATTATTTATTGAATTAAATAATAATGGTATATCTTAATGCAATTTTTTTTTCCATCGAGTATAATGCTTCAATTTTTTTAATTATCCTAACTAAAAGTATGTTGTATTTGAAAAAAAAAATCAAAATTTTCATATTAAGATAACAAAAGGCTTGGAAAATCAACTAATATATAATAAATTAAATCATCATTATAATAATATTTTTATCACAGGACTCTATCATGCTCTATATATATTGTTGCAGTAGTCTAGCAAGACTTTATCTATCGTGACCAAGGCAATGGAAAATTTTATCCTTAATTTAATTAAAGTTCAAATTTTAGTTATTAATAACCATATAAAAAAAATTATTGGGTCTACACATATGGTTATAAACCAATGATTTGTGATATTTCATACAAAATTCGAGTCAACTTATTTATTTAATTAAATACTTTAAATATAAACATAATTTTAAATTTTGTTTATTGAATGAAACTTGAACAATTTTCCAATAATACTTATTTAAAATTTGATTAATTGGTTTAAACAATGAACTGAGGGTGAACATGAAGTGATTCAACTCCATTCGACTCGTTTGCATTATAATTTCTAACAATCACAAAGGTTGTCTTAGGAATGGAGAATTTTCGAAATGAAATTTTGAAAGGGTTTGCACATGAAATGATCATCATTTTTAAGAAAATTATGTCATCACTATGTTGCTAATTGGATTGATGACAGATTCCTTCAGAATATGCAAGTCGAAAAAGAAATTTGAAACAACAAATTCTTAAATTTTTCCGAAAAACGAAATAGAGAATTTCAAGAAAACGAACTCTTGTTGTATTGTCAATGAAGGAATATTTTAAATAATTTTTCCTAATGGTGAGAGGGGTTATTTATAAAGAAAGAATGATGTATATCCATTTACTAAAAGGACATTACGAATATATCCGTTTGATTTAAAAATCATCAATTTATTCAAAAAATACCAGTTTATTTATTTTTTTAAATTCAAAATTGTGTCATTTTGAAAAAATAAATAACCGAACGATTTATTTATTTATTCAAAATTACATCCTTTGAATAAAATAAATAAACAATGAGAAGACACTTATTTCCTAACGCTCAAATGCCTCAAGTGTCCAATCTTTGACCCTTAAATAATTATTTATTTATTTATTATTTTTTGGGTCATTTGATTAAAATCACATTTTCCCTCCAATATATCATTTCAATCAAATTCAAATGGTTTTAAATTTGATAGATTATAAACTCATCAACTTCTCTTCAACTTTTCAATGTAGAACAAATACCCACAATATATTACAAACTATATTTAATAATCCCCCACTTAGTTTGTAATATCATTAACAATACAATTTCTTTTAGAATTATCTCCACAATAGGTGTCTCTCGGTATTAATATTTTCAAAATTTTATCGAAATTTATGGTGAATAATTATTAAATTTTAATTTCTTATGACAAGATCGGAAAAGATAATACTCATAATTCTTTACAAATCTCTAATACATTCACCGTGAGCTTTAACACCATAATATGGCCGTGTGCTACCTCCTGAATTCATAAACACTTATAAAGTTTATTTTTAAACTTTATTAAAAGCAGCACCACTCCTTATGTTTATATACGTGAAGTTTGAAAATCTCAAATATAGATTTTCTTTGTTCTTGAACCGAACAGAACTCTATTAAAAATAATTATTATTCACCATCTTTTTTTTAAACATTAAATTTCCAATGCTTGCTACTTATCACTGACGTAACTTGTTGTTACCTTTTAAACTTTTAGAATTGCTAAGCAATAAGAATGGTAAGGTTCCTGTTACCGGTGATAAACTAAAATTGTCTTAGACCCATTTCACTTGTAGTACTTTTAATTCTATCTCTCAAGAGTCCTTTGGTTAATGGGTCAACAAAATTGCTATTAGATCTTACATAAACAATTGTGATGATACCATCAGAAATCAATTGTCTAACAAATTCATGTCTTAAAGCAATATGTCTAGATTTACCGTTATAAATTTTGTTGAATGCTCTAAACATAGTTGTTTCACTGTCACAATGTAAAAAGACTGTTGGCATTGGTTGTAACCACAATTCTAGGTCTAATAACAAGTTTGTCAGCCATTCTGCCTCTTTACCCGCTGCTGCTAATGCACTAAATTCCAATTCCATGGTTGAATGAGTAATACACATATGTTTCTTGAAGGCCCAAGAAATTGCTCCTCCACCTAGTTTAAATATCTAACCAGGCGTTGATTTGTTATCATTAACACTAGTTATCCAACTCGCATCAGTGTAACATTCTAGTACTGAAAGAAATTTGTTATAAAATAATGCCAAAAATTTAATTCTTTTAAGATATCCAAAAACCCTTCCAATGACTCTCAAATTATCTGCACTGGGATTATGTATAAACCTTGAAAGTTTACATACTGCAAAAGCAATGTCAAGTCTAGTGCAATGCATAGCATACATCAAACTATTAATTGCACTAGCATAGTCTAATTGACTAACGGACCTTCCTGAATTTTTCATCAGTTTGTTAGAAACATCAAATAGGGTATTAACTTTTTTAATTCCTAAGTAGTTAAATTTTGAAAGTATTTTATCCACATAATGTGATTGACACAGAGCATAACCCCCACTATGTTTCTTAATTTTGATTCCTAAAAGAGTATCGACTTCTCCCAAATTTTTCATTTTGAATTGATGAGTTAGATACCTTTTAGTATTATTTATACCTTGCATGTTAGTTCCAATGATTAACAAGTCATCCACGTAAAGACATATGATCACTCCAAAGTTTTTAGTGAATTTTGAATAAATGCACTTATCTGATCCATTATGTTTAAATCCATTTGATAATATCACACTATCAAATTTTTCATGCCATTGCTTTGGAGCCTGTTTTAAATCATATAGGGATTTTACTAATTTACAAACTTTCTTTTCATTACCAGGAAGGACAAATCCTTCTGGCTGCTCCATATACACCTCTTCATCAAGATCACCATTTAAGAATGTTGTTTTAACATCCATTTGATGAACATTTAAATCATAGATTGATGCTAAAGCAAACAACACTCTTATAAAAGTAATCCTGGCAACATGAGCATATGTATTAAAGTAATCTATCCCTTCCTTCTGTTTGTAACCTTTAGCAAATAGTCTTGCTTTAAAGGTTTGCATAGTATTATCAATATTATATTTTTTTTCTAAATATCCACTTACATCTAATTGGTTTTGAACCATAAGGTAAATCTACCTACTCCCATATACCATTTGCTAAAAGAGAATCCATTTCATCATTTATTGCTTCTTTCCAAAAGGCAGAATCTCTTGAAACGAATGCTTCATTATATGTTTTGGAGTCATTCTCCAAATGCAATATGATGGGTATTTTATTTATTATCTCAGTTCTATTTCCTTCATTGAAGAATGTTAGTGCTTGTGAAGAAATAAAGTTAGAACCAAAGTTCTTTTCTTTTCGCACCCTTTTACTTCTTCTAGGATCAGTAAGCAAATCAATTAACTTTCGTTTATGAGAAGAATTTGGGTGTACAAAAGTATCCTGTGCCAAAGTGGGAGAATGAATTCTTTCATTTGATTGTGGATTCGCAGTTCGATCATAAAAAAAATGTAGTTTCTAAAAACTCAATGTCTCTCCTCTCTATAATTACATTTGAGTTCAAATCCAACAATCTATATGTTTTTAAATTTTCAGCATATCCCACAAAGAAACTTTTAAGAACTCTAGGACCCAGTTTTGTTCTTTTTGGATCTGGAACTCTATAATAGGCAATGCAGTCTCATACTCTCAAATAACCCAAGTTTGGTTTCCTTCTTTTCAAAGTCTCGTATGGAGAACTTTTCATTTTCTTTGAAAGTATTCGGTTGTGTACATGACAAGCCGTTAATAAACCTTCTCTCCATAAATTTGTTGGCAATTTTGCATGCATTAACATGGAATTAAACATATCAACCAATGTTCTATTTTTCCTTTCTATCAAACCATTTTGTTGTGGGTTATAGGGTGCACTTGTTTAATGAATCAAACTATTTTCTTCACAAAAATTAGAAAATTCAGTTGGAAAATATTTCCCACTATGATCAGTTCGTAGTATTTTAATTTTCTTTTCCAATTGATTTTCCACCAATGCTTTATAACATTTAAATATTTCCAATGCTTGATCATTTATTTTCATCAAATAAATATGAGTGAATTTGGAATAGTCATCTATGAAAGTTATAAAATATCTATTCCCACCTCTAGTTAAATGACAATTTAATTCGCATATATCAGAATGCACAAGTTCAAATAACTTTGAAGTTCTTTCATTTTTAGGGATGGTTTCTTAGTCATTTTGGCTTGTATACATACTTCGCATTTTTCAGATTCTTTATTTGCATAAGAAATGAAACCATATTTAGACATGAATTTAATTGTATTGTAATTAACATGTGATAAACGTTCATGTCATAAATTAAAAGAAGAATCAACAATATAAACAAAAACTTCAATTTTATTAATACTTAATTTGAACATGTCATCTCATGAATATTCTTATCCAATAAATAAATCATTCTTAGATGCAATAAGTTTTTCTATTTCTAAGACAGTCTTCAGACCCTTTTTGCACAACAGACTTGTAGAGATCAGATTTTTCCTCACATCCGGAACATGGAAAACGTTTGTCAAAATCAACTTCTTTCCAGATATAAATTGCAGTTCAACGATTCCTTTTCCAAGAACTTTGGTTGTGTCATAATTATCCATAAGAACCTTTTCATCTTTGGTTGCTATTGTATAATACTTGAAAAATTCTTTGTTATTGCAAACATGTACAGTAGCACAAGAGTCGTACCACCAATCAGAAGATTTTTCTATTGTTATCATATTGCATTCTGTAACCATACTGATATTAAGCCTTGCAATCATGGCAATAATTTCTGACACATTTGTAGGATCAGACTAAGTTTCAATAACATTTGCCTTGTTTTTCTTGACATTTTCCTCCATTTTAAATTTCTTATAAAATATGCTTTCTTTTTTAAAATGGTCTTTTTTTCCACAGAAAAAGCATAATTTGTTTTTCTTGTTATTGTTAGAACCATCTTTAGAGATGTTTTCATGTTTTCTCTTCTTTCCTGTGTTTCCTTCTTTCTTAGTACTAGACTCAACTTGATTTATCTTATTTCCCGACTCTAAAGCATACTTGTTTTCACGATTATGAGTTTCCTCTTCAATTCGAATACGCTTCAAAAGTTGGTTTATAGTAAAATCCTCAGAAATGTGCAATAGTTTCTTTCGATAGTCCTTCCAAGTGGTTGGTAATTTTGCAATCACTGCAGCCACTTGAAGTTGTTCAGACACTTATACTTTTAAATCCTTAAGTTTAGACACTAAGACAAGTAATTTATCCACTTGATCCATGACAGATTTATTATCAACCATTTGAAACTCAAAAAATTTCACACAGAGAAATTTGTTCATACCTTGCTTCATAGATGTGTATTTGTTTTCTAATGCTTTTTAGATTTCTTGTGGAGTTTTGAGTGGTCGAAACAGATTATACAGTCGATCAGAGAGAGAATTCATAATGAATCCTCTACAACGAACTTCATCATCTTGGCACTTTCAGCGAAGGGCTTTAACTTCATCAGTGTCATTATCATTTGGTTTTAGAATAGCCAGTAAGTTGAGATACAAGAGATAAACAACATTCAACTCAGTAAGAAAAAAGATTATTTTATCCTTCCAACAAGTGAAATTTGTTCCATCAAAACGATCGAGTTTAAACATTTTCGGGTTGAACATCTTGTTGAAGATAGAGTCGGAACCACTATTTGGTATTTTGTTAAAAGTAGTTTCGGGAACAGTAACCTCTATTGTAGAATAATTTCCTTAAGATTGTTAGGAATGGAAGATTTTCGAAATGAAAATTTGAAAGAGTTTACACGTGAAACGATCAATATTCTTAAGAAAATTATGCCCCTACTATATTGCTGGTTGGATTGATGACAGATTCTTTCAGAATATGCAAGTCAAAATAGAAATTTGAGATAACAAATTCTTATATTTCTTCCAAGAACGAAACAGAGAATTTCAGGAAAACGAAGTTTTGTTATATTGTCAATGAAGGAAAATTCTAAGTCAATTTTTCCAATGGCGGGAGGGATTATTTATAGAGAAAGAGGGATGGATATCCCTTCATTTAAAGGGCACAACGAATATGTCCGTTTGATTTAAAAATCATCAATTTATTCAAAAGATACCAGTTTATTTATTTTTTTCAAATTTAAAATTGTGTCCTTTGAAAAAATAAATAATTGAACGATTTATTTATTTATTCAAAGTTGCATCCTTTGAATAAAATAAATAAACAATGAGCAGACACTTATTTCTTAATATCCAAGTACCCCTCCAATACACAATTTCAATTAAATTCAAATGGTTTCAAATTTGATAGATTATAAACCCATCAATTTCTCTTTAACTTTCCAATATGGGACAAATACCCACAACATATTACAAACTATATTTAACAGGTTGTTCAATGAATTTTTTTTTAATGCACGTTGCAATTATCATACCTATTTAATTAATTTATTAAGATAAAATGAAAATGTAATCATTGAAATCCTCATAAGTATTTACACAAAAAATAAAATAAAAAAAAAACACCTTGTTAGGATGAATTGATCAGAAAACTTTCCAAAATTAAAAGTTAGGTGAAAAGATTTGGAAAAAAAAGACTCGCGTTTAGAACTCAATAATGTGAACAAAATCCCTTCGACCTGTCAGATTCAAACCAGTGACCTAAAGATGTCTGACATAGTTTTCACTGCAGTCCTCTACTCTACCAACTGATCTAAGGTCGGTGTGTGGAATCTGCGCGATAAACTTTGACATAAACCAAATTTGACATAAACCAACTGAGTCATACGATAAGTTATGGGAGAGAGTGATAGAGTATAGACTGAGACGAGAGATAAGTGTGTCTCAAAATCAATTCGGATTTATGTCAGAACGATCCACTACTGAAATAATTCACTTACTAAGGCAGTTGATGGAGACATTTAGAACGCAAAAAAGAAACCGACATATGGTATTCATTGATCTTAAGAAAACATATGATAGGGTTCCAAAAGATATGTTGTGGTGGATGTTAATGAAGAAATAGATCTCTTTGAAATACATTAACCTTATTAGAGATATGTATGAAGGAGTTGTGACCAATGTAAGGACTTGCGGAGGGCTGAGCGATAGCTTCCCTATTAACATTGGGCTCCACAAAATTCGAGATTGAGTTTCATACTATTTATAATAGTAATAGATGAAATCATAAAAAATATTCAAGATGAAATATCATAGTGTATACTCTTTGCAAATGATATAGTTTTGGTTGATGAAACTAGAGAGAGTATCAATACTAAATTAGAGTTATTGAGGAATACGTTAAAATCTAAAAGATTTAGACTGTGTAGATTTAAAACTGAATATATGAAATATAAATTTAGTGATAACGATTAGGATAATAAAGAAACGATTAGGTTAGAAGGAAGAAAAGTCTTAAAAAGTAAACGATTTAGATATCTTGATTCCATTATTCAAAATGATGGTAATATAAATAGAGATGTAAATAATATAATTCAAACGGGTTGAATGAAATGGAGAAAGACATCCGGAGTTCGTTATGATTGCATGATACAATTACATTTAAAGGGTAAATTCTATTAAACCGCAATAAGACTTACTCTATTATATGACACTAAGTGTTAAGTCATTAAACAACAACAAAAGCAAAAAATAGTGGTAGTTGAAATGAGAACGTTTAGGTAGATGTGTGGCAAAACTAGAAATGATAGAATTAAAAATGATGCGATACATAATAAATTGAGAGTTAACTCAATTGTAGATAAAATGCGAGAGTACCGTATAAGATGGTTTAGATATGTGTAGCGAAAATCTAAAAACGCACATGTTAGGAGGCAGAGAAATTATATAGGAGATTTAATAAAACGTAGATGTAGGCCGTTGAAAACTTGAATGCAATGTATTCGTAAAGATATGATAATTATGAATTTAGTTGAGGAGATGGTTTTAAATAAAAATGAGTGATATAGGAGAATCCACACAAACTAAATTAATTATTTTTATTTAATTATTTTTTTTTTATTTTTGATATTTGTCTCGGATCAATTTTAAAATTTAGGGTAGAAAATTTAAGTAATTGTTGTTGTAGTATTGTTGATATATCTGGACAAGAATCACATCTTCGAACTCCGCGAGATAAACTTTGACATTGCACTAGTTTGTTTTATAATTTTTTTTTTTACGACATGTTATGTTTGGTTTTTTTTTTTTTTTTTTTGGCAAGAGAGGGTTTATATTAAAATTCAGGGCACACTTGATTTTTAATTTAAGTTTTGGTGATCAAGGTCAAAATATAAAATATTAACTATCACACTAGCGATAGCCATGTTTATCGAGTTACTAAATGATTATATCTACCTAATGAAAATATAAATACTGAAAAATTAAAAATGCAATTGAGGGTTTGAAATTGGTTTTCATAGATATCTTTACAAAAAATTGGGAAAAAAAAATCAAAGAGGGCAAAAAGGGTTAAATAATAAAGGTAGTTTTATCTAAAAAATTGTCTAAAAATTTTGAATAATATACAATATTCTTAGTTTCAAAAGTCTGAAACTTAATTTTATTTGTTTATTCACCTTAATATTAAATATTCTGCTAAATAAATTATTAAGCATGACATAGCTATTTCATAATTAGGTGGGTGCAAAATAATTAAAACTTTAAATTTTAATTATTTACTTAAAAATATAGTCTCAAAACATAATTTTGCTATTTCAAAATTTCTCTTTCTCACACTCGCACAGTCCAATTTTATATATAAATATTTAAACTATTCTAATTACATAACTAAAATCACAATTTCATTTTTAGTTAAGAGTTTTATCCCATCCCATAAATATCTAATAGCAACTGGTTTAAACAGTTTTTAATTCTTTTGTAATTATCCGATAATGAAAAAAATTTCCTTGGTACAAGAAACTTTCCTTGTTTTTGTAGGATTTTAATTCTTTAAAATTCTTGATAAAGAATGAAATCTTCCTAAAATCCTAAACTTTTCTAAATTCGAAAAAAGTCTAAATTTTTCAAAAATCTTTTATCACAAGTATCTGTCATTTCGGAAGATCTCAAACAAAAATGAAATTAGGGTTTTTTTACACCTCTGGAAAGGCAATAAATACAAAGTATAGGCAACCTTTAGAGGAAATTCAGTTTTTACACATAAGAGAAAGACAATTCTATATATTAGTTAGAGGGGATTTCATACCCTATTCTATATAGGTTCCATACCAAATTCTATATATCAATTAGAAGGGGATTCTATATCAAATTCTATACATCAATCAGAGGGAAGTTTCATACCTATTTCTATATATCAGTTAGAGGGGGTTCCATATCCAATTTTATATGTCATTCAAAGGGGGATTTCATACCCATTTACATATACCGATGAAGGTAAAACTTCATGCTCAATCTTATACGATCAGAGGTATGCTTTTATATTTTACTCTATACACGATCGGTGGTATGATATCTACAGTTACCATCGACTTTTATTTTACCATTTATACTGACTTGAGCATCAGAGTTCTTCCATCAGGCTAGCCGTGGTAGGATTTTTACAGATTTCTCATCTATAAAGAACCGATGAACACCACCATCATTGTCTCTCCACTCGAATCGTAATAACATATATCTATAGAGTAAAAATTGACTCCAACAATATCTATTTCATCATGTTTTTAAATTAATAAAACTCTTTTAATTATTACCTTCAACCTAACTCCAAAAACCTAGTTTAAGTTTTTAACCCATCCAAAAACCAGCTTTTTTTCACATTTTTCCTTTTTCCCCATATTAGGAAAATTTGAGGCAAAATATTAATTGGTCCAAGCGGCACAAGCACCCCAAAACGAGTTGCCAACATGTAGCCTTGATGAAGTTCTGTCCTAAGTTGACAGAGAGAAGACAAAATTTCAGAATTTTTTATTTTATTTTAGTTTATTTTTTTAATGTTACATAGCTTAGATGAAGTTCTGTCCATTTGATTTTTTTTTTTTATAATTTCAAGACGGTTTAAATTTAAAGTCTGGGTGAAACAAATTTTCAAAAATTGTTTTAAAAATTAGTTTTTTAATGAATAAAATAAGGAAAAAATAAAAAAAATAAAAACTTCTAAAATGAGTTTTTGCTTATCTACTCTTTACCCTCTTTTAAATAAAATTATATGTTGATAAAATTGTTTCTAACTATTTCAAATATTATAATTTTGTTATATATATAAATTCAAAAATTATTTAAATATTTAGGAATATTTAAAAATATTTAAATAAGTTAAAAAATATATTTTATCACATATGTGTTTAATTTAACTTTTTATGAAATCGTCCCTTAAAATGTATGAATTTCAAATATTTATAAATATTTTAGAATTATTTATGAAACTATTTATTTTATATATTATTTATGAAACTTTTTATATCATTTATCCTTTATTATAATTTTATTAAATATTAAAACTTATATAAATTATTTTATCACATAATCTATTTTAAAAAATAATATTTTGAGTAAAATTAGCAAATAAGTTCTCACTTAACAACATTTTGGTCTTGCTCTTTTGCAACCAAACCGAATCTATCGGATTTGTTCGTCATAATCACTTCAAGGTTTCCGCACACACCTATTTATGAGTCATTGATTGAGATGGATGGAATTCTCATTAGTTATATAGACTTCCTCCAATTTGAATAATTTTTTCTTATGGTTTCATGAGAATTCCATCTATTGACTTTATGCACATAGATAAATCATATAACGATACCAATCTGCTAAGGTGGCAGCTATGCCAAGTGGAGGAAAGAAAATAGTCATTCTAAGTTATGGGGTTGCAATTTCTTTTCTGATAATGGTTGCAATCCCAGCCACTACCTTCACAGTGTGCGCCGCTGAACTCACTTAGCCTGCACAATAGCCCACTACTCACGCACCGGGCAAGCAAATAGATATACTTTTTTCCAGATAATGGCGATGCCTACTTAGAAGTCTGTTGTTCTAAACGGTTGTGATTTTGATGCCTCATTCAAAATCACATTGATTTTGTTATGCAAGGTGTTGGAGACAGGATTTGATTTCACAGATTCTGACTCTTTTTAACTCGAATGGTTATTTTAGGAGATGTTTCAAAACTTATAAAAGACCGTCGAAGGGTGCTCTGATATGAAAGATTTCGATACTCAAATAAAAAAGAGTGATTTTCGATAGGAATGAAATAGACTGAGAGCGAGACAGAGAAAAAGCTGGTAACTCTCTGACTTATGTGTCAAATATCTGGTTTAAGAGAGTGTATCTGGATTTCGGTATGTCGAAAGTTTATATATCTTGTTGCCTTAAGAGTCGTGTGTATCCGGAGTGTTATAACCTTAGTTTCCTTACAAGAGATTCAAAAATCTTGGGATTCTTCTAATTAAATATTCTCGAGAGATTTAAAATTTTTATCACTTAGAAAGTTTGACAATACGAGAAAAATTCGGAAACTAAGATTGATACAAGACTTAGTTGAATATTTCCTTTGGTCGATGAGAGCGTTTCGTTTCTTAACAAGGCTTGTTACTTAGAGAGTATGCATACAACCTCTTGCTGATAGGAGTTGCGAGCAGCTTCTTGCCGATGTGGCAGGAGCAAGGTTACCTTTAGTACACCGAAGTCCTCTGGAGGTCATAGACCTGTTAACTTGTTATTGATAACAATCATTCGATGAGTTGGTCTAAGTGGGTCAGGCCGTATCCACCCTTCGAGGAGATTGATCCCTAGTTATTGACACGTCTATATATAACATGTCTCTTTGGATTCGTGAGCCTCACAAAGTTAAACACCTTTTGCATTGGGCCTTTTGACCATGTTCCATTATTTACTCCCAACTCGTGGTGTCGTTTCGTAAGAAAGACACCGCGAGTGATGATCATTGAAAATGTGCGAAACTTTTGACATGACACATGTCATTCCACATTTTACGAATCGTCTTTAGTATTCTTTATAAGTTCAATCGTTCGAGTGAATTTAACACTTTCCTTTCTTGTATCCATTTTACTTTCTTGTGAATCACTACTATGTAAAGAAAAACTTTCTTGAGGAAAATGACAAAAGGTTCTACTTCTTAGTTTTATGCAGACATTGACGATATTAGAAGCGTTATGATGATGTAGGAACTCAAAAGTTCAGACAGATATGTTGATGGATAATGATTATACCCTAGTGTCAGCCACAAATGAAGATAGGGCCAACAAGGCGCCAGAGGGATGTGTTCCGATATATAAATAGTCAGTGAAGTTTGATCTGAAGTTGTCGTATACGAGTTTGTTTGTAGAGGTACTACAACATTGAAATATATTCCCAACTTTTTTGATTCCCATTGCTTGAGCCTAGTTATCGCCGTGATTTCCCTAATGGACTTTTGTTACCTTCATTTCAATTTTGAGATTCTGGCAGCCATTTTCTCACTGGTGAGATGTGAGAGCAATGGTTTGACCCAGGGCTGGTATAGATTACAAAATCAACCTGAGTCCGACTGGAGATTTTATTACAGGAAGTCCATCGACAAGAGCTGGATGCACAAGTACCTCTTTGTAGAGTTCAGGAATAAGGATCTTATGCTAGTACTTCCTAGTGCCAATGGGAGACCATCGTTAGGGTTGAAGCCTTCGGCCCCTTCTCACCATTTTCGTTTTATACGATCGGTTGGTAGCTATTGTAAGTCTACTTAAAGGAACATGAATATCAATTCCTTGGTAGATGACCAAATACTGTCCCTGACGGGTCTACTGATATGAGAGAAGAGGAGAATCGATAGACTCATTCTAGTTGGAAAAATGGAGATCGAATTGGTCAACGTTCTAGAGTTTCTAGATGATTTCATGCTGAAACGGTTACGACCGTCAAGGAAGTGTGACCAAACGCCAGGAAATCCACAAGGGAGGTCGATAGAGCATCCGGGGCCTGACCAAGAATCGGATCTCCTTCGTTAAAAAGAAGGAAAATACCATTGCCTGAGTCTTCGATGGAAAGAGGGTGTAAGGGGATAGAAGGGGTTGGAGAGTATGTGTCCCCTACTTTAGTAAGGCGTTATGAGTCGGTAGTGCCGAGCCTGAAAGTGTTGATAACTTAGCATTTGATGATCATTCGTCCCCTGTAGATGGTGAAAGCATCACAGTGCCGGAGGTGTTTGAAGTGGGAGAACCTGAGGATGCATCCCCTATCTGGTGTCATGGTGAGGCCAAGAAGAGAAGTGGAAGTTCGTGCCGTTGTGGTGGAGGAAATGTCCGGACAATTGTGTGTTTTCCCTTTGTGGCACCCACGTAAAGGGAAGCGCAAGGTATTCAATGGAACTACTCTTCCTTCTTCTATCTGTATTTGGTCTTTTGATGGAAAAAGGGGTTTGAAGGAGAGAGAAATAGTCACCTTTTGCACGGGAGACAAATAGTACAACTATGTGGATTTAGCTGAGATAGATTGAATAGTTGATTGGCTTGATTTTCATCGTTGTGAGTTGGAGTTACACAGAATGTCCCCAGAGGAAGTTGGCGGGGCTCTTAAGTCTCTTGGCTTGATTGTATTATTTTCTTAGGCTTATCTTACTTTGCTTTTCCTTTGTTTCTTGTTGACCCAATTCCTTTTTGTAGACAATGGCCTTCGCGGAATTCCAGGAGTGACGAAGGAAACAAAAGGTTGGACATTTGAAAGAGCGCACCGATCGGCTAGGTATTCAGGTCTCAGCATTGCAGGATGCTCTTGATCAGAGGGGAAAGAACATGGGGGCGGAAGAAATGCCTTACACCTCACTTGCAGAGAAAAGGGAAGAAATAAAAAGCTTACGATTGGATTTAGCCCTGTGCCAAAGGTATTGTAAAAAGCTGAAGGCCGAGGTGAAAGTTCACAAGGCATGTCTGCAAACTGTTGAGACATTAGTTCGGTTGTGCGAAGAGTCTCTTCAAGTGGCGGAACAGAAAGTGTTCAAATTTGAGAAGTCATGGGCCATAAACGCTACGGTCTTTAGAGATTCTCAGTGTAAATTTTTTGAGAGATTGAGGTGTACTGAAGAGATAATCCTCCAGTTCGATTTAGAGGGAGCTTTGCCCTCGAGTAAGGAGGTTATTGGTCAGGAGATAATGGACCAAGGCATGGTCTCCACTGATTCAGTCAGCGTTTCTATTTAACCTGTCGCAGTTGCGGCGGAGTCTCCTCGTCGGGAGATTTTAGCATTTCCCCCCATCCCTCCTGATTCTGTCTAATTCTTGTACTATTGATCCATGGGGTCTTGTACTGTGTTTCAATGAAAGATCTCTTTTTCATCTGGTATGTGTCGATACTGGGGGATATTCCATTCGAACAATGAAAGTAGGTCCATCCATCACTGTTCTTCACTTAGACTACTTGGGGGAATAACAACTCGCCTAAGGGTACACTATCTCATTGGACCCGGACGTACTTATCAGCGAGGGAACTCTTTTCTTCAGATAGACCATGACCATTAAGGCACAACTGAAAAGGTGAGCAAGAACTGCCTTTCTGGGAGGGTAAAATTCTTAAAACATCTCGTTCGTTGAAAATCAAATGGTAGGATAGGACATGTCTGTCCGTTCGGAGAGTTACATCCCATATTAACGACACGCTACGTTTGGTGGAAACAAATGATAGGAGAGGTCGTGCTACCCATTCGAAGAGTTACATCTCATATTGATGACACACTACGTTTAATAGAGAACAAACGATAGGAGCTATGCGATGAAATGCAAATGATAAGATATTAAGTCACTGAATAGGAAAATACTATTGCTTTAATGTAGTATCTTAGAGTGAGACAATTGAAGCGTACCCTATGGTTATAGAGAGATGATGGTTATTTAGAAGTAGACGCCAAGGACTCCGGATTGTAGGACAACATTCCAATCTTGAGTGGGGTTCGAAACTTGATCTTCATGTGCTTAGTGTTGGGCAGGGCTTATAGGGCATTCAAACCCAACCTACTTAGGATAATGTTGTAAAGCAAAGGGAGCTTGACTACAATGAATATTGTGGTAGCGGTCACATGATTTGGTGGCGAGCCGAAAGTGATTAGAAATGATATAATACCCTCAGGATATATACATTCGCCAGAGAGTCCTTTGACTGGACCCGCGTGAGGTTGGAGGTACGTGGGACCAAGGCTCATTCATTGGAAAGCGTCCCAATAAAGGAGGTTACACCTTGTTTCCCAGTCAATGAAACTCCTTCTGATCTCATATTGGCCGATTTTGACGGTGATAATGAGGGGGTTATGACGATTAGGGTCGACCCCGACTAAGTCCTCATTGGTGAAACCAATGATTGGTCTTTTACCTCTAGGCTGCTTGTTGACATGCATCGTTAATATCTCTTATGGGGTAGGGAGAGACGTTTTGGTCAGGTAAAAAATAGGTGCGATTAGGCATTCAACTTTGTCCCTCCATGAACAGTCTCGAGGGCCCGAGACGTCGATGGGAAAGACACTGAATGGGACGTAGTGCTCATAAGGGTCTGTTAGTCATAGATCTGGAGGATCACCCTATCCTGTCGATTGGCCAATGGTCAATTGGTCGGTTGATCATTCGGTTCATTTTCATATGGTAGAATGTGTCGACCAGAGGAGGACACATTCCTCCCTTCCATGCTAATGAATCTTTGTAATCTTTCACTTTGAACTAGAAATCCTTAATCTTTCTGTAGTCATCAGTCATGTGCCCATAGTCACAGTGAAAGTGATAGTACTTGGTCCCATCCTTTTTAGGATCGCGTTTTGTAGGTTGGGGTGGTCATTTGACGTATGGCTTGTCCCTAATATAGAGTAAAACTTGACTAGGCGTTTCATTTAGAGGGGTGTTGTATTGAACCTTCACTGAGATGGGTGCTCTTGTCGGTTTTTCTTCTGAGAAGGCTGTCGAGAAGACTAGCTCTGCTCTCTTCGAGATGGTTGGTTTCTTCATCGATCAAATGCTTCGACATCTTCTGCTGCGATATACTTTTTAACATGGATATTGAACTTCTGGATGGTAGGAGGGGGTTCTTAGTAATTAAGGTCTTCATGCCCGAATAACGTAACCTAGTAAGCAGTGCGGCCAGCTCGATAAAATGGTTTAAGGCTGAGATTTTCATCATTTTGGTTTTGAATTTTTCTAAAAAATCTCTCAGGGGCTCATCATCCATTTGTCGTAGTAACAGTAAAGAAGTAGACTTTCTTTTAACTCCTCGACTGATCATGAAATGAGATTCAAATTGTTGTCAAAGTTGAGAAAAACTTTTGATGCTGAGTGGTGGGAGTGAAATCATGTCAATGCATTACCCTTGAGATTGGTAGGGAAGTGTTTACACATAATAGCATCTGTCATGTCTCTCAAGATCATCACTGTTACAAAGTGGGTCGTATGGTCGCGGGGTCGGCCTTACTGTCATATCTTTCCATGGGGGGCAAGAGTACATTGCTAAGTATAAGTTCCGAAGAGACCTTTGGATCGAAAGGCTACACATCCGGGGGATAAAGAGGGTTTTTTTCCCTTGGGTATTAGCCCGTTGAGTTTGTCTGCAACGAGTTGCTTGACTTGCCTCCTCAGGTCCTCAGGATCATGGCGAGAGATTGCTGAGGGTTCATAGTTCAATAGAGGTACTGGCTGTTGATGGTACACGTGCCCAGATCCTCCTGAAGAGGATTGGCTCTCCGGTCTGATGTCGCGATTAAGTCATTCCAACTGTTTGTTCATATTTTGTATTCTAGACTCTATCTTTCCAGTTAAGGATAATTAGCTAGCTCGACGGATACTGGTGCAGGGGGTATGACTGGATATTCTTGAGGCATAGGTTGCTGGACCTGCTTCAAGCGAGAGAGTTGAGAATGAGTGATAGGATTGTTTGCAGGGTGAGCGGGTGCCGCTGGTGGGGCGGCGTTAGTTAGAGTAGCGGTATATCCATTTGCAGTGGAGGTAGCCTTTGAGGTAGTTCTGGTTCTCTTCTTTGGAGACATGATTGTTCGTCGACTCGGAATGTCTATTGATATTGCTCTAATCTGCTTTCACGAATGACGCCAATCTGTTGGATATGGGTTTTGGCTCCACAAATTTTAACTCATTTTGACTCGAATGGTTACTTCGGGAGATATTTCAAAATCTAGAAAAAACTGACGAAGGTTGTTTTTGTGGGGGAGGTTTTGATACTCAAATCAGAAACAACAGTTTTCGATAGAAATGAAACAGACTGAGAGCAAGAGAGAGAGCTGGTATCCCTGTGACTTGTCTGTCAAGTGTCTGATTTAAGAGAGCGTACTTGGATTTCAGTGTGCTGAGAGTTTATATACCTTGTTGCCATAAGAGTCGTGCGTACCCAGAGTATTACAACCTTAGTTTCCTTATGAGAAGATTCAAAGATCTCGGGATTCTTATAATCAAATATTCTCGAGAGATTTAAAATATTTATCATTTAGAAAGTTTGGCAATACGGGGAAATTTCTTTCCTTATTTAGAGAATGTGTTTCATATTAGTTTAGAAAACTAAGACTGGCACAAGACTTAGTCGAATATTTCCTTTCATTGATGAGAGCGATCGGTTTCTTAACGAATGTTGTTACTCAAGGAGTATGTGTATAACCTCTTGTTAATAAGAGTTGCGATCGGCTTCTTGTCGATGTGGTAAGAGCAAGGTTATCTTTAGATATACCGAAGTCCTTTGGAGGTCATAGACCGGTTAACTTGTTGTCAATGACAATCATTCGGTGGGTCGGTCCAAGTGGGTCGGGCCGTGTTCACTTTTCGGGAAGATTGATCCCTAGTTGTTGATACGTTTATGCGTAACATGTTTCTTTGGATTCGTGGGTCTCATAGAGCTAAACACCTTTTGTATTGGGAACAACAACAACAACAATCTGACCCTTAATCCCAACAATTGATACGAGGAAGATTATAAAAAAATAAAAAAAGTGTTGGTTTAATTTGTGTGAATTCTCTTACACCACTCATTCCTATTCAAGATCATCTCCTTATCTAAATTCTTAACTATTATGTTTTTACATATAACTTGTATTTAAATTTTTAAGAGTTTATTTTTATGTTTTACTAAATTTTCTATATTTAAATTCTCGCTCCTCCTAACGGATGCGTCTTTGGGTCTTCTTTGTACATGTCCAAACTATCTCAAACGATATTTTTGCATCTTATTTACAATTGAACTAACTCTTAATTTATTACGAATCTTTTCGTTTTTAATTTCATCTATTCTAATTTTGTTACACATGTATCTAAATATTTTCATTTCTATTACGGTCATTTTTGTTCTTATTGTTATTTAATAGCCCAACATTCAATACTATATAATAGTACTTGTCTTACTGTAATTTTATAGAACTTTCCCTTCAAATGCAGTAGCATCATGCGATCGTAGAGAACTCTAGATGATTTTTTTTTATTTTATCCAATCTGTTTGAATTTATGATTCACATTGTTATTTATATTGCTATCATTTTAAATGATGAATTCAAAACATTTAAAACATTTACTTTTGATACATATTTTTCTTTTAACCTAATTGTTTCTTTAGTATCTTGATAAGGAAGATAAGGAAGAAGAAGTAGCACTTTGTTCAGAGCGGCAGCCCACTTTGTTCAGAGCGGCAGCCCACTTGGCGAAACAAATCCACTCACAATATCCAGGTCAGAAAGGTCTAAGTGGGATGAATGCATGGTGACTAGCTCAGTCTACATCCTTCTGTACCATCACAGGGTGTTTGGCGTTGCTCTTTTATGACTCCTATATGCTTACAAATTAATCTTGTCCCATCAAGGTGAGCCTTTTCTTTTGGTTCCTCGCTAGCATTGCCTCATGATTTTGTAGAACAATTACCGGATGCCCTAGGCATCTTAGTTGTTAAAGTGTAGCGAATTGCACTAAGCAAGCTAATGTATCTAGTACGATTGTCACAGCAAACCATGGTTGTAAACCAATAGAATATATCTACTGGCTTCTGCCGTCGTGGTTTTTGCCTTTGTCAAGGTTCTGAGACCTGACGAACCCAAAAAAAAAGGTTCTGAGACCTTCAAATGGTACCAAAAGTCTTTTATAACGAACATCCACGTTTGCCGCACAAGCCATATCCTTTTCTGTGGTCTGATTTTTCATAAATTGCACCTGAAGAGTCAAGTTGGAAATGGTACAAAGGTATTGGAGACGGCAATGCTAGGTGGTCAAAGTTTGATACTGAAATTTTAGTGACACATTACACCATTCCCTGCAAATGACCTGATAACAATTAGTGCCAAAATGCCAACGAAATCTCTCTTCAGAATGGCTTGGCTTTGCTTTGGTTGAAGAGTCTCTTGTCCTCCCCTCTTGTCCTCCCCTAGTTGTAAACGAGTCGGATGTCCACAACATCTAGAAAAGAGAAGAAAAATGATAATGCAGACAACATATGGTACACGGCATGTGGGTTTTTCATCACATCCCAGCTGGCCTTACTCTAGGAATCCTTCAAAACCTACAAGAAAACCCACAGTGATGGAAGCCTCGTTTTTAGTTGCCAGTGCACCAGCCATGTGACCTAGTTGCCGGTGTCTTTGCATCTGAGCAGACAAATATCCATGCATCAACTATAATGCTACAATTAAAAGATTTAATCAGGAGTGAGGAGTCATCTACTTCACAGATTAAACTTTTAGCTCATTTACAATATCCATAGAAGCATGTATTTACAATATCGTCCATTTTATGGTACGAGAATTCTACAGTATAATCAGTTGCAACTACACCATCTGACTTGTACCTGTCCTATAAACCTCCCTTTGTGTTTCACTCGAGGGCTTCAATCTAATGACTTTCTAACCATGTACAGCAGTGAAATGAGAAAAACCATAGACTCTAACACTAATTACAAGAAGACCAGATGAAATTTCCAAACAGAATATACAAAGAAGAGGGTGTCACAACCAATGATGGGGGCGGGGAAGCAAATTCACATGTTTCAAAGGAAAAGATGCTGCCAAATACTTGATCATTACTGCTTTTTCTGTATCTGATGAGGAAAACGTCACAACCACTTCCACGGAACTGGAACAGATTTACCTGGTACGGAGAGGCTGTCCATGCTAAGTGTTTGATTATTGCTGCTTGATCCTAAATCAATGCTGCTGTTAAGCATCGCCATAAGACTTCCTCCGTGTACTCTACCTTCAGGAAGTGACGGTTGAGACGTTGAAGTAC
This sequence comes from Dillenia turbinata, assembly GCA_037126225.1. Taxonomy (NCBI): domain Eukaryota; kingdom Viridiplantae; phylum Streptophyta; class Magnoliopsida; order Dilleniales; family Dilleniaceae; genus Dillenia; species Dillenia turbinata. Next base: position 12,138,842 of record JBAMMX010000015.1, read on the forward strand.
CGGCTCCTCCAGCCAGAAAACTATCCTGCAGTGATACCTGCATGTTACTTGGCTGATGCCCATGTGTGGTTAAATCAAAAACATTCCATTGTCCTGAGTTCCAACTGCTGCCAGCAATCTGTGCGGCACCAACAGGGATGTTCTCAATAGTCATAGGCTGTGTCATCTTCTTCAATAGGCAAGACATTGTAGGGGATATGCTGCCACCACCATGAATCTGCATATCTTGCAGGGAAAGATGGGCAGCACATAGGCCGGTTTTACCACGGGCAAATTTATCACAAGGACCACCAACCTGGTTGGCAAACTCCGATCCCACTTGGCCCCAGGTACACCGTTTTCCTCCGCCATGAGATTTGCAGAAATCAGTGCTACCTTGTGCACTCTTTTCACAGCCCTCAAAATGGCATCTTTTACCCCCACCATGACGCACACAGTGGGCTGTCCTACCCCTGGCACTTTTAGTGCAACCTGGTTCAGCACATCTCTTGCCACCACCATGAGCAACACAAAATAAGGTACCCCCATGGACGCTTTTTGGGCAGAAACCCCCACCTTGAAATAAGCACCTTTTTCCTCCACCATGCCCCTTGCAAAATGGTGTGCTTCCCTCCGCACCTTTTATGCATCCTAGATATGTGCATCTTTTGCCCCCACCATGCGCTTTACAAAGCATTGTGCTCCCCTGAGCACCTTTGGTGCACCCAGGATACTGGCAACGACGACCACCTCCATGTGCAATGCAGAGGCCAGAAAATCCTTCTGCACTTTTTGTGCAATTTTCCTTTTGGCACCTCTTCCCACCACCATGCCGTATGCACAAGCCAGACTTCCCTCTTGCTGCTCGGATGCAACCCTCATGACTGCAGCGCCTTCCTCCACCATGGGCAATACAAAAGTCTGTGCGGCCTTCAGCACTCTTTGTGCACCCAAGATGTTGACACCTTCGACCTCCTCCATGGGCTTTGCAATATACTGTCCTGCCTTCAGCTCCTTTTTGGCAGCCAGCCTTCTCACACCGGTGCCCTCCACCATGGGCAATACAAAGGCCAGAAGCTCCTCTTGCCCCCTTTTTGCATCCTGGAAATCCACATGTTTTCACATTCGCAGCACGTCGATGTTGCTGGTTTACCACTGTTGAAACACCTGCTACCAAATTTCTTGGCATAGCAGATATAGAGTTTTGATCAACTTTAGTAGGTGAAATAGGACCACAAAGATGTTTAGAAGCAGATGCAGTGCCCCGTAAAAGATGCAACGGAGACACGAGAGGTCCTTTCCATCGTAAAGACGTTGACCCTTCATCGACAATTTGAATTGCTGAGGATTGAATTGCTGCCTCACTGTCATTATGTGTAGGCATGCAACCAACAGTAATGCTGGTGACATCAGATTCAGCAGGCCTGGTCAACAGACTCAATTCAAGGTCGAGCTTTGGCGTGGCTTCTGCCTCCTGGTTCTTAAGGACAGAAGCAGAATCTTTTTCCACGATAGGGGCACTCTTATATCCAAGATGAAGATCAAAATCTACAAGATCTGCTGAAGGCAAGTCATTAATTTCTTTTGTTGAAGACACAGTAGCGCATGCAGTTATTGTACCCCCTTCAGCATGTGATGTACATGAAGGGCCCAACCCAAGAACCAGGGTAGTGCCACCTTGCAGGGGAATGGTACCAGTAACCATGGTCCATTTCCTCTTGGTTCCCTTTACATTTCTAAAGTTAGAGGTAAAAAACCCCAGAGAATCAAGCTGGGTGGAATGATCACTTCCTGCTTTACCAAATTGCCAAAGGCAGCTGGATGCATCCGAACTAGATCTGACTGTGAAGTCTGACTTTTGAAGGGTTCTGTCCATGTAGAGAAAAGATTTATGCAGTTCTCTTCCAAAACAATTAGTTGTGATAAAACTGCCTCCTTTGCTTCCGGGGTACAAAAATAGGAAAAGAATTTACATTCAAGCCTGTTAGAAGAACAAATTTCCACCACTGACAAATCCGAATGTATCAGAACGATCCATCGTAAGAAGATACTGATGATAATTTGCCAATCAATAGAAACAATAAAAGATAAGACCACAAATATGCGCAATCTTTAAAGAGGAATTCTGACACTAGGTCCTGCTCCGGAGAGAATGGACTAGTCTGTCAAGATTTAAATAAGAAAAAAAGTATTCAAACTTTGAGCAAAAGAAATGCAGAAAAGAAGAGAAAGCAAGGAATACAAATATTGTTTTGATCATCAATGACATAAGTTTTTAACAAAACAGAGATGCAACATTCCAGGGATCAATTAATTGGGAAGGAAATAAATTGGACATCACCCTTGGACAATTATAGCAAAATGCTCCCCCAGACCCCACCCTTCCCCCCCCCCCCCCAAAAAAAAAATAAACAAATAACAAGAAGAGTCCAGATTAAGAAACAATGACCTCATTGAACTCTTCTTGCCACACGGGTGCAGCATGTAATTTTCTAATCTCATCAAATTAGAAGAAGAGAAAAGCTACAAAGGCGATCAAAGTATGAAATAGAAGATGAGACTAGTTATCCGAATAAGTCATGCATAAACTTCTGACCATTTGCTATTTTCGTTTTCCCCAGGGGAAAAAAAAGACACCGTTATCCATGAACTTTGAAACTTTAGTCTTCAGACCCTCTCATTACATGAACTTACTCAAGACTAGCAAAGCAAATAAGCAGGTCAGGTAGCACAAAGCACCAAAACACCACTAACAAGGATGGCATACTACTGCTAAACTAGATATAACCTCTTTAAATGAGTTTAAACTGTCGCCCAGAGGAAATAAGCATGTTAACCTGTCAAGAAGCTTGGGCAACTCACTTCCTATCCCTACCAGGTAACAGAAAGCAAGAAATGGGATGCAAGGAGTAGGCTAAATATCAATTGACTGCTAAAATGGGATTATTCTGATCTGATTCCACACATCATACAAAGGATTCTCAACTGCAAAATAACCCCAAAAGCAAATATTGGGAGGAGAAATAGTTGCAAAAATCATGCAACTGGGACTTTTGGGTTACACATACCAAGCACACAAGTTGAAAAAACTTGCAGAATGATGTAAGCAGTTTAGAAAATTAACATCATTAGTTGAAATGCTTGTAATTTGGCTACAGAGACATAATACTAACAACCTCTGTGCAACAAAAAAACACAAAAATATGGGAAACTGACAGACATAGATTTCTCCACCCCAAAAGTTTATTTTAATTCTTTGACTTCCATTGATTTAGACAAAAAAGGATGGAAACAATAACAATGAGGCTAATTGACAATAAGCACAAATAAAAGCAGAGGCTTGCTATTAAAATTACGCAAGTGGACAAGGTGGCTGAACAGATGAGGGAGCTAAAACAACAAAATGAACATTTCTGGCTGTGTTTTTCCAAGCAGATGGACTGCCATCAATTAATTGAAAGGAATAGCTTAGGTAACAAAGTCAACTTCTTCTGAAAACTCCAAAAGACGAAAAATTGACGCCCAAAGTCAACCTAGACAGAATTTATTTCTGCTAATTTTGATCATCTCAATGGTCCTGCCACATTGTATTTGCCTTTTAGTGTTTACCTGAAACACTAGCAGACAAGAGTTGAATCCTTCTCAAATTCGAGAAACCATTCCAATTGACAATGACCTGGATCTAAAGCTTCACCACCTCGCCACCTGAATTACAACTATGCACCGCAGATTGTAGCTCTCGGGCAACGTGAGTGTGGTTTTGGTTATGTCAATATATAATACACACAGAGATATATAACATAATACAAATATATACATCTAGGAACTTCTAGCAAATATTCCATCTATAAGATATGAAAAAGAAAGTAAAAGTGATTGCTAAGATTAAAACCCCAACTTTACCTATGTTGTTACATTAGAATTACGTGTAGAAGTGAGTTGAATTGAGTTGTACACTAGCTCAAGCTTGGCTCTTTCAAAATAAGAGTGGCTTTTGCACAAGCACTTCTAAGTATGTTAAGGACATGCTTTTTAGGCGCTAGACATTACAAGCTGCTCTACTAGGCTGTGGTCTCATGATTTCAACTTTGTTTGCCTTCCTGTGCACGAAGAGAATGGAAGCTATGACGTACGTCAGTTTGAGGCAGGGGCGGAAGAGAGACTACAACAATGATTCATTTGGATTGATAAGCTCCAAAACTAAGAATTAATGGAATATCTGTCTATCCATGATTACATATAAAAGTTCTTTACAGCATAATTGCCTAGCCGTAGCCACATATCCAGTGCGCTGTATATGTAGGATAATTGTAACTTACGCTAGTATAACACATTTTATCTTATTTTAGTTTTTATTCTGCCATGTAATCTCCTGCATTCATGCTTCATTGATGCAAGTCAAACTTTAACAAGCATTATTTGACGAGCTGGATTAGCGTGCTCTGTGTGTGTGTGTGTGTGTGAGAGAGAGAGAGAGAGAGAGAGAGAGAGAGAGCCTGAGTACTACGACGCTCAAGCTCCCACCTAATGTCAAGGGCGAATCTCAAATGAGCTTATGAAGAGTCGAGCATGAGTGGATCCCAAACAACTATAATTCTCATTAATTTAAATCCTATTTGAAACTAAAACTATATGGAAGGGACGGCAAGAGAGATGATTCTGACAAATAAATCAACATACTTTGGAAAACAACTTGAAAAACCTATCTTTCGTGGTTAAAAATTATGCTGTGCTCTTGTTTTCATCACTCACAGGTACTTTGAACAAATTAACATCAATAACGACATAAACAGCTCATACAAATTAAGAGACTAAAATAGATAAAATAAATAAATTAGTCAACCCCAGATGCAAAGCTCAATCAGAAAATGGGATTCACAAACAAAATCATGAAATTCCAATTCCAGAAAACACCAAAACCACGCAGATTTTCTGATAACATACAAATTGAACCCCAGCGTATGTGAAAATGAATGGGATTAACACTACAAAAAAGTGAAGCAAAAGTCAAAGCAATCCAATAAACATGGTAATTCAAAATGAAGCAGTTCCACTAAGCAAGAGAAGGGAAAAAAAAAAAAAAGGAAGTAGTTCCAAGTTTCCATGTTTTTGGAAAATAGAATCGAAGATTATGAGGTTAAAATCTTACCTTGGAATTCCGCAAATTTCAGATGGCCAAGCAAGCAGACCACGAAGAGAGCAAGAGGTCGTCTGTCGAAAGACAGTTTTAGGGTAAGTAATAAACAAGGACTTCTTAAGAAGGCGCACGTTAAGAAAATTCGGTGCACTTTAAGGGTTTAAGCCCGTAATCTTATTCTCTGCAAACATGTGCGCATAAAACTTCTACAACCGACAGCTGTCAACATTAGACATTAAGATTATAAAAGAATTAGATTAGCGCGGAGTGAATTTCATTTTATTATAAAATTTATTCAAATTCGAGTCATAATATTCAACTGGTAAAACTCATTTTTAGAGTAAGATAAGTGTAATAAGTTACCTGGTTTATATTTTAGTGGGATTCTCTTTCATTCGAAGGATGTATTATAAACATAATATGTTAAAAAATTATACGAGATTTGATAATATATTTTATTAAATTTTTGTTTCTTTTATTTATTCTTAAATAAAATTTGATCCTTATTAAAAAAAACTTACAATTTAAACAAATGATTACAATTACAATAGTAATTTTTAATTCCAGAAATAATTAATTATTGAATATTATATTCTTGTCTTTAAGAGTTGATGTTTTAAAATTTGAACTAAACATAATTTTATAATATTTATATATGTAAAAAAATATATATATTTTTTTTAACTAAGATTCAATAAAAATAGATAATACTTTCTAAAAACGATCTTAATTTTGATATAAATATTAAATGAACCATTAAATTCTACGAAAATTATTTACATATTCTCCTTCAGCAATACAATTACAATTTGTGCCCTCCTTGTTAAAATGATAATTAATAATGCTATTTTAATTATTTTAATTTTAAAATAATGATAATTATATAAAATATGAGAAAGGATTTGAATTTGAATCATGTTAAACTTTTTTTCATTTTATTTAAAAATTTCAAATGATTAAATAAATTATTTAATAAATACAAAATAAAGGGGTTAAAATATAAATATAAATTTTTAGAGTGAATGTTCATGAAGTTGTGGGTGTTAATGTATTTAGGATATTTTCGTAATATAACATGTTTTGGTGTCCTTTGATTGGATAAAAGGTAGTTATAGTAAAGTAGTGATCGTGCAGGAATGGAATGCTTCTGAGAAAGTTCGCGGTGAGCTTTGTCTGGCTCCACGCCACGTCATGGATGACGCATTGTTGTCGCCCCACGTAGGCATATGCATGTCACATCGATGGTGCGCCAACCGTCAGATCCACGTGGGAATATCTGATACGCTTTTGACGTTACGTTGATACTTGGCCACGTCATATTTGCACATTCTATCACACGAGTGTGGGGATATTTTCCGAAATAGAGTTTTTATTTTAAAAAAAAATTTTCAAATAGAGTTTTTTTTTTTAATTTTTAAAATAGAGATATTGAAAATGTCGATTTTAATTTTTTTATTCAAATTTTTGTAAAAAAAAATTAAAGACGAGACAGCACATTTCACATTTTGGAAGCGAGATTGGGCATCTCGCCTCCTGAGAAGCGAGATACCCAATCTCACTTCTCCACTTTTTTTTTTTAATTTAATTTAATTTTATAATTAATTTAAATTATTAATAAAAAATTAAATATTAATGAATATTATTAATAAAAAATTAATATTAAATAATATTAACTATTAATATTAACTAAGAAATTAATAATAAAATATTAATAAAATTAATTTAAATTATTATTAATCAATATTAAAAATTATTTTAAAATTATAAAAGATTAATCAATAATTAAAAATTGTTAAAAATTAAATAAAATTAAAAAATTATTAATTAAAAAAGAAAACATATAATTAATAAAAAATATTATTATTAATTTTTAATTAAAAAACATTATTTATAAATTTTCATTAATTAAGAATATGAATTTATTAATTTTCCAATGTGTTCATGGTTTTCGAAATGATTTTTTAGATAGTTTGACTGTCATTTTTCTTAAAATTCTAATATTGGAAAGAGGTAGCCAATACCTGGAGTCGAAAGTATGAAGTGTAAACATCATTCAGGGTTGATTGAAATCGTTGACAACAACTCTAGATCATCAAAAAATCGAGTTGAAAGTATGTACCGAGTCTATTTTCTGATTTTCACATAGATAACATGGGGTATTCACGTGATTTTTGACCCATATCTTGCAGAATTTTGAATCTGTTTTTTAAAGATGAATTATTCTATGAAATGTGATCTTTAAAATGATCTAAAAATTACAGGAAAATGAGTTTATATGAAAAAGTTATGAGCAGTCAAAGTTGACTACTCGTAACAGAATTAAAAATCTAAATTATTCCGATTTTCAAAAACAAGATTAAAAATCTGTCGGTGCAGTTTTTGGACCAGTGGCCCATTTTCTCGCAGCAAAAAGCCATCTCTTTCAGAATCCTTTCTACGGTTGTTTTTTGATTTTGGGGTGAATTACATTACTTGCGAATGAGTTAAATTTAGGGTTTGGAGTTAATGAGTTTGATATTTATTAGTTAATATTAATTTTTTATTAATTATATGTTTTAATTATAAATTAATTTTGTATTAATTTTTCTAATTATTAATTAATTTTTAATTAATGAAAATATATAAATTATGTTTTTTAATTAAAAAATTAATAATAATATTTTTATTAATTATATGTTTTCTTTTTTAATTAATAATTTTTTAATTTTATTTAATTTTTAACAATTTTTTAATTATTGATTAATCTTTTATAATTTTTAATATTGGTTAATAATAATTTAAATTAATTTTATTAATATTTTAATTATTAATTTATTGATTAACATTAATAGTTAATATTATTTAATATTAATTTTTTTATTAATAATATTCATTAATATTTAATTTTTTATTAATAATTTAAATTAATTATAAAATTAAATTAAATTAAAAAAAAAAAAGAGGAAGTGGGGAAGCGAGATTAGGCAACTCGCTTCCCAGAAGGCGAGATGCGCAATCTCGCTTCCAAAAAGCAAGATGTGTAGTCATGCCTTCAACTTTTTTTTTTTTGTGTAAAAATTTGATCGAAAAAGAAAAAAAATTGAAATCGAGATTTCTAATCTCGACATCTCTATTTTGGGAATAATAAAAAAAAACAACCCCATTTGAGGAATTTTTTCTCAAAAAAACTCTATTTTGGGAAATATCTCCATGAGTGTGTTTGTGTGAGCCCAAAATTGAAAAAAAGTACAGGACCGAAATTAAAATTTATATTAAAATATAAAATATAACATAAATTTTAATTATAATTTCAATAAATTTAAAATTATAATTTATAGAAATATATAAAAACATACATATCAAAAATAGATAATTGCACATTTCCTTTCTCTTAGCCCCACCTTTAAACCTTAGTATCTTTTATTGTTAAGTGAGTTTTGAGTTTTAGGAAATATAAGGGTCTCATCCCATATAAGTATTCTTTATTACCTTGATTGATGCTAGAGAGTTAGAGGGAGTATGTAATAAAGTAAAAAAAATATATATTTTAAACAACAATTTTTATTTTAATTTTATAATATTTGATCTGAGCAATAAAGTAGCAAAATCTAATGATGCTAGTTCTAATGAAAAATGAACAGCGACCAATGATGAATATTATATCTCTATGGAAAGAGATAATTTGGTTTTAGTAACGAAGTAACATGAATGAGTGAAAGATTGATTGGTCACCCCTCCTTGAGCATAGTGAAAACATCATGAGATGGTCGTTGCCAGAGAAAAGAAAGCAAAAGAGATAAGCTTGTCGAGGATTGGCTTGTCATTGTCTAGTTTTCCTGGGAAAAAGGGTGAGAAATGGTGCTCCTGCTGATCTTGCAATTTGCACCCATTTTAGCAAACACAAAATGGGGCGGTTCGCACCTTTTGCAACCATCCACTTGCATATGTACCTCTCTCTCTCTTGGTTTTTTTTTTTTTTTAATATTAATTTCCTCTCTCTAACTGTGGGTTGTATGTGTGGAAAGACAATTTCTCGCTTTATAATGAGCCATTCTAATGAAATTTCATCATATTGGTGGCATTTGGCACGACCCCATCCAAAAAGCTTTCCCTTTCATATGCCATCACGCTTGTGATTGCGAGAGCTTGTAAAATTCAACACTCTTTCCATGAAACTCATAATAATAATAATAATAATAATAATAATAATAATAATAATAATAATAATAATAATAATATTCAAAACTTAACATAAATGTGCCTGTTTAAATCACTCACAAAACATAAAAAATTGAAGGTCCGTTGTTCGGAAATTAACAGGTAATGATCATGGGCATAACTATTTCTTAGAGATTCTAAGATGGATTTTGAGCTCAAACAAATTGAGTAATTGAAGAATATGTGAGAGAGTCGAAGTAATACAGAAAAATGGTGTGTTTTGTTTCTGAGGGCCTACAAATGATCACCAACATCCTATTTATATTATGTGAGAGAGTTGAAAGTGACTCCCTGAGCCTTATGAAAGCCGTTAATAAGGGTGTTGGAGGGAACCATCCTTGGAGGATTATGGTTCAGGAATGCAGAGATACCATGAGGGTTCTAGGTTTGACCAAGATTTTCCATATTCTTAGAGAAGCCAACCATTGTGCGGACAAGTTGGCGGAGCTGACGCTGATCTAGGCAAGCATGTTACTGTTGTTCCTCCTGATGGTGTAGTGAAGATCCTCCATCAAGATGCTGCTGGTGTCCTCTGGACTAGGAAGTCTGTTGTTTCTGTTTCTGTGGCGCCCCCTTAGAGGCTGTGCTGCTCTGCTTTTTGTTTTGTTTCTCTTTACACCAAAAAAATAAAAAAAGAAGCCTCAATCAATGACATCTTGTTCTGCTTTTAACTTTTTATTTTGTTTTTTTATTCATATTCTATATTTATAATAATTAATATTATAAATATGAAAAATATTATTATTATTTTTTTATTTTTATAATTATTAAATAATTATTTATTATCTATATCGATTACATTGATCAAATAAATTGAATTTTATATTTATTTATTTTATCGGTTATCTGATACGATTTTTAAATCATGGGCGCAAACTTTAAACTTTGAGATGCCTCGGTGGGCCAAGAACTGTTAAAGTCTAACAACGACCCACAACCATTGAAATTCATTTTTTTGGGCCCATACTATTGCTAAAATGGGCTGCCAGAGTCAATAATAATTATCAACTTTTTTTTTGGTCCCCAGTAAGAATTATCACTTTTGATATTGTGGAAAAATCGGCCCTTCTAAAGGCTTTAAACTTGTGATGTTTATAAAAGATGTAACAGATAATCAGCCATATTAAATCTTTTAATTAAATTTCAGATTTAAAATTTAAAAATAGAAAAAATTATATTAAGAGAACTTTCTCTAAAATAAATCTGATAACGTTTAGATTGGGTTATATATATATTTTTTATTATACAAGATTTGAATCCCGGATTATGAGATTGGTGGAGAGAATTGATATCACTAAATTGTTCCCTTAAAGACATCAGACCGGATTACTTATGACTCCAAATATGGGTTGATTATTATATTAAAAAAAAAAATAAAAATAAAGACGTACGTATAATATAGCTAGACCATCTACCACCAACTCCAGCTCGTGCACATCTCAATCCAAGGTGGTGCGAACACACAGAACATCCACCATAAGAAAGAGAGTCAAAGTAAACCTTTTTCTATTTTATTTTCGCTACAAAATAAATCATACAAAATAAAAAATGCATGCAAAATAAGTATAAGAAAAATTTTTATAGGAAAAATTTGGATAAGTAAGTGAAATTTACGAACCTATTGCTCAGCACCAACGCCAAGGGGAGAAGTTTATTGATTCATGGCTATGTCTTCAATTGCAGGTGTTTGATACTTCAATTTCAGAATTGTTGTGGGCACTCGTGTTAGCAGAGTGTAATAGTTGCACTAGTTGCTTGGCTAGATTACTAGTATATGATTGTGTTTTCTTTTGTTTTGTATCATCGCCCTCTCGCAAGTGTTGTACTAGATCCTTGATTTCTTCCTATTTTTTGTGTTTTGAATCTCCCCCAAAATATGTGTATATATATATATATGTATGTATGTATGTATATATGAGAGAGAGAGAGAGAGAGATTAAAAATTGATTGAACCAATTCCCTTTCCATAAATTTCTGAAACAATATGGAATAAAGAATTTCTTTACTCCTTTGTGGTTGACCAATAGGATATGGAAATCAAATCCAATTCATTAATTATTTGTAGTGAAAAGATCAATTCAACAAAAATGCAACGAAGGAACATGACCGTTTCCTTTTCACACGCTACTCTTGATGGCCGAACTATACCCGCTAGTTTCGTCCCAATACCTTGACCAAAGCATCACCCCTCCATATTTTGGTGACTTCTTTATGACCGGCAAAACTTGTGAAGTCAACACATCCGCCGGAATAAACCCACTTCCAGCAGCCTGCTCCGCTGCTGGCAATCCCATAAAGAATCTCCCAGCCCTCACAGATGTCGTCCACAGGTCCCACGAATTGAAAAGGTTCGTTGTATTCCCATTACTATATTGGCACGGAGGATTGTTATAGAACTGAACCCAAACATAATCAAAGAGTCCCGTATTGAGCGCAGCTCCCAGATGACTATCCGGAAATGGGCACTGTGGTGCTGCGGTTAAGTACACTTTTGACCCCTTATAATTATATCCAAATAAAGACTCGGCAAGTACATCATAGTATTCAGTCGAGCCTAGCTCAATATCAAAATCAATACCATCCAACACAGCATCACCTAGAGGACGAAAACTTGATTTTCCTCCTAGGTAATTGTTCCATAAATATTGGGACACATTCTTGGCATCGGCTTCTGAGGAGAGAGAATAGCTACCAACACCACCGCCTAGAGAGAGCATGACCTTAATGCCATATTTTTGGCAATACTTAATTTGGTCACTCAGAATTTGGCACCCGCCGGAGGATGGGTCACAATGCCCTGCAAGATTGAGTACCGGCGTTTGGCCACTCCCGAATTGGATTAGGAATGCAAGGTTGACATAGGCATATAGTCCCGTGGCACAAGTGTCCTGGAGTGTCCCTTCGTTGCCGTTTTGGCCCCAGTAGATGGCTATGCCGCCGGCGTTTGAGGTCTGGAAGAGAGTTAGGGTTAGGAAAGAGAGGACCAGGGGCGTGACAAGATTTTTGGTCGCCATTTTCGGGTGATTGTGTTTTGTGTATCCTTAAATGTCTGGTGATTTCCTTTTATAGAATTCTAGGGAGAGAATGTTTGACCAAGGAAATAATGATATGGTTCTCCCATTTTGTATTTGTCAAAGAAAGCCTTTGGCCACCCCCACTTCACCTTTTGAATAATTATTATTTAATTTATTTCACGGGACCAAATCAAGCCTAATTTTTGGCTTACTGCTTTAGTTTTGTTTGTCAGCTCTGCTCTTAACAAATTTTCCTTAATTCTTCTTTTCGGAGAAAAACAAGATAAAGAATTTAAGAAACTTTTGTCGTCAAAAAAGGAAAAAAAAAAAAGGATAATGGCGTCTCAGATTGGCCAAGCTCCATCTTTTAGTAGCAACTCTTGGGATTGGTATAGAAAATAAACCAGAAAGAAAAAAGCTTCAATCCTTCTGGAACCCTAAAACCTAAAAGACCAATTACTGCAATTACATTTATGGCATTACTACAGCCATATTTTAATGATAATGGATAGAGATTAATTCGACCTTTTAAGGAGCCTACTTCTTTCACTTATGGTATCTATTGGACGTGGGTTTCGACTCTATAAATTCAAGTTTCTTTCAATTCAAACGGCCGGTTGTTGAAACTGTTTGAAACTTGCAAATAAACCGTCGGAGGGTGTTCTAACAGAGGAGACTCCGATACTCAAGTCAGAAAAAATAATTTTCAATAGGAATGAACAGACTGAGAATAAGAGAGCAAGAGAGAGAACTGGTCTCCCTGTGACTTGTGTGTCAAGTGTATGGATCTTAGAGAGCGTACTTGGAATTTGGTATATCGAAAACTTATATACAAGGGCACTGTGAGAGTCATGTGTTTGCGGGATGTCACAACCTTAGTTTCCTTATCTGGGGGTCCAAAGATTTCGGGATCTTATATTCAAATATTTTGTATGATTTGCGATATTTATCATTTAGGAAGTTCAATAATAAAAGAAGATATCTTCTCTTATTGATTAGGTTTTGAAGGTTTCATTCCTGATTTAGGAGGTACATTTCGTGTAGAAATAGGAAATAAAAGATCGATACGAGGTTTAATCAAATATTATCCTTAGCTAATACGATCTATTCCTTATGGAGTGTTTGCTCATCGGCCGAAGAGGAAGGGACATCGGTTTGGGTTTGCTGAATGCTTCTATGAGTCATTTAGATTACCCTCATTGGGAGTTAGTAGAACGATCGGTTAGGATAATGCCGATGACATTCTCTTAGTGTATCAGGCCCTTCAAGAAGATTAATCCCGACTATTGATACGTCTAGGTATACCTGTCTCTTTAGATTATAGGTTTCGTAGGATTGAACACTTTTTGTATTGGATCTTCTGAATGGACTCCATCATTTGCCCCCGACTTGTGGTGTCATTTCTTGAGAAAGGTGCTATAAGTGATGACTATCGGAAAGATGTGAGACTTTTAATGCGACAGATGTCGTTTCGATTTCCACAAATTGTCTTCAATACTCTTTGTAAAGCTGTGCGTTTTAATGTACACTTCTGTATTTTCCCTTTGCGAATCTTTTCTTTCATACAAAAAATGCCAGAGGGTTTTTCTTCTTCTTCTTATCAGAGTATCAATGATATACGGAGCACAATGACCAAGGAGGAGCTTTAAGAGCTCCAGGATGATATGTCACTAGGAAGCAATTATACATTGGTGTTGGCCACTAATAAGGATAGGACGAATAGGATATCCGATGGTTGTGTCCCTATGTATAAACAATTTGTGAAATATAGCTTGAAAATCTGATATACGGGCCTGCTGGGGAATGTAATTTGATATTGGAATGTTTACCCCCACATTGTTTATCCCTAGTACTTGACACTTTATGGTTGCGGTGATTTCTCTGCTAGAGTTCTATCACCTCCATTTTGATCCAGAAATTTTAGTAGTCTTTTTTTCGTTGGTAAGATGAGGAGGCTAAGATTCCACTCAGGGTACAAATTGCAGACTCACCTAGATTTCCACTAGAAATTTTATTATAGCGATCAAAGGACAAACATTAGATGCAGAAGTATTTCTTTGTGAAATTTTTGAATAGGGATCTCCTACCAGTGTTGCCAAACGCCGATCAAGTGCCGTTGCCAAAGGTAAAACCTCTAACCCCTACTTGTCATTCTCGTTTTTTGTGATCTGTTAAATGCTACTGCGAGTCAACTTAGCGGAACATTTGGGTGGATTCACTTATGGAGGACCAGATGTTGCTTTTGGCAGGCTTGTTAATCGATGAGAGGTGGAAAATTGATAGGCCTATTCTGTTGAGATAGAAAGAGAAAAATTGGGTTGAAGTGTTGACATCCGTAGAGGAATCCTTTTCGGAGGAAATTTCGACCGTCAAGCATGTGAGACTGAATGCAAAAATGCCATTGGAGGAAGTCGATAAGCCTTTTAGGGTTCAGTCATCAAAGAAACGAAAAATTCAATTGCCCAAGTCGTCCAAAGATGAGAAGAGATCCGAGAAGGTCGAGGAACATGCTTCTCTCATGGTATCTAATCATTCCAAACCGGCAAGAGTAGGGTCGGAGGGAGCCAACAACCTATCGTCGAACGCATCTTCATCGACAGAGGGGGCTAGAGAAGCGCCCCGATTAGGGAGGTTCCTGAGGCGAAGGGACCGATAGATGCTTTTATTCTAATGATGCGAGAGGGGCCATCAGCGGAGTCGAGCATTCCTATTACTCTCGAGGGTGTGGAGTCTGGTCAGTCTCTTGTGGAGCCCCAATACTCTCCTCAAGAAAGAGGGGACGATGTTGGCCTTCTGACTCCTATTCTTGTTAGATCATTTGATAGTTAGAAAGACCTGCAGGGGGGAGGATCGGTTGCCATCTGTGTGGGGGGCCACCAGTACAATTGTGTTGACGCTAAAAAGGCATGCCGGTTAGCAAAACGGTTTGACTTTCATGATCCTGAACTAGAGTTGAACAAGATGTCTCAAGAACAGATTGATAAAGCCCTCCACTCTCTTTGTCTGACGGTATAGCTTCCCACTTGGACTCATTTTACTTTGTTTTCATTTGACTTTAATCAACTTGTGCTCCTTTTCCTAGTCTATAGCTTTAATGGAGTTCTAGAGGCAGTGGAGGAAGCGATCCGAGAAGCATATCAACCATTTGGGCAATTAGGTGTTGGCGCTGCAAGATGCCCTTGAACAGAGAGAGAAAAATGTTGAGGTAGGGAAAACCTCGAGTGCTTTGCTCATTGAGAAAGATGAACAGGTTAATCATTTGTGGGAGGATTTGGCCTTATCCCTAAGCATTGTGGAGAGCTGGAGGCCGAAGTGCAGCTTTGCAAGGCTAGTATGATAATTGCTGAAACGTTGGTACAATTATAGGAAGAGTCTCTCCAAGCGGCCAAACGAAAGATAACCAATCTTGAAAAATCCATTATGAAGGATGTCGTGACCCTTAGGCACTCTCAATGCAAGTTGTTTAAAAGATTGAAATGTGCTAAGGAGATACTTCGCCAAGTTGGTAGGTATGACGCTTTAACCTCTTTCGAAAAGACAGCAGGTCGGGTAGTAATGGACCAAGGTTCGATTCCTATGGCTTCGGTTGCTGGTCACGATGGATCGATCGTGACTCGGATAGCTGCAAGTCTTCCTCTTAGGAGGTTTTAGCACTTCCCCCCTGTTCCTTCTAACCTTGTATGACTTTTGTACTATGGAGTTCTTGATCGAAAGACCTTTTTGCATGTGTATATCTCACGGAAGATATTTTCTTAATCGTTTGAATAATCTCCTTTTGCATGCTCTTGGTGTAACTTATCGCTTTTGATAATTTCTAAATCGGTCAGCCAGAGAGGATATATCACCTTTGCTAATAGGTTTATCGATTGAATGGTAGTTATCCTTCTGGAGACTAGATCTTATTAGTCTTTTCGAAGACCTCGATAGTAATGTTTCAGTTAGAGAAGATACATTCCAATGATAGAATGGGGCAACGTAAGTTTGTCCTATCGATTAGTTAGGGCGACACGGGTCTGCGCGAGGAGGTAGATTAGTAAGTCGGGGCGATACAGCCCCGTTCAGAAAGATCAATCCCATCAGTAGATTGGGGTGACATAGACCCATTCAGAGAGATATATCCCCTTGGTAGGTCGGGGTGACATAGGTTGGTTTGGAAAGATAAATCCCATCGGTGGGTCAGAGCAATATAGACTCGTTCAGGGAGATAGATCCTCTTGGTAGGTCAAGGCGACATGGACTCGTTCGAGGGAATAAATCTCATCAGTAGGTCGGGGTGACATCAGGCTGTTCGGGAAGATAAATCTCTTCAATAGGTCGGGACGACATAGGTCCATTCTAGGAGATAGATCATGTCAGTAGATCAGGATGACATATGTTCATTCAGGGAGATAGATTCTATCGATAGATTAGAACGACATATGCCCATTCAGGAAAATAGATACCGTCAGTATATCAGGACGACATAGGTTCGTTTGAGGAAACAGATCCCTCGATAAATCAGGGTAACATAGACCCGTTCAGGAAAATAGATTCCATTGGTAGATAAGGGCGACATAAGCCTATTCGGGGAAACAGATTCGATCAATAGATCAGGATGACATAGATCCAATCGGGGAGATAGATCCCATTGGTAGATCAGAGCAACATAGGTCCATTTGGGGAGATAGATCCCATCGGCAGATTAGGGTAATATAGACTTGATCAAAGAGATAGATCCCATTGGTAGTTCCATTGAGCATGATCGGTTCGTTAGAACATGTTGCTATAACAGGAGAATGGTAACGAATAAATTAAAATGAACACAGAGAGTCAAAAGCCGTCTGTTACAGGACATTGTGAAAATGTTCACTAAAAGAGACAGGTTTAGAGTTTACTTGGAGAAAAGAACAAGAAACTTCGAGTCATAGACCGAAACAACACTAGTGGGAATATAAGGTTTGTGTAGAGATTGTTCGTTATAGATCTGGAGGTGCATTTGGTCCGTTCTCCTATGGCGGATCATGCCAATCAGTGAAGATATGTTCCTCCCTTCCATACTAATTAATTTTTACAACTTTCCACTTCAAACTAAGAACTCCAGTTCATATTTGAGTTTCTACAATCGTCGGTTTTGTAGCCGTAGTTTTAATGAAAATGACAATACTTGGTCCTATCTTTCTTGGAATTGTCCTCTGTAGAACGAGGAGATCATCTGATGTATGACTTGCTCTTGGTCTAGAATAAGACTCGACTAAGAGTCATGTTCAGGGGAGTGAAAGCATTAAACTTTCTTTGAGATGAGAGACCCTATCGATTCTTTTTTGTGAAGGCTGCCGAGATGATTAACTGCGTTTTCTTCGGAATAATCA
Organism: Dillenia turbinata; assembly: GCA_037126225.1. Lineage (NCBI taxonomy): Eukaryota > Viridiplantae > Streptophyta > Magnoliopsida > Dilleniales > Dilleniaceae > Dillenia > Dillenia turbinata. The sequence goes on from JBAMMX010000015.1 coordinate 12,156,517, forward strand.
ATTTTTTCTTTGGTTGAATGTTTCGACCTCTTCAGCTACGAAATACTTTTCAACACGGGTATGGAACTCTTGAATAGTATGATCGAGGTTTTCATACCTGAGGGGTGTAATCTAGTGAGCAACGCGGCCATCGTGATAGAATGGTCCAAAGCTGAGATCTTCATCATCTCGATTTTGAATTTGTCTAGGAAGTCTCTTAGGGACTCATTATCCTTTTGTTGTAATGATAATAAAGAGATGTACTTTCTTTTGACTCTTCGGCTAATCACAAAATGAGTCTCGAACTACTGTCGAACCTGAAAGAAACTCTTGATATTGAGTGATGGTAGGGGATTAGACCACGTTAGCACATTCCCCTTGAAAGTAGTAGGGAAGTGATTGTACATGGCAGCATTTGTCATGTTCCTTGAGATCATCACTGTCATAAAGTGGGTTGCATGATCACGGGGGTCGGTCGTACCATCGTACCTCTCCATAGGAGGCAAAAGTATATCTTGTGGTATCAGTTCTTAAGAGATCTTTGAGTCAAAAGGGTGACATACTGAAAGGATGAAGGGGAGATTCATCCCTTCTCTTACCCGCTCGTTTAAGCTCGTCAGCTACGAGTTGTTCAACCTGTCTTCTCAGATCATCAAGGTTATGGCGGGAAGTCACTGATGGCTTATAACTTAGACGAGGCGTTAATCATCGGGGTCATGCATGTCTCAACCTGGTTTGATGACGCGACTGATTTCTTCTAACTATTTGCTCATGTCTTGGATTCTGGATTCTAACCTTTCCATTTGAGGGCGAGTAGACATTGACACAGGGGGCACAATCGGATGTTCCTAAGGCATAGGTTGTGGGACTTGCTTTAGTTGAGGAGATTGAGGACGGATATTAGAGTTATCGGTAGGGCAAATGGGGGCCGCTGGCAAGACGACATCGGTTGGGGTGGCTGGTCCGTCTATCATGGACACAACCTTTGATACGGTTCTAGTTCTCCTCTTTGGAGGCATGACTATTAGGTAATCTAGAAAGTTTGACGAAATTGTTCTAGCCTTTTCCTACGGACAACACCAATATATTGGAGATGGGTTTCGGCTCCACAAATTCTGACTCATTTTAACTCGAACGGCTAGTTGCTGAAATTGTTTGGAACTTGCAAAAGACCACCTGAGGGTGCTTTAACGGGAAGATTTCGATATTCAAATCAGAAAAAGTGATTTTTGATAGACAAACTGAGAGCAAGAAAGTGAGAGAGAGAGCTGGTCTTTCTATGACTTGTGTGTCAAATGTATGGGTTTTAGAGATCTACGTAGATTTCAGTGTATCGAAATCTTATATACAAGGGCGCCGCGAGAGCCATGTGTATGTAGGGTGTCACAACAATAGTTTCCTTGTTTAGGGGTCCGAAGAGCTTGGGATCTTATATTCAAATATTCTGTATGATTCGCGATATTTATCATTTAGGAAGTTCAGTGATATGAGAAGATCTTTTCCTTCATCGATTAGGTTATGAAGGTTTTCTTCCTTATTTAGAAGGTACATTTCGTGCCGAAATATGAAACCAAAGATTGATATAAGGTTTAGTCAAATATCACCCTTAGCTAATACAATCAGTTCTTTAGGGAGCGTTTGCTCATCAGCCGAAGAGGAAGGGACATCGGTTCGGGTTTGCTGAATGCTTCTATAGGTCATTTAGATTACTCTCGTTAGGAGTTAGTCGAACGATCGGTTAGAATAATGCCGATGACATTCTCTTAGTGTGTTGAACCGTGTCCACCCTTCGAAAAAGTTGATCTTAGTCCATTGACATGTCTAGGCGTATTTACCTCTTTGGATCATGAGTTTCATAGGATTAAACACTTTTGGTATTGGATTTTTTAAATGGGCCCCACCAATATCTTTTGATCGAGAATTTGTGAGGCCTTGACCCAAACCGACCCAAATAAATTAAAAAATGTGCCCATGAGATAATTTCCTAAAGAATAATACAACCGATAATAGTTATTTTAGTATCTTGGATATAATTTTCTACATTATGAATACCCGGGGTTTCAATTCTTAGATTTTCTGATGCATAAATTTATCTGATGTGTTTTTTATATGCATGCAATTTGAAGTTACTGGACATAGCTCATTAATTATTTTTTAGAAATAGTTTAAACGGTAGAATCTCTCTATTTTTATTACTTTATTTTTTATTTAATTTTATTTAGTTGTATTTTTTTATATATAAAAAAAATAATGCATTAGTTTATTTGGATATACTACTACATCCTTGACTTTGTGTATATAGTTTATAATTTTAAATGTGGCATTTTACACGGTCACATCGGGAAAATGATGGCAACCGAGGCCAAGTAACTCCCCAAAGTTAAAATGATAAAATATAAAGAAATGATGATTAACATTTTTCATATTGAATTTTAAAATAAAATATGTCATTTAATAGATTGGGCCTGCAATCTTTGGAAGCTTGGAACAAAGGACAAAGACCCAGACCCAGCCATCTCTCGAGCTGAATGAAGCTCAGCTCAGATATTAGAATTATAGCTGAAGCCGTAATGGGACGGGAATCTTAGAATGCAAGGTCAACGTCAATCCTCAACTCAATACCGGTGCCCAATAAATAAAATCAAAATTAGTGAGAGGCGATTGATTCATGGGGCGTAGAGTAGGGTTAGAGATTTTTTAATTAAATTTTAGATTTTAAATTTAAGAATAAAAAATTATATTAAAAGAATTATTTTTTAAATAAGATTTTATAAATATTTAAATTAAATTAATAAGAATATGATTTTAAATAAAAAAATAATAATAAAATCAAAATTCTTAAATGATAGCCATCCCATCTCTATTTGGTATTTTCACTGTATTTTATTTAATTTCTCCGTTTCTAGATGGGTCCACATGTTCATTTGACTTCATTTTTCTTACCTTATATTTCCACATTTCCGCCGCTAGTGCTATTATCAAGTCAGAGGCCTAACAATTCTCCACACATTGTTTCTAGAATGATTCAAACCAATCATTTCAATTTCAAACATCATCGGATTCAATTTCATTTTTGGTGCACATGGTTTGAGTTGTAAAGGCATATGACAAAATGTCAAATTTTGGTATTTCAATTTTGCTTCTTTCAACCATGGAGATTGCAGAAACCAAACGAAATGAAATAATAAATTATTCTTCTTTATGAGAATTTATGAAGCAGATGCATTCGTTACCCCGCAAATTTGTCATGAATTAGACAGATTTTATAATTTGTATAACTATTATTTTTTTTATATAAATTTATTATAAATTAGACATATAGTGTAACACTCCTCCTCATATACTGGGTTATGTATCCAATTATACAAAAATTTTAAAATAAAATAAAAGAAGCTCTGATTTAATTTTTTTGAAGTGAATAATTACTTTTTCATGTAAATTTTTAGCAATTTTACTGCACGAGATTATTCTAGAGGTCCTTCTTAATTTCATTTTACTATGTAAAAGGATTTTTTTAAAAATTTTTTTATTAAAAAACTATTTATGCCCTAGAAAGTACTTTATAAAATAGAACAAAATAAAGGAAGAAAGGTTTTGTTAAAGCTTTTGGAGGTCGCCCAGATTTCTGTTAAGAGACAGCAAACCTAGAGCGACATATCTTAGTTAGGAGACATACAAGAAAATGTACAATGTTATAATAATTAATACCACCACAAGATCTAAACGGTGGATCATCGTCATCGGCAAGATGCAAACTCATTATCCGATGTTGCAATTAAACCGGATATGTTGACCATTTTAATTAATTTGGTGTCAGAAATAAACTCAAAAATATTAAGAAATAATAGACATAGCACTTACAACTAAAATAAAAAATAAAAAATATAAGAGATAGTTAAACCCTATTTACGTATGTCCGCAACAAATTCACGTTCTTTATTTTATCAATGAGTGAAAATTGTAATGGTCTACTCGAAAACCAACCCAAATCTAAATATACTTTGTATATTTTTTTCACAAATTTAAAGAATGATCTCTGCCATAGGTAAAGTTCAACCAGAAAAAAAAATGTAAATTTCAAAAATATCAGTAAAAGTTTTAAAAATATTATTAAAATTTTTTACAATAATTTTTGTTTTTCTTAAAATTATAACTTCTAGCTCACTTTGTTCTTATCTGTATATATTATATTTTGCCTCCTAATATAAATTTTTAATTTTGCATGCTCTATACACTTCGAAACAAATTGAAAAAAGTTATAAAACCGCAAAATGTTTCTCATAAGTTTAATTTTACCCTAACTTTTTTTATTTGTAGAGACCTCAAACCCCCCCCCCCCCAAAAAAAAAAGCTTAGCACCAAGTGAAAATTTTTCTTTTTCCTACAAAAATGGGCGTCAGCCGAAACTAGCACTTTGTTATCCTCCACATCCAAAAAAGAAAAGAAATTAGGGCACGGCTCATTTTTTTTAATACAATGAGATGCAACTAAGGGATTTGAATGAGTGAAGAGAAAATAAAAGTAAAAAAATTTTATAAACTAATTTCCAAAACAATGAATTTAAGAAAAGAAGTAGCCATTTTTCCCCTCTAGTTTTGGCCCATAGAATCATGAAGAGGCACCATCATTGGATAATAGTCGGTCAAGGTCTACGCAAGTGAAAGTAGCCAATGATGAAAGCGCCTCCGGAGAAGAGAGAGGCCGAAAGCTGAGCCATTGCTTTAGATGACTTAATTGAGAGCGTCTTTGATTTGCATATCACGACGTCCTTAAATCCAAAATAAAAAAAAAAGAAAAAAAAAAGAAAAAAAAAACATATGTGCATGATTCACAAACATTTTGCAATTATGTAATAGAGACATATGAATGATAAATAACTTTTATTCAACTGTCTTTTTTAAAATCAACATCCACGTATATTTTTATAATTTTTATCATCTTTTATATATATATATATATATATAAATACATTCCATAATTATGTATCCCATCCAAACGAGGTCGGTCGGTCATTTGGTTGGAGCATTGAACAAGTGAATCCCAAGGTCAATAATTATTTAGCACTCATTTGACAAAGTTTTAATAAAATCAAGGATATATATATATTTAATATTGACAGATTGTTGATATAATGAATTATTTGTTCATTTATGAAGAAAAATCAATTTTTTACTTATAAATTTTATATTTTTCAAAAAATTTTATTTTTCAAAATAATAATAAAATAGGTTAATAAAAATAAGGACTGCACCTTAATTTTTCTTTTAATGATTTCTAACACATACCTCATATATGTCAATAAAACATGTTATTTTATAGTATAAAAAAAGTTCGAATTTGAACACGAGTTAAACTGTCCCAAGTATCTTAAAACTTATTTTAGAGGATAACCCCCTGGATGATTATATGAACATTGTATGGATGGAAACTATGATGCAGAGGAACCCTTTAACACCGACATTTTTTCATTTTTGAAATATTTTCAAAATATTTTTGAAATTCCACAATATCATCTAAGTTTAAATTAAAAGAATCTTGGATGTGATCATCCGAACACATGATCATACACGTGACCCTCTTTTTTCATTCACTTTTTTCTTTCCATCTCCCCCTCCTCCCTTCCCTTCTTCCAATCCTCCATGTCACCCACTCTATCTCTCTCTCTCTTCCTCTCTCTCCTGTCTTCCCACATTTTTTTTTCACCTGATATTTGGAGTTTCATTCCGACTAATCTGTATCGACTTATTGTCGGCCCCTTTTCGGGAGAGATCTCCCATCGTGATTTTTTCCGTACCCATAGAGAGTCGAACTCACAACCATAATTAAGACAACTCAGCTTCCTTTCAGTTGAATCAATCAACGTTGATCTATTTTCCCACATCACCCCTCTCTCTATCTCTCCCTCTCTCTCTCACTCCACCTGCCACCTACCTTCCCCCTCTCTCTATTTCTCTATTTTTTAAATATTTAAATATTTAAATATTTTTGTTCTTATAAATTTTTAAATTAAATATTAATATTTATAAATTTACTTAAATTATTTTTTAATATTATATAAATATAAATATTATATAAATATATTTATCATTTTAATTTAATATATTTAACATTAAGTAAATGTTTAAATATTAAAATTAAATATTTAAATGTTTTTGTTCTTATAAATTTTTAAATTAAATATTAATATTTATAAGTTTACTTAAATTAAATTATTGAATAATATAGTTTTAGTTTATTATTTAATATTTTAATATTTTGTGTTACAATTTAGTTTTTAATTTAAATATCAAATATCAAAATATTAATATTAAAATATTTGAAATTTCAAAATATCATTTGATATTATATAAATATTTAAATATTTAAATTAATTTTTATTTTTATATTTAAAAAGATTAAATTAAATATTAATATTTATGAGTTTTTTACAATTAAATTATTAAATATTATAATTTTAGATTAATGTTTATATATTTGATGAAATTGTTTTGAAATATTATAACAAAATTAAAATTATATAATTTTTTATTGTTTTGCTTTAGTATATGTGGTATTATATGAGTATTTAAATATTTACATTATCTCCTCGGGTCTCGTTGCTAAGGCGAAAGTTACTTGCATAGTTTTAGCTACATTTCTAGGAAATGGTTTCAAGCATTGTTAGACCGATTGAAATTTTCTATTCTGGATTTTTGTCTTATAATTCAGGCAAGTTTGTGTAGTTTTATCCTTGGGTCACCCAAAGATGCCAAAGAGTTCGCTTTCTTTTTACCAGAGTATTAGCAAAGTTCGAAGCATGATTACGAAGGAGGAGTCGGATGAGATACGATCGGATATGGCTCTGGGTAGTGATTTTGCCTTAGTGGTGCCCACAAATATGGATAGGGCGAATATGGTGCTCGACGAATGTGTCCCCATGTACAGGTAGGTGGTAAAATATGGGATGAATATTCCATATACGGGTCTGCTGGTTAAGGTGATGCACTACTGGAGGGTCTACCCCATATTACTCATTCCCAGTGCTTGGCGTTTTATGGCTGCAATAATTTATCTATTATGGTTTTGTCATCTCCACTTTGATGTAGAGATCTTGACAATTCTTTTTTTATTAACACGATGTAAAGAGTAGGGCTCTACCCACTTTTGGTATCAATTGCAGATCTGCCCAAACTCCCACGTTTTATTACAGTGAGTCAAATGATAAGTTCTAGGCATAAAAGTTTTTCTTAGTAAAGTTCTTGGATAGGGATCTTTTTCCTGCGCTGCTAAATGCAGAGCAATAACCATTGCTAAAAGAAAAACTTCCGCTTCCCACCTGTCATTCCTAGTTTTTTAGGTCCATCAGGCGTTATAGTGAGTCTACTCATCAGAACATTTGGATGGACTCGCTAATGGATGATCAAATAATGCTTCTGGTGGACTTGTTGATTGATGAGAGAAGGAAAATCGTTAGGCCCCTTTTGCTGGAGTAGAAGGAAAAAGAACTGGTAGACGATCTGAAACTAGTGGAGTATTCCATCTTGGATATGATTTCCATCGACAAGAGTGTGAGGCCAAATGCTAAGAAATTGTATGAGCACATTGAAGGGTCTCCAAGTAGGGGACTATCAAGGTCGAAAAGGAGAAGAGTCCATCTACCTGAGTCTCCTAAAGAGGAAGAGTTTTACGGAGGAATTGGGAAGCACACGTCTCTGGCTATGTCGGCCCATTTTGAGGAAGGAGATGACGATGGGGAAGCTGAAGAGTGCGCGTCTCCCATTATGTTAAGACATTCCTCGTCTATAAGAGTAGGAATAGAGGAAGTAGGGGTTCCACTGTCTAGTGTGTTTTCTTCTTTAGTGGGTGCCAAAGAGGGCGCTCTGGTCTAAGAAGCCCTAAAGATGGGGACGCCTCCTGGCGCGGTTGTCCCTTTGAGAAGGGGCCCCTCAGCGGGGTCTTATGTTCTGGTTACACACATGGGTAAGACATCGTTCAGTCTCCCGTAGGACCATAGAGCCCTCATTGTGAAAGGACAGAGGAAGAAGGATTCCCATTATTCATTTCCGTTAAGCCTTTCGACCCCCAAAAGGATGGACATGAGGGGGGATCTGTTGCTATTTTCATTGGAGGTCAGAGGTTTAACGACGTCGATGTTGAGGGGATGTTTCGATTGGCTAATCGATTCGACTTTCTGGATCTAACCTGGAGTTAACAAAAGCATCTCCCGAGCAGGTGGACAGGGCCTTTCAATCTCTTTGTTTGACGGTACTGTTCTATTTGAAACTTATCACATCTAGTTTTTTACTTTGATTGACTTGTATAATTTGTTTCTTAAACTGTAGCTTTGGTGGAACTTCAAAGACAACGGAAGAAGCAACTGGGAAGGCAGATGAATCACTTGGGGAACCAGATCTTATCGTTATAGGATACCTTGGAAGAGAGAGACGCCCAAACTGAGAGTGTCTCCAGCGTTTTGCTCGCTGAGAAGGATAAGGAGATCAGGCTCCTTGGATAAAGATTGGTGTCGACTGAAAAACGATGTGAAGAGTTAGAGGCGGAGCGATGTGTCTACATTGGTCGCTTGATAACCATGGAGACTTTGGTGCAGTTATAAGAAGAGTTTCTTCGGGAAACTGAGCAGAGAGTTTCACACCTTGAAGAATCTAACCTAGCCCATAAGCATTCACAATGCAAGTTACTAGAAAGGCTAAGGCGTGCCAAAGTGATAGCCCGTGAGGCAGGAATATACGAAGTTTTGCCTCCTTTAGGGAGGAAGATTAGTCAGACAGCGATAGGCGAAGGCCCCACCTCCGTGGCTCTAGATCATGCCAGGCCAATTGCGGTTCGGACAGTTTGGAATCTCCTTCTCCAGAAGTCTCAACACTTCCTCCTCCTTGACCTAGTTGTGATTTTATATCTTCGTTTTGAACACTTTTTGTTACTTGATGTATTTGTTCTTCCTGTAAGAGTTTTCTTTTCTGTAGAATCAATGCTTTTCATAGCATATTCTTGAGATGCCTTACTATTGATCTTGTGGTTCAACTAACTCATAGGGGTGCATCACCTTCATTAGGGGGCAGTTCGATTGAAGCATGACCATTCTGGATATCAGGTTTCGTTCGTGATTTCAAGAACTTAGATAGTGCTTTGACAGGGGAGATCGGTTGCGCGACATTGGTTTGCTTGGGATAGAAATCCCATCGGCTGATTAGAATGATACGACCCCTTCCAAGGAGACACAGATTTTACTGGCAGATCGAGGCGAAAGGGGTTCATTTAGAGACATTGATTTTTTTTTTGAAAAAATGGGGTGATAGAGGTCCATTCGGGGGATAGATGCCTTAAGGAGGACGGGGTGGCTGAGGCCCGTTCGAGGATATAAGTCTATTCGATAAGACGGGGCGATCGAGTCTTTTTGAAAAGATAGATCCCTTCGTTAGGATGGGGCGACTGAGACCCTTCAGGGAGATAGATCTTTTCGTTAGGTTGAGACGACTGAGACCTTTCGGGGAGATAGATCTATTTGTTAGGACGGGACGACTGAGCCCCTTCGGGGAGATAGATCTCTTCGTTAGGACGGCACGATTGAAACCCTTCAAGGTGATTAATCCTTTCGTTAGGACGGGACGACTGAAACCCTTTGGAGAGATAGATCCCTTCATTAGGCATTCATGCATCCTTATAAAAAGAAATTAACATTGAATAAACTGAATGTGAGCACAAAGATAAACATCCACCGAAGGAAGGTATTAGAGTTTGCTCAAGAAAGGGTGCAGAAAACGCTGGGTCGTATGCCAGGAAGGCGCAAGTCAGAATGTAGGGCTCGTATAGGGGTCATGGGTCATGAACCTAGAGGAACACCCTATCTCGCAATGGTCTACCTACTGTCAGGTCATTCGATTCATTTCTTCGTGGTAGATCTTGCCGATCAGGATAAGGCATGTTTCTCCTTTCCATGTTGATGAATTTTTGCAGCTTTTCGCTTTGGACCAAGAATTCCAATTTTTCTTTAAGTTTTTTACGGTAGTTGGTCGTATGTCCATAGTCCCAGTGGTAATGGCAGTATTTCGATTTGTCTTTTCTTGGATCGTCTTCGGTGGGGTGAGGTAGCCACCGTACATACGATTTGTTTCTGATTTGAAATAACACCTGACTGGGGGGCTCACTCAGAGGGGTGTAAGCGTTGAATTTTCGCTGACACAGAGGGGCCCGGTTGATTCTCTTTGGGTGTTGGCTATTGAGGTGATCGACTACGTTCTTTCCTGGACGGTTGATTTCTCATTCGATCGAAGGCCTCGGCATCTTCAGTAGTGATGTACTTTTCGGCACGAGAGTAGAACTCTTGGATAGTGGAGGGAGGCTTCTTCATAATTGAGACTTTCATGTCGGAGGGACGTAATCCAGTAAGTAGCGCTGCTAATGCGATAGAGTGATTCAAGGACGGAACTTTCATCATCTCTGTCTTAAACCTTTCCAAGAAATCCCTCAGGGATTCGTCATTCTTTTGATTTAATGAGAATAGAGAGGTGGATTTTTTCTTCGCTCCCCTATTTATCACAAAGTGATTCTCAAACTTTTGTCACAGGTAGGAGAAAGTTTTTATATTCATTGGTGGAAGTAAGTTGAACCATGTTCACGCATTCCCCCTTGAGAGTGGTTGGGAAGTGTTTGCATATGGTGGCATTAGTTATGTCTCTTGAGACTATTACCATCACGAAGTGTGCTGTGTAATCATGAGGATCGGTTATCCATTTGTATCTTTCCATAGGAGGCAAAAGCACATCATGAGGCATTGGTTTCGAAGAGACCTTTGGGTCGAAGGGCGAAGCATTAGAGTAGAAGGGGGCCTGGTTCTCTCGGGCGTTGGTCCATTTGAGTTCATCGACAATGCGTTGTTTAACTTGTCTTCTTAGGTCATCGGGATTATAACGAGAAGTTACCGAAGGCTCATAGTTGAGCGGTGGCACTAGTTGGTTAGGGCGGTCGCATCCAGATTGCATCGAGAAAGAGTGGCCCTTAGGCCTCACATAGTGATTAAGGCCTTCCAATTGCTTACTTATATCTGAATTCTGGACTCTAGTTTGTTCATCTAGGGCTGACTAACCTATTTTAGAGGTATCGGTGTAGAAACCGTGTCTGGGCATTCTTGAAACCCAGGCTGCGGGACCTGTTCCGAGCGAGGAGGTTGGTCGTGAATAGGAGGATTGTCGGCAGGTCGAGAGGGTGCTATAGGAGGGGCTATGTCAGTAGGGGTAGCAGTATTCTAGTTTTTCACTTCGGAGGCATGTTGGTATGATTAGTCTTGAGTATTTAATAAAGATTCTCAAGTCTGTTCCCATGGATGACACCAATCTGTTGGAGGTGGATTTTGGCTCTACAGATTTGGCTCATTGTGCCTCAAACGGGTGCTCAATAAGAAGACTTAAAACCTGCAAAAGACCGCCAGAGAGTATTTCGATGGGAGAGACTCTGACGTTAAAGTCAGAAAAAGTGATTTTCAAAAGGATAAATAGATTGAGAAGAAGGGAGGACGGATATCCCTATGACATTTGTGTGTCCTATGTTTGATTAGACGACTTACCTGGCTGGGTGCATTGAGAGTTTTTTATATAGTGTTCCTCTTAGAGTCGTGTGATCACGAGATGTTGCAACCCTAGTTTCGTTGTGCAGTGATCCGGAGATTCCAGAATGTTAAAAATTTGATGTTGTTATCACTGAGAAAGTTGAATTATATGGGGAGATTCTTTCCAATTGGATTCTCGAAATTCCCTTCCTTTCTCAGGAAATACATTTCATGTTGAAATAGAAAACTTAATTGTGATGAGATTTAGTTGAGTATTAATGACTGGGAGGAGAAGGTTCGATTCTTTCGGTGGCCATCAGTTGGGAGAGAGAAAAGGAGAGCATTTAGCTCCCCCGAATGCTCTTGTAGGGTAAAGAGTGTAAAGATCATTGGAAGCTGGACGATTAGTGCGTAGGCTTCCATGGAATTTGACTCCATTGGATAATTAGGGCGATTGAGGCCTATTCGGGGAAGTAAATCCATTTAGTAAAGCGGGGTAACATAAGCCCATTTATGTATGAGTGATCTGGATATACTGGATTACGGGTCTTATGCTGCTATTGGACCAAGTCCATTCCATGCAGTGAGCCTTTTTGAAGAGGGTCCCATAAATGAAAGAAATCTTTATCTTGAATTTATTGAATTAAAGAGTTTATAAATGAATTTTGAAGATTTTAATTTTTGAACATTTCTTGAATCACACCAAATTCTCTTATCTATTTATATGTTTACAGATATGGGAGACTTGGAGAAGAAAAAACAGATACCCAAGGACCCTATTACATCTTTACCCTGGCTGATCTCTCGCGCGGGAATAATCACGACCCTTCTCGTTATGAGTATGATATCTGCTCCATCAACGGTCCTAATGTCCTTGGCCCCAACATCTCCACCTTTTTTGCAATGGACCCCACAAACTCGATCCAATCTACACCGTCCATTGAAAAAATAAAACCATAACCTAGTAAAACGCTACGAAGTATAATGTTCAAAGTCAATGAACTTACTCTTATAACAAAAGGCCCAAAATGGACCAGATGTGAAGTCCAACATAATTTCCCAGCACTTGTGTTTAACATAGGTGAGTTCACGGTTAACTTTTGGCATGACATGGCTGATGGGCTCATCCCACTAATTTTTTTTTTTTTTAAAACCACTATATCCGTTTTGCGTGATCAAGATTTTGTGATGGTGATTGATCAATCATATGATTACTGGATCAATAAGTATAGAGATCTACTTCATGGGTTGAGCAAGCAAAGGATCATAAGAATAAACCAAGAGACCAAAATCCATTGCTTTCTAGGAGCGACGAAGGAAACAAATGGTTGGAAATTTGAAGGAGCATGCTGATCGGCTAAGTATTCAGGTCTCAGCATTGCAGGATGCTCTTGATCAGATGCGAAAGGATATGGGGGTGGAGGAAATGCCGTGAGTCTCGCTTGCCGAGAAAGAGGAAGAAATAAAGAATTTGTGACTAGATTTTGCCCTAAGCTGAAGGTGCTATGAAAAGCTAGAGGCCAAGGCAAAAGTTCACAAGGCAGGCCTACAAACTACTAAGACCATAGTTTGGTTGCATGAAGAGTCTCTCAAGCAGCAGAATGGAAAGTGTTCGAATTTGAGGAATCTTTGGCCAAGAGCGCTGCAGCCTTTAGAGATTCTCAACGCAAACTGCTCGAGAGGTTGAGGTGTCCTGAAGAGATAGTCCGTTAGTTCGGTATCGAGGGAGCTTTGCCCCCGAGCAAAAATGTTATCGGTCAGGAGATAATGGACCAAGGCATGGCCCGTATTGTTGATCTGGTTGGTATTTCTATAAAACCTATTACAATTGCAGTGGAGTCTTTTCATCGGGAGATTCTAGCGTTTCCTCCTATCTCTCTTGATTCTGTGTAATTTCTGTACTGTTGACCCAAAGGGTTTTGTATCGTAGCATGTTTTAATGAAAAATCTCTTTACATCTGATATGAATTGATACTAGGGGATATTCCCATAATCATTCGAATAATGAAAGCAGGTTTATCCGTTACAATTCTTTGCTCTAGACTACTTGGAGGAATAATAGCCCATCTAGGGGTACACTATCTCTTTTGGGAGGTTAACCGTTAGGCTCGAATGTGCTTATCAGCAAGGGAACTCTATTTTTCAAATAGATCATGACAGTTAAGGCACAACTAAAAGGGTGAGGTAGAATTGCCTTTCTGGGAAGGTAAAATCTTTATCAACGAAACGTCTCGTTCATTGAGAATCAAATGGTAGGATGGACTGTGCCTGCCCGTCTGGAAGTTACATCTCATATTGATGTTATGTTCGGTAGGAAACAAATGATAGAAGGGGTCATGCCTACCCATTTGAGGAGTTATATCCCTTATTGGCGACAAGCTACGTTCGGTAGGAAACAAACAATAGGAGAGGCCATGTTTACCTGTTTAGAGAGTTACATCTCATATTGACGACATACTACATTTGATAGGAAATAAACAAAAGGAGAGACAGTGTCTACCCGTTCGTGGAGTTATATCCCATATTGACGACATGCTACGTCCGGTCGGAAACAAATGATAGGAGAGGCCGTGCCTTCCCATTCGAGGAGTTACATCCCATATTGATACACGCTATGTTCGGTAGGAAACAAACAATAGGAGGAGCCGTATCTACTCGTTTGGGGAGTTACATCCCATATTGACGACACATTACGTTTGGTAGAAAACAAACGATAGGAGGGCTGTGTCAAACCATTTGGGAAGTTATATCCCATATTGACGACATGCTATATTTAATAGGAAACAAACAATAAGAGGGACCGTGCTTACCCATTTTGGGAGTTACATCCCATATTGACGATACGTTACGTTTGGTAGGAAACAAACGATAGGAGGGGCCATGCCTATCTATTTGGGGAGTTACATTCTATATTGACGACACGCTACGTTCGATAGGAAACAAATGATAGCAGGGGTTGTACTTACCCATTTGGGGAGTTACATATTATATTGACGACACACTACGTTCGGTAGGAAACAAATGATAGGAGGGACTATTTCTATCATTTCAGGGAGTTACATCCCATATCGACGACATCCTATGTTCGATAGGAAACAAATAATAGGAGGGGTCGTGGCTACCCTTTCTGAGAGTTACATCCCATATTGATGATACACTATATTTGGTAGGAAACAAACGATAGAAGGGGCTATACTTATCCGTTCGGGGAGTTACATCCCATATTGATGACACATGATGTTCGGTAGGAAATAAACGATAGGGACTATGTGGTGGAATGCAAACGATAGGATACAATGCGTACTAGCCACTGAATAGGAAAATAGTATTGCGATAATATAGTATCTTAGAGTGAGAAAATCGAAGTGTACCCTATGGTTATAGAGAGATGATGGTCATTTAGAAGTAGATGCCAAGGGCTCCAGGTCGCAAGATAACATTCCGATCCCAAACGGGGTTTGAAACTTGATTTTCATGTGTTAGTGCTAGATAAGGCTTTCAGGGCATTCAAACCCATCTTACCTAGGATAGCATTGTAAAGCGAAGGAAGTTTGACCACATTAAATATCGTGGTAGCCGTTGCATGGTTCGATGGTGAGTTGAAAGTGACCGGAAGTGATATAATACCCTCGGGATATATTTATTCGCCAGAGAGTCCTTTGACTGAACCCGCATGAGGTTGGAGGTGCATGGGACCAAGGCCCAAAGCGTCCAAATAAAAAGGTTATAACTTGCTCTCTGGTAAATAAAAATCCTTCTAACCTTATATTGGCTGATTTTGGCGATGATAATGAGAGGATCATGATAATTAGAGTCAACCCTACCAAATCCTTATCGGTGAAGCCAATGATTGGTCTTTTGCTTCTAGGGTGATCGTCGACATGAGTCGTTAGTATTTCTTAGAGGGTAGGGAGAGGCGTTTTGGCCAAGTTGAAGAGAGGTGCGATTAGGTGTTTGGCTTTGCCCCCTCCATGAATGGTCTTGAGGGCCTGAGACATCGGTGGGAAAGACATTGGATGGGATATAAGACTCACGAAGGGTCCAATTGTCATAGATCTGAGGATCACCCCATCCTATCGATTGGCTAGTGGTCGACCGATTGGTTGGTCATTCGGTTTATTTTCCCATAGTGGAATATGCTGACCAGGGGAGGGCATATTCCTCCTTTCCATGCTAATGAACCTTTATAATCTTTCACTTTGAACTAGAAACTCAAGCTCGTCCTTGAGCTTTTTGCAGTCGTTGGTCATATGGCCATAGTCACGGTGAAAGTGATAGTATTTGGTCCTCTCCTTTTTAGGATCGTGCTCCGTAGGTTAGGATGATCATCTGATGTATGGCTTATCTCTATTCTAGAGTAAAACTTAATTAGGGGCCTCATTCAGAGGGGTGTAGATATTGAACCTTCGTTGAGATGGAAGCCTTTGTTGGTTTTTCTTCGGAGAAGGCTGTTGGGGAGATCGACTGTGTTCTCTTTGATATGATCAGTTTCTTCACTGATCGAGCGTTTTGAAATTTTCTGCTACGATGTACTTTTTTGCATAAGTATAGAACTCCTGGATGGTAGAAGGGGGTTCTTAGTAATTGAGGTTTTCATGCCTGAAGGGCGTAACCTAGTAAGCAATATAGCCAACGCGGTAGAATGGTTGAAGGTTGAGACCTTCATCATCTCGATTTTGAATTTTTCTAAAAAGTCTCTCAAGAGTTTATCATCCCTTTGCCGTAGTGATAGTAAAGAAGTGGACTTTCTTTTGGCTCCTCGACTGATCACGAAATAAGTCTCGAACTGTTGCCGAAATTGAGAGAAACTTTTGATACTGAGTGGTGGGAGTGAGTTGAATCATATCAATACATTACTCTTGAGGGTAGTAAGGAAGTATTTGCATATAACGACATCTGTCATGTTTTTTGAGATCATCACCGTCACAAAGTGGGCTATATGGTCACGGAGATCAACCGTACCATCATAGCTTTCCATGGAGGACAATAGCATATCACGGGATATTGGTTCCATAGAGACCTTCGGATCGAAAGGCGACACACCCAGGGGATAAAAGGAGTCCTTTTCCCTTCAGGTATTGGCTCGTTTGAGTTTGTCTGCAATGAGTTGCTCGACCTGCCTCCTCAGGTCCTCAGGGTCATAGTGGGAGGTCGTTGAAGGTTCATAGTTCAATGGAGGTACTAGCCGTTGGGGGTATGTGCGCCTAGATCCCCCTGAAGAAGATTGGCCCTCCGGTTTGATGGTGCGACTGAGTTTTTCCAACCGTTTGTTCATATTTTGTATCTTAGACTCTAGCCTTTCCAATTGAGAACGATTTGCTCATTTTGGGGGTGCTGGTGTAGGAGGCGCGATCATATGCTCTTAAGGCACAGGTTGTGAGACCTTCTCCAGGTGAGGGGGTTGAGAATGAGTACCAGGATTGTTAGCAGGGCAGGTGCTGCTGGCATGACAGTATTAGTTGGCGTAGCGGTATGTTCATCCGCAGCAGATGTAGCCTTCGAGCTAGTTTTGGTTCTCGTCTTTGGAGTCACGTTAGTTTGGTAACTTTGGGGTGTGAATGAAATTGCTCTAATTTGTTTTTCACGGACGACACAAATCTGTTGGAGGTGGGTTTCGATTTCATAGATTTCAGCTCCTTTTGACTCAAATAGTTATTTCGGGAGATGATTTAAAACATCTAAAAGATCACTAGAGGGTGCTCTAGTGGGGGAAGTTTCGACATTCAAATTAGAATGAGCGATTTTTAATAAGAATAAAACAAATTGAGGGCGAGAGATAGAGAGAAAGAGAGAGATGATAGCCCTGTAATTTATGTGTCAAGTGTCTGATCTCAGAGAGTGTACCTAGAATTTGACATGCCAAAGGCTTATATATGTGGGTGCCATAAGAGTTGTATGTGTCCGGAATGTTATAACCCTAGTTTCATTGTAAAGATATTCGAAAATCTTGAAATTCCATAGTTGAATATTCTCAGAGATTTGTGACTTTTATCATTTAGGAATTTAACAATACGGAGAGATTTGTTCTCTTATCAATAAGATTTTAAAGATCTCATTCCTTAAACAGGAAGCGCATGTGTTATCCTCTATTGATAGGAGTGATGATTTTCCCCTTGTCGATGCGGTAGAGACAGTGTTGCCTCTAGTGTACCAAAAACCTCAGCAGGTCACAAACCAGTTAGATTATCGTCGATGGCAATTGTTTGATGTGCCGGATCGTGTCCACTCTTTGAAGAAATTAATTTCTGTTTGTTGATATGTCTAGACGTAATATACCTCTTTAGATAGTGGACTTTGCAAAACTGAACATCTTTGCATTGGGCCCTTTGACTGTGTTTGTTACGCGATTCTTTTGTATATCACGATTTCGGACAAGTATACCCTAGTCGAATGTTGTGTATAATGCAAAACAAGTGTCGTTCCCACAAGAATATTATGTATTACCAATTATAAAATACCCTATTTAAATTGAACAAAACGAATCAAGATTACAAAGATATCAAAACTATGAAAATATAAAAAACAGAATATTGATTAATGAAAACCCTAATTTTATAAAACCCTATAGCATCGATTTCATCTGTCTCCAATTTTTCACATGGTTGAATTCTTTCAAATCCCTTAAAGTTTATTGACTAAAGATTCATTCTTGATGATGACAGATTTCCCAAGATTAGATTCACCCAATAGTCATGCAATGAAACCCTAATTCGACTAATCAAAACCCAATGGTCATGCAATCTTAATTAGGCCGAACTGATTTAAGATCTATGGAATATCTATAATCTAGGGTTTCCCTAAAATCCCTACACACAGAATTAATCATTCGTCGATCTCATAACCCTATATGGATTCTATTGTATTGGTCAGATTTCATGCAATCTTCGATCTCATGCATGTAATCGCAAATCATCAAATCGCAGGTACCTATACGAATGAAGCATTAACTTCAACAATAAAATCTCACCAAAGAAAGAATATGCTAATAAAAATTTAAGAAAAAGAAATAAATCAAACTATGCTATTAATCAAAGAACAAATCCATCGAGTCCTAGGAATAAGAAATCTAAGTATACATAATAAAGACAAACAATAAAAGTAAAGAAAACATTCCCTTTGCACCCGAAGGAATCCTCCTCCAAAGGAGGTGGCTGCTAGGGTTTCCCCTCCCTCTCTGTGTAAAAGATGTCTCCTTCTTATAATCTAATTCCTAAGAGTCCTAAATGACTTAAAATTCATGGGTCTTCATAATAGCTTGATATTTCACTTAGACTTAGGCTTTTGGAACTCATGGGCCTTGATTTCCAGCACTGCAATAATTTCGACTCAAATTTCGGATATCTTCTATCCTGACCCAGCCTCTGAGGTCTTCATAAGATTTGTAGGCCTTGAAGTTTTCTTTCCAACCCAACACGAATCAGGTCAATCGGATTTCAGAACAAAAAGTTATGTCCAAAATACTAACAGTTGTCTGTACAGTCCAATATCCTTAAATAAGCCCAATAATCCTAAAATAAAATCCACGAAAATAATCAATATAAAATCATGAAATAAAATCTAAAAATAGTCTTAAAAGTCATAAATAAAGGCTAAAATAAAATAAATTTAAGTGTATAAAAATATCGCTAGCAAATACCCCCACACTTGAATGTTTGCTTGTCATCAAACAAGAATAAATTTTCTTCAAAACCAATTCAACATCCCAAGTCTCTAACCATGTATATAACATGTTCAAATCGGAATTATAATTAAGACAATCAATATTTCGCAGTATCCAGCACTAGAGAAACTATTGCATCTCATATAATCTTATCGAATTCAAGAACAATGCAAAATTCAACCACCCTCACAATCGGTTCACTCAATAGAATGAAAGAAGATATTAATCAACTACTCAAAACACTCATTTTATATAAGGGTATATGTATCACTCAAATCAATACAATGAAATGACATTACCATAAGTTTGCTCATAGATCAAATCTCCACCACTTATATATGAAATCCATACACCAATCAACAGGTCTTTTATTTGATTGTAATGGGGTTAAGGTAAGGGATAAAATAATGGGTAAGATGTAGGGTTAAATTGATTCACTAAATATACCTAAATATCAAGATATGATATTGTTACATCAAGATAAAGAAAATACAAACTCTAAACAATGTGATAAATCACCTATTCGGAACAAAGAACAAAGTAAAGAAATTTCACTATAAGAGTGAACAATATCAAGAATGAAAAATATTTTTCTATTTTTCTATTTTTTTTCTCTGTTTTTCGACTTTTTCTTTTCTCTTTTTTTTTCCCTTCTTTCTTCTTTTTTTTTTCAACCAGCACTTTTTTTTTTTCATTTTTTTCATTTTTTTCATCATTTTTTTTCTACTAGTTTCCTTCTTCTCTTTTTTTTTTTCTTTCTCATAACTCAATCAACATGACAATGAGTAAAAATATATATAAAACTCGAACAAAACAATAATACTTAAAAACATAATACCATGCCGTCAACTATAAGTATATTAGTGAATTCGGGTTCAAAATCTGGGGTTAGAAAAAATGGACTATAGGGTAAATTATATGGATAATATATGAAAGAAAAGGTTAAGGCTCAAATTGGTTAACTAAGAGGTAAATGATTGGGTTGGTATTTTTCGGAAGCCAAAAGTGTGTAATCCTAAGTGTCTTAATCATTTTGGTGTATGAAAATCATGAATATGGTCTCAAAATGCATAACAAAGCAAGTTCTAGAATAACCAAATTATGTGTGATATACGCTTAACAAGAAAAATGATGAAAGCAAAAAATTACTTTATAAGGCTCAAATTCTCACTAAGATAAATTCGGTATTAAATCTTACATGTCTATCCTTCAAGTCAACCATAAAAAGATAAATAGTCACTCATGTACCAAATAACTACTAATACCAATCGACTATCATGCAACCCAATTCAAAACAAGTAACATACAAGGATCAGAAAACTCGAGAAAATCTAATTGACATGAATTTTTTTTTTTCAAAACTTAAGAAATTTAACAAAAATCAAGATTGTTAAATAAAAATATTCTAATTACTAAAGAAAATAATGTCCTAAAAATCAGGAAAAAAAATAAAACACCTAAAAATTAAAATGCAATGCCATCCCCCTATACTTAATCCAAACATTGTCCGCAATATAAAATAAAATACTAAAATCAAGAAAAGAAAACAGAAAACTCCCCTAAATAAGCCAGTGAACTTGCAACTTCCTCTTTAGCAATTTCTTCTCTTCTCATAAATCTTCACAGTATGTCCATTTATTGCATCTTGCCATGCATTTGTCATTCTTTTGTTAATTTTTGCATTCTCATATGTAAATTTAACATTTGAAATCTCTTTAAGTTTCCTCTTTTTAGTGATCTCTTTCTTGAAAAATTTCCCATATCTCGGCACTTGTTTGATGACAACTAAAAGAGGAATATTAATGTGCAATTTCTTAAGAATTTGTAAAAAAAAAAATTTAATTGTACTTTTGCACATAATGTGTCCAGGAAAAGGAATAGGGGTTATAGAATCATTAAAACATAAAATACTTCCCTGTTTAGAATCTAGTGTCTCAACCTCCTCATTCGTAGACTTTTGGATCTCTTCCTTTGTCTCTTGTTTATCCTCTTCATCCTTGGATAAATCCAGTACCTCTTGTAATTCTTTCTCTCTCATCAATGAGATTGCATTAACCTGCTCTCTGAGGTTCTTTTTAATGTCACTTGACAATCTATCTGGCAGATAAGAATGAAAGACATTAGTTAATTGATCAATTTTATTTTCGAGCCTCTCAAACCTTTCATTTGTTGTTGTTGCCAAGCGTTCAATTGCTAACTCCCATGATGCCTTAATCTCTCTTGGTTGTGGATTCCCTAAATAAAAATTTAGTGAATTCACACTCTGTGGTTCTCCTTGATTGCATGAAAAATTGATATGGTTCCTTCATCCAGGGTTATACGTGTTGGAGTAAGAGTTTTCCTGAGGTTTGCCAAAATTAGAATTGTAGTTTGTTTACTGTACCTGTGGACACTCAAAAGATACGTGAGTAGAATCACCACAATAATCACAATATAAGGCCTGGTTAGACACAATATTAAATTGATTAGTTTTCATGCAATTAATCAAAGAGTCAATTTTTGCATTGAGCAACCTAAAACTATCAACCTCATGCATGCCAACACTTTACCTAGGAATCTCACTCTCATTATACCAATCATATTGGTTAGAGCCATACTATCCAATAATGATCATGCCTCATCATATAACTTGTTTATAAATGCACCCCCAGCCGCAGCATCAATGGTAATTTTCACAGAATTTAAAAGACCACCATAAAATGTTTGCAAAATTAACCAATCAGGAATATCATGATGTGGACATCTTCTAATCAAATCCTTAAAGCGTTCCCAAACATTATACAAAGACTCAGTCTCAAATTGCCTAAAACTAATAATGTCATTGCGAAGTTTAACTGTCTTATTAGGTGGAAAATATTTAGCCAAAAATGTCTAAGAAAAAATCTCCCAACTTGTAAAATGATAAGAAGGGAATGAATTCAGCCATATCTTTACTTTTTCCCTAAGAGAGAGGAAATAAGCGCAACCTTATGGCATTTGGATTCATCCCATTTAGTTTGATGGTATCATAGATTTTTAGAAAATTCTTCAGGTGGCTGTTTGGGTCTTCAAAGGTTTCTTCACCACTGAACTGATCTGCCTGCACCATTCTGATGAGACTTGGTTTGAGCTCAAAATTGGTTGTCTCCACAGAGGGTCGTGCGATACTAGTCTGAATGTCTTGAAGTCTGGGCATCGAGTATTCTCTCATTGCTCTATTCTCATGGGTCATTGCTTCTTCCTCCTTAACTTCCTTGACTTGTCTACGAATGATTTATAAAGTTCTCTCAATCTTAGGATCAAAATCAACTAGGTCAAGACTATTGGATCGCAGCATGCACTGTACGGACATAAAAAATAGCACAAAATTTAAACTTCAAAACCAAATGCAAGAACCACTCAAAAAAAATCTATAATAACTAGATAAATGTAGAAATTACAAAAACATAGCAAAATAATGCAAGAAGAAACCAAAAAAAAAAAAAATAATCAGAAAATTCTAAAAATCACGAAAAAAAATAAAAAAATAGAAAATCCTATGAAAACGATAGAATTTGACGAAATAGGGTCGTGCCCGTAGCTAAAGCTACGGGTTTTGTTCAGCAGGCCGAAATCCTTCAAAACAAGTGGTCACTCGTCCTAATTCCTAAATCTATTTTCAAACAGTCAAAAAAAAAAAACCCTAAAAAAATTAATTCTATATGAAATGAATAAGAAATATATGAAAAACCCTAAAATTTATATACCCTATTTACCAAGAACAAGAAAGAAACAAGAAAAAAAATAATGTCCAATCTCAAATAAGATGATTTTTATTGATATACAAGAATATCTCTGGCAGCGGCGTCAAAAACTTGTTACGCGATTTTTTGTATATCACGATTTTGGGCAAATATACCTTAGTCGAATGTTGTGTATAGTGCAAAACAAATGTCGTTCCCACAAGAATATTATGTATTACCAATTACAAAATACCCTATCTAAATTGGACAAAACGAATCAAGATTACAAAGATATCAAAACTATGAAAATATAAAAAATAGAATATTGATTAATGAAAACCTTAATTTTATAAAACCCTAGAATATCGATTTTATTTGTCTCTAATTTTTCACATGGTTGAATTCTTTCAAATCCCTTAAAGTTTATTGACTAAAGATTCATTCTTGATTATGGCAGATTTCCCAAATTTAGATTCACTCAATGGTCATGTAATGAAACCCTAATTTAACTAATTAAAACCCAATGGTCATGCAATCTTGATTAGGCCGAACTGCATTAAGATCTATGGAATATCTGTAATCTAGGGTTTCCCCTAAAATCCCCACACACAGAGTTAATTATCCGTTGATCTCATAACCCTATATGAATTCTATTGTATTGGTCAGATTTCATGCAATTATCTATCGATCTCATGCATTACCTATACGAATGAAGCATTAAGTTCAACAATAAAATTTCATCAAAGAAAGAATATGCTAATAAAGATTTAAGAAAAAGAAATAAATCAAACCATGCTATTAATCAAATAACAAAATCTATCGAGTTCTGGAAATAAGAAATCTAAGTAGACATGATAAAGAAAAACAAGAAAAGTAAAGAAAACATTCCCTTTGCACCCGAAGGAATCCTCCTCCAAAGGAGGTGGCTGCTAAGGTTTTCCCTCCCTCTTTGTGTAAAGGATGTCTCCTTCTTATAATCTAATTTCTAAGAGTTCTAAATGACTTAAAATTCATGGGTCTTCATAACAGCTTGATATTTCACTTGGATTTGGGCTTTTGAAACTCATGGGCCTTGATTTTCAGCACTGCAACAACTTCGAGTCAAATTTTGGATATTTTCTGTCCTGACCCAGTCTCTGAGGTCTTCATAAGATTTGTAATCCTTGAAGTTTTCTTTCCAACCCAACATGAATCAGGTCAATCGGATATCGAAGCAAAAAGTTATGTTTAAAATACTAACAGTTGTCTGTACAATCCAATATCCTTAAATAAGCTCAATAATTCTAAAATAAAATCTACAAAAATAATCAATATAAAATCATGAAATAAAATCTAAAAATAGTCCTAAAAATCATAAATAAAGACTAAAATAAAATAAATTTAAGTGTATAAAAATATCGCTATCAATGCTCCATCAATGTCAATACTTCAAGAACCGTTCCATCAATGTCAATACATCAAGAACCCTAAAAACTAAAAGACCAAGTACTGCAGTTACATTTATGGCATTACTACGGCCATATTTTAATGATAATAGATAGAGATTAATTCGACCCTTTTAAGGAGCCTACCTCTTTCGCTTATGGAATCTTTTGATCGACAAGGCCTTGACCGAAGCCGACCCATATAAATAAAAAAATGTGCCCATGAGATAATTTCCTAAAGAATAACACAAACAATAATAGTTAGTTTGGTATGTTGGATGTAATTTTCTACATTATGAATACTTCGGTTCAATTCTTAGATTTTTCAATGCATAAATTTATCTGATGCGTTTTTTATATGCATGCAATTTGTAGTTACCAGACATAGCTCATTAATCATCCTTTAAGAATAATTTAAACGGTAAAATTTTTTTATTTCTATCATTTTTATTCTATTTAATTTTATTTAATTGTATTTTTTTATATTAAAAAAAAAGATAATGCATTAGTTTATTTGGATATAATACTACATCCTTGCCTTATATATATATAGTTTACAATTTTAAACGTGGCATTTTACATGGTAATATCAGGAAAATGAAGGCAACCGAGGCCAAGTAACTCCCCAAAGTTAAAATGATAAAATTTTCAGAAATGATGATTAACATTTTTCGTATTGAATTTTAAAATAAAATATGTCATTTAATATATTGGGCCTGCAATCTTTGGAAGCTTGGAACAAAGGACAAAGACCAAAGACCTAGACCAACTCACCTCCCGAGCTGAATGAAGCTCAGCTCAGATATTGGAATTGTAGCCGAAGCCGTAATGGGACGGGACTCTTAGGATACAAGGTCAACGTCAATCCTCGACTCAACATTAGTGCCCAACAAATAAAATCAAAATTACCAAGAAACCGCTTTTTTTTTTTTTCCTAGGTCGCTATTTAAATTTAGAATTATTAAATTAAAAAAATTATAATTAATAGATTATCTGCTTAAAAATAATTAAGAAATCACAGATTTAATAGGATATAGTATCAGATATTTTAATTAAATTTTAGATTTTAAATTTAAAAATAAAAAATTTATATTAAAATAATCATTTATTAAGTAGAGTCAGCTCAAATTGAATTGATTCCGATTATCAAAAATAATAATAATAAAATCAAAAGTCTTAAATGATGGCCGTCCCATCTCTATCTAGTATTTTCACTATATTTTATTTAATTTTTCTGTTTCTAGAATGGTCGACATGTTCATTCTTTATTTTTCTTACCTTATATTTCCACATTTCCCGCAGCTAGTGCTATTATCAAGATAGAGGCCTCCCAATTCTCCATGTTTTGTTTCTAGAATCATCTAAACCCAAATATTTCAAAGATTTTAAGATTGAATTTCATTTTTGCTGCACATGGTTTGAGTTGTAAAGGCATATGAGAAAATATCAGATTTTGGTGTTTCAATTTTGCTTCTTTCAACTATGGGAGATTGCAAAAACCAAAAGAAATGAAATAATAAATTATTATTCTTTATGAGTATTTATGAAGCAGATGCATTCGTTACCCCGTAAATTTGTCATGAATTATACAAAGATTTTATAATTTGTATAACTATTATTTTTTTATATAAATTTATTATAAATTAGGCATACAGCGTAACACTCCTCATGTATTGGGTAATGTATCCAATTATACAAAATTTTTTAAAATAAAATAAAAGAAGCTTTGATATAATTTTTTTTGAAGTGAACAATTACTATTTCATGCAAATTTTTAGTAATTTTATTGCCCGAGATTATTCTAGACGTCGTTCTTAATTTCATTTTACTCTGTAAAAGGATTTTTTTTTAATTTTTTCATAAAAAACAACTTATGCCCTAGAAATTACTTTATAAAATTAAACAAAATAAAGGAAGAAAGGTTTTTGTTAAAGCTTTTGGAGGTCGCCCAGATTTGTGTTAAGCGACAGCAAACCTAGAGTGACATATCTTAGTTAGGAGACATACAAGAAAATGTACAATGTTATAATAATTAATATTACCACAAGATCTAAACCGTGGATCATCGTCATCGGCAAGATGCAAACTCATTATCGGATGTTACAATTAAACCGGATATGTTGACCATATTAATTAATTTGGTGTAAAAAACAAACTTAATTATACAGATAAAAATACTGTAAGTTTTAAAAATATCAGTGAAAGTTTTTTAAAATATTCTTAAAATTTTTTACAATAGTGTTTTGTTTTTCTTAAAGTTATAACTTCTAGCACACTTTCTTCTTATCAGTATATATTATATTTTACCTCTTAATATAAATTTTTAATTTTGTCATGCTCTATACACTTTGAAACAAATTGAAGAAGTTATAAAACCGCAAAATGTTTCTCATAAATTTAATTTTACCCTAATTTTTTTATTTGTAGAGACCTCAAAAAAAAAAAAAAAAAAAACCTTAGCACCAAGTGAAAATTTTTCTTTTTCCTACAAAAATGTGCATCAGCGGAAACGCAAACTTTGTTATCCTCCACCGTTCAAAAAAGAAAAGAAATTAGGATATGACTTTTTTTTTTTTGGGTATAACAAGATGTAATTAAATAAAATAAAATTAAAAAAAAAAAAAAAAAACTCAATCGTTTCAGTTGTCCTGAGAAATTAATTTCCAAAACAATGAATTTAAGAAAAGAAGTAGCGAATTTTTCCCCTCACATTGGATAATAGTCGGTCAAGGTCCACGCAAGTGAAAGTAGCCAATGATGTGGGATAGTAGGAGGAAAGCCCCTCCGGTGAAGAGAGAGGCCGAAAGCTGAGCCATTGCTTTAGATGACTTAATCGAGAGCGTCTTTGATTTGTATATCACGATCGGTCTACCATATTATATGTATGACATGACATCCTGGAATCCACAAAAAAAAAAAAATAAAATAAAGGCATATATGCATAATTCACAAACATTTTACAATTATATGGTAAGTGACAAATAACTTTTATCTAAATATCTTTCTGATATCAAAATTTAATATTTAAATTTTAATCGGTGCATCTATTTTTATGATTTTTATCATTTCCCATATATATATATATATATATATATATATATAACAAAAATACATTCCTCAATTATGGATCCTATCCAAACGAGGTCGGTCAGTCATTTGGTTGGAGCGTTGAACAAGTCATTCCCAAGGTCAATACTTGTTTAGCACTGATTTGACAAAGTTTTAATAAAATCAATATATATATATATATGTATTTAATTAAACAGATTGTTAATATAATGACTTATTTATTCATTTATGAAAAAAATCAATTTTTTACTTATAAATTTTATATTTTTCAAAAAATTTTATTTTTCAAAATAATAATAAAATAAGTTAATTAAAATAAGGCTGCACCTTTAATTTTTTTTTTTATGATTTCTAGTACATACCTCCTTGAATATGTCAATTAAACATCTTATTTTATATTATAAAGAAAGACCAAATTTAAACACCGCCCAAAATAGTTAAACTGTCCCAATTATCTTAAAACTTATTTTGGAGGTTAACCCCCTGGATGATTAGATGAACATTATATAGGTGGAAACTATGATGCACAGAACCCTTAACACCGATATTTTTTCATTTCTAAAATACCACAACAATAATAACAATCAGAGTCTTAATTTCAATAATTAGGGTCGACTTTAACTAGATAACCAGAGATCATTTCTGAAATATTTTTAAAATATTTTTGAAACATTTTAACACATTAAATTAATTAATATTTACATAAAAGTTCTTAAAATTTTTTTATATTTATAATTTTTTTCTACATTTAATAAATTATATGTTTATTTAATTATAATATTATTTGTCATATAATTAATAATTATATAATTCATCATTTTTTATTATAAAAGACATCTATTATATTATTTTTATAAAATAATTAATATTTATATAAAAACTTTTATATTTTTTATATTTATACATTTATCCATATTTTCATTTTATGTATTCTTATAAATTGTCTTTTTTCGAATTTTTTTGTATTCATTTTTATTTTCCCATCAACGATCACATAAAACCTATCGGCTGTCATAAACCCATGGTTTCATCCCTAAGGGGACAATTCAGTGACAATAGTTTCTTTTTTTCAATTTCATGATCTGAGATTCGATTTCTACTCTAACAAAAAAATAAAAAAAGAAAAAAAGAAAAAATAAACCCATGGCTTCCTGCAACAGTTAGGCCCAAGGAGATCCGGCGACATCATGGCCCAAAATGGCCTAAAAGTTCCATGGGTTCAAAAGATTGACATCGTCATTATTACCGTTTTTATATTTTATATAATTATCATTTCTTCAGATATTTCATATTTATCACATCTTCCGCGGAGATGCCCTCCACAGGCGATGTGAGGACTGGGCATTGTTTAGATGGGCTAAAGTAAAACTTGTACTGGAGGGAGCTTTTATACTGCAATGATCAAGTGGCACAGATTTTCTTTTTCTTTTTCCTTTTTTTATGGGTGAAGACAGATTTTCTAATTAACCTTGGATAGCCGGCTAATCCAGAAGTGCAGACACCGGCAGCCTGAACTAGCAGAACCACCCTTAAAGCCACTAGAACCACGAGAACCAGTAGGAGTCTGCCGGTTCAGGTCGGGGTCTAACCGTGCAGTTGGGCAGGTCTCCGAGTTACCTAAGTGAAGTGGTTTCAAGGATACTTATATATAGTAAGAAATTTATTTTACCATCTGATGTGAGAAAATTCTCACGACTCTATTAGTAATGACAAATATACATATTTAGTGATCATCATTGTTGTCAATAAAAGTTGGCAAACAGATTCATTGACCACAAGTTCAGTGACAAAAAAAGTCATCAGTAAAAGTTGTCGAACACATTTAATGATCACAAATTTGAACATGATTATACACATTTAGTGACCAATGAAATCGTCACTAAATATGATCAGAAAATTTTTTAGTGATCACTTTTTTATTCTCATCACTAAACTTAATGGTGACCGATATTTGGTTATGATTTTCATTTTCATCGCTAAATGATATTTTTAGTGATGAATTTTAATTTTTGATCATTAAAGACCATTCTTTTAGTGAGTTTTAATTTCAATCGTATCAAATTCTTGTTTGTATTATTTAAAACTTTTAGTTAGATAAATTATTCATGAGAAAGAAGTATTAAATGCAAAATAATTAATGATATCTATTTGGGGTAGTTACATAAAGTATGGTATTTCAACCAAGAATTATTTTAAAACCAGACCCAAACATAATCAAACTTTCCGGTACCGATTCCGGGGCCCCATATTTGCATCCGAATACGGAAACCATGGTGTTGCGGAATTATTAAATCACACTATTGGCTTGTTGTCTACTATAAGCGAAAAAGAGCATTAGCTACCACATGAGAGGATTTAGATAGTTGAAATTAAGTTCCATTAAAATTTGGTGCAATTTTTAGTATAAAAATTAATAATCATAATTGTAATTTTAATTATTTTTAGTGAAAAAAATCATCTTCTATTTATAATTTTTATATTTTAGTTGAATAATACTAAAAGTAAAATAAAATATAATAAAAAGTAAAATAAAATATAATAAAAAAAATTGTGGCAAATGAGAATTTTTAACATGGGAGGAAAAATTTTTGAATATCAAAATCTATGCCCATCTAAAATTGCATTTTTCTGGTGGGTGAGAATCGGATTGTAGGTGAGCATCATTGGCGGAGGAAAAAGAGTAGCTGCCCCGGCCTTTGCCTAGGGAGGGAGAGGACCCAATGCCTTGGTTTTGGCAAGTTTGGCTATTGGAGAGAATCTTCTAAACCAAACTTGATAATATTTAAATTAAATTAATTAAAATATAATTTTAAATTATACTTTATATATATATATATATATATTTATATATCAAAAAAAGTTTTCGATGGTCAATCTAGTGCAGCCATTTGAGCTAGGGTCACTATGACCGGTCAGGGCTAGGACGAGGGCTTTGGCCTTTGCGAAATGTGTCTACCAATGCTATGATTATGATTCCAAACAATTTTTTTAATATTTTGCTCTCATGTTTTATTGTACTCCTAATAAAACGAGGGAAATGGTAATTTTTTTAATATAAAATTTGTTGTATACTGATGAGATATAATTCAAATAACAGTTAGTGTAGTGTCCAAGTGTCTAAAAGAAACACTCATGGTCACGGAGTGCTAAACTCTTCCAAACAATGAATATGTCGATCCAGATAGCATGATCAATTTGTGAGCACATTTGGTAAGACCAAACGGGTACCCTATTTATTCAAACACAGAATGCTAAAGGAACCGATTGTTTTGACTTCTTGATAGTAATTTTCAATTGAATTTTACTTTGGTTAAACTTCCTATTTTAGTACGAAATGTATCTCTTGAATAAAGAAGGAAATTCTTGATAATCTAATCGATAAAGGAAAAAATCTCTCCGTATAATTGGACTTTCTAAATGATAACGATTTTGAACATTTGGCGTTTGAATTCTGAAATTTTCAGATTTTCTTGTAAGAAAACTACAGTTATAACGCGCCGAATACACACGGCCCTTATGATACTCCCTATAAAAGTTTTCCGAACATCGTCGCTAGGTAAGTCCTCTTGACATTACACAGGATACACAAAAATTATAGGGAGATCCATCATCCTTACCTCTCTTAGTTTGTTTTTCCTTTTGAAAATCACTCTTTCTCACTCGAATGTCAGAGTCTCCTCTGCCGAAATACTCTCCGGCTGTCTTTTACAGATTTTAAGCCTCTTAATCAAGCATCTGTTTGAGTCACAAGAGGCTGATCTGTGGAGTCAAGACCTACCTCCAATAAATTGGCGCCATTCGTGGGAAGCAAACTAAAGAATTTTTGTTAAGTTCTTAGAATTATCAGACCGATATGCCTCCAAAACGGAGAGCTAGAATTGCATCGAAGGTTGCATCCATCATATACTACCGTACTGCTACCCCTACCGATGCAGTCCTTCCTATGGCGCCCACTCGCTTTATTCACAATCCTCCCGCTCATGCTCAATCTCCTCGCTCAGAGCAGATCCCGCGAACTATGCATCAGGAACACCCCATCATGGCTTCTATGCCGGTATCCCAAGAATGAAATAGTTAACCCCAAATGGATAGACTAGAGTCCAGGATCCAGGACATGAGCAAACAATTGGAAGGCTTCAGTCACCCTGAGGGCTAGTCTTCTTCAGGAGGATTTGTGCATGTACGCCCCCGACAACAAATGCCACTACTTAACTATGAGCCCCCAGCAACTTCCCACCATGACCCCTAAGACCTAAGAAGACAAATTGAGTAACTTGTAGCCGACGAGCTCAAACGGGCCAATGCTCGAGAGAACCGAGTCCCCCTCTACCCTGTTAATGCTTCACCATTTGATCCGAAGGTCTCTTTGGAACCAATGCCCCGTGATGTACTTTTGCCCCCACTGAAAGATATGACGGAACGATTGATCCTCGTGACCATACGGCGCATTTCGTGACAGTAATGGTCTCAAGAGACGTGACGGATGTCGCCATGTGCAAACACTTCCCTACCTCTGTCAAGGGGAATGCATAAATATAGTTTAACTCACTTCTGCTGCTGAATATAAGAACTTTCTCTCAACTCCGACAGTAATTTGAGGTCCACTTTGTGAAAAGTC
This sequence comes from Dillenia turbinata, assembly GCA_037126225.1. NCBI lineage: Eukaryota > Viridiplantae > Streptophyta > Magnoliopsida > Dilleniales > Dilleniaceae > Dillenia > Dillenia turbinata. The sequence continues at coordinate 12,188,510 of JBAMMX010000015.1, forward strand.
AGGGAGTAAAGAGAAAATCCATCTCTCTTCTGTCATTACATCAAAAGGAAGATGAACCCTTAAGGGATTTCTAGGAAAAGTTCAAAACAGAGATGATGAAAATCTCAGCTTTGGACGACTTTATTGCGTTAGCGGCATTGCTCACTGGATTGCACCCCTCGGGCATAAAAACCTCTATCACAAAAAATCATCCCTCCACTATCCAAGAGTTTTACTCTCATGCTAAGAAGTATATCGCGGCCGAAGACCCCGAGACCTTCGACCAAAGGAGAAATCGATCATCCAAGAGAGAGTGTAGTTGATCACCCCAACGGCTCTCACCGAAAAGAAACTGATTAGGTCCTCCACCTCTTCGGAGGTTCAACACTTACACTTCTTTAAATGAAAACCCCAGTCAAGTTTTACTCTAAATCAGGAATCAACCTTATATCCGATGGCCTCCTCAACCCATGAAGGATGATCCCAAAAAGGATAGGACCAAGTACTGTCACTTCCATCGCAACTACGGTCACATGACGGACGATGACAGAAAGCTCAATGACGAGCTTAAATTCCTAATCTGAAGTGGGAAGCTACAAAGGTTTATCGGTCTAGAGGAGAGAGATATGTCGAACTTCGACAGACAAATACCACCACGGTGGAACGGACTGGACGATCAACCGACCATCCCACCACCAGCTAATCGTTAGGAAGAAGTGATCCTCCAAATTCATGAGAAGTGAACCTCCTAAACGTCTCACCCTCTACCGTACATTTTAGACCCTCTAGACAGTTTGCAAGAAAACAAGGTTGAATGTCCAGTTGCACCAATCTTCTATTCACTTAACATTCTTCTCCTTACTCCGCCAAGGTGCTAATGACTCACGTTGGTGAAGAAGTTAAAGGCAAGCGACCGATCATCGGTTTCACCGATGAAGACTTAATCAAGATAGATCCAAATCGCCACGACCCCCTCATCATCACTGCCAAATCGGCCCATACAAAGTCTGAAGGGTCTTTGTCACTCAAGGAGTGAGGTGTGATCTCCTATACTGGGATGCTTTCAAATGAATAGACTTCGGCCTCGCACATCTCCAACCCCACACAAGTCCAGTCAAAAGACTCTCTGGTGAATGGATATACCCCGAAAGGATCATTTCCCTCCCAATCATGCTGGGCGTGCCGCCCAATCATGCGACAGTTATAACGATGTTTAAAGTGGTCAATCTCCCTTCGCCTTATAATACTATCTTGGGAAGTTAGGTTTGAACGCCTTAGAGGCCCTACCTAGCAAAAACACATGAAACTTAAATTCAGAACTCCACTAGAGATTGGGACACTGTCTTGTGATCAAGAGCCTTTGGTATCCACCTCGAAGTAGTCACACGGTATGTTTCGATTGTCTTACATAGTCCTTATGTTATTGCCATGGCCGTTTGATAGTGAACACACGTAACTACCTTATCGTTTGTATTTTATCAAACTTCTACTACATATAGGAAAGAAACATGCTAATAAAGAGATCTATCTCCCCGAACGGACCATTGTCGCCCTGACCTAACGAAGGGATTTATCTCCCTGAACGGGTCTCTTTCGCCCTGACCTAATGAATGGATCTATCCCCCCGAACGAACCTCTATTACCCTAGCTTAATGAAGGGATATGCAACAATCATCTAGGGGTTCAAAGCCTAGTCCACAAAATCTTATGACAAGGATACTACTGGCCGATCATGAAGATCGATTTAAATGATTATGTCAAAAGATGCGACAGGTGCCAACAATTTTTTTCGGTCCCGCAACTACCCTCCACCGAGCTTAGCCCCATAACGAGCCCATGACTGTTCTTCTAATGGGGAATGAACATTCTCGGACCACTCCCACTAGATATCGAACAAAGGAAATTCCTCATAATGGCTATCGATTATTTCACCAAGTGGGTGGAGGCCAAACTTTTGGCCCAGATAACCACATCTAAGGCTCAATCATTCGTATGGACTCACATAGTCACTCGGTTCGGCATACCTCACGTCTTTATTACCGAAAATGGAAAGCAATTCAACAATATTAACTTATGAGAGTTCTGCATAAAGCTAAAGATCGACTACCGATTCTCATCGGTCGCTCATCCACAGACTAACGGACTTACGGAGATAACCAACAGAATGATCCTTCAAGGGCTAAAGACTATGCTTGATAAGGATAAAAGATAACTGGTAGACGAGCTCTATGATATCCTCTAGTCATACCACACCATGTCCTGAAGGGTAACCGGAGAGACTCCATTCAGCTTAACATACGAAAGTGAGGCTATCATACTAGTGGAGATCAGGATCCACTTGCTCCGGGTAACCCAGTATGACTCCGAAAAGAACGAATCTGTCTTATGTGAATGCCTAGACCTACTCTTCGAGCTATGGGAATCTACATCCGCCGAATGATTGCATATCAATAACAAATGATACAGTGCTACAATCGAAGAATCAAAAGTCGAACATTCAAACCAGGCGATTTGATTCGGGCAAGCTAGTCCCTAATTGGGAAGGCCCCTATCAGATAAGCTCTATAGTCTGCTCGGGGGTTTATCACCTCAATAACCTGGATGGATCGGTCGTACCCAGGACTTGAAATGCAGAGAACCTACGAATCTACTATCAATAAGTCATATCATTTCTCATTCGACAAAGGTATCTCCTATCGGGTAAGCTCCTCACAAGTTTCCTTTCGATATTCCTATTGTTTGACTCTGAATGCTTTCACTCCTATCGGTTGTTACTTATCGAAGGGATCTATCTCCCTGAATGGGTCTCTGTCATCTGGTCCTATTGAAGGAATTTATCGCCCCGAATGGGACTCTGTCGCATCGAAGGAATCTATCTCCTCGAATAGGTCTTTGTCGTTCTGTTCTAACGAAAGAATCCAACTCATTGAGGGGACTTTGGCCATGTCGTCCTTTTAAAAGAATTTGTTCCACCAATTCAGTTCACATCAATGAGCAGACCGAGCGTGCTCTTATCAATCAGGAAAGCATCTCGAGTCATTCGCATGAGTGAGTTGATCACATAAGCAACTGAGTATAGTATCATGCAAACGAATATATGAAAGAAGCTCAGGTATGACAGATGATAAGTAAGTAAAATAAATCTCTTTTATTTCTATATGACGAATACATGTTTGATTATATGAGTAATTACATTTCACAAGTTCCTCAGTCAGACTGATTACATTAAAAGAAATACATAAATGGCTATATCATCTTAATCATTGGACAACTCTGGAGAGTACAAAAACGGTAAGCAGAGGAACAATAAAAATGATGTGTAACCTTACTGACACAATAAGACTGTCGAAAGGGGGGACAAACCGATCAGAAAGAGATTTTGAGGATGCATTAGGATATTATCAAATTTTTTTGTATCACCTAACTCCCTATACAGAACCGGAACGTCCTGCCACCTGACTCGGAATGAGACTTTTTTCTAAAATTGAGTCAGGGACCTTGACAAGAACCTTGATAGAGCCCATCACAACATTCGGACATTGAATGACATGATGAGTTCTCATACCAACAATTCCCGTTCTTGATGAGACTTTATACTAACAGAAGCAATTCACGCTACCGAGCTTTGCAAAGCTGGAGCGTCCTTTTGAAGACCTCTCATGGAAGACAACTCTCACAAAAAGAAAACACTCAGGTAGGAAGAAACTTGTTGAAGTAACACAAGGTCCCGCAGTCCCTATTTATAGACACGAAGAAATCTTTTCAAATCTCTGAGCTGTGGAAACGCTTCTCTGAAAAGCATACGAATTAAGTGGAAAAATTCATACCGCCTCACCTTCCTGCAGCATATTAATTCGAATTAAATCAAATAGAAGGTGAGACGCATTAACACCAGGGGAAAGATGGAATAGTTGAAACAAAAAGGGAGACTTATATTCCATCTACTTTAATTTTGTATCAATTGCAGACGATTCGCATGATCCCAAGAGACACGTGTCACTGGCTTCCATGACTTTCAAACTCTCGAGAAGCGAACTTTACTCATGGCACCTCTCCTGCAAATCGACACCATGAATCAGAGGCAAATGATGAGATATGATCCAAACAACAGTCAGTGCGATATCCGGGGTGCCTGAAAGAGATACTCATGGTCACGAAGGGACCAGCTCTTCCAAACAACGAACATGTCAATCTGGATAATACAACCGACTAGCAAGCGTATTTAGTAAGACCGAACAGTTACCCCATCTATTCGACCACCGAATACTAAAGGGACCGAGTTCTTTGACTTCTGGATGGTAATGTTCAACCGAATCTCATCTTGATTAAATTTCTTATTTTAGTATGGCACGTATCTCTTGGATAAGGAAGGAGATCCTTGAGAAATTAATCGATAAGGGAAAGAATCTTCCCGTATAATCAAACTTCCTAAATGGTGACGATTTCGAATCTCTGACATTTGAAACTCCAAATTTTTAGATTTTTTTGTAAAGAAACTAGGGTTGTAAAATATCGAATGCACACGTCTCTTGTGACGCTTCATATAAAAACCTTCAATATATCAGATCAGGTAAGTCCTCTCGACTTTACACAAAACACACAAAAATCATGGAGAGATCTGTCATTCCTTCCTCTCTGTATGTTTTTCCTTTTAAAAATTATTTTTTCTTATTTAAGTGTCGGAACCTCCTCCGCTGGAACACCATCTAGCACTTTTTTGTAGATTTCAAATCTTTTAATTGAGCACAAGTTCGAATTACAAGAAGTCGGATCTATGGAACCAAGACCCACTTCCAACCATCTCTATAGATTAAACTTTAACGTTTTGAGGTCTTTTTAAAAGGGTGAAAACTAGGACATTGAGTAGTGTTTTTAATTAAAAAAAATGTTGATAAATTGATTATTATAAATTTTTGTAGAAAATTTTGATTTCCAATTAGAAAATCCCGTATTTTCTTAATAAAACAAAGGTTTTTTTTAACAAATTTATTTTATCTAAAAAATATTACAAGTAAAATAATATAATATAAAATTATTATGTGCCTAATTACTTTTTGGTTTCTTTTCTAAGATTGAGGTTTGAGGGGAAAAAAATGGAAAGAAAAAGGAGAAAGGAAAAAACATGTAAAGCTCCTTTGGGTATAAGATGTCAATATGTAATTGCTATGAAGATGGTTAGACTAGGCATTTACGCTAGACGTACTCTTCTTCAGTCTCGTCTCCTGCACTAAATACTGCCCAAAGTGCACGTAACTGGGGTTGTCCCCACACCACCATTGCTGACCCTGACCCAAGACTTGTAGAAAGGTCTCCGGAAATTTCTTAAAATAATAAAAAAGGAAAATAATAAATCATGTCCCACTATTTGTCAAAGTTAAATTAGCTTCTATGAAACAGAGATGATATAAAATAGAATATCACTTAATGAAATAAAAACTTGGTGTCTAATTCATATATTTTCTTATTTAGATAATAAGGAGCCGTGCATTTATTATCAAGTACAAGCCACTCTTATTTATGCTCTGTTAATTTGAGCAAGAAGAACCAAATCAAACACCGCTCTTGATGGCAGAACTATACCCATTATCATAGAATTTGTTCCAGAGCATCACACCCCCATACTTATCCGAACCCTGAATTCTTGGAAGAACTTGAGAGGTAAGCACATCGGCCGGAATATACCCCCCGCTCGGCGCAGCATCAGATGACGCGGGCAGACCCAAGAAGACTTGACCAGCGGGGACCGTGGTCCACTGATCCCAACTACTAAAAAGATTATTGGGATCACTAACATATTGGCACCCACCATTATTATAAAATTGTACCCAAACATAATCAAATAGTCCGGTACCAATTGCTGTGCCCAAATTTGCATCAGGAAATGGACACTGCGGCGCCGCAGATAAGTAAACCTTTCTTTGGGCACTATAAGCAGATAGTGCCCTAGCAAGGTCATCAAAATATTGTCCCGTGGCCTCAATATCAAAATCAATGCCATCTAAAACTGCGTCGCCTAGTGGACGTGAACCAGAGTTTGTTCCTCCCAAAAAATTGTTCCATAAATAATCAGCCACTTGCTGAGCATCCGCCGCCGAGGAGAGAGGGTAGCTACCCGACCCACCGCCTAGAGAGAGAAGAACTTTGATACCTAGGCCTTGGCAGGATGCTATGTCCGAGCTCAAACCAGTGCATCCGTTTGAGCTAGGGTCGCAGTGACCGGCTAGGTTGAGGACCGGGGTTTGACCACTGCCAAATGTGGTCAGGAATGCTATGTTGATGAATTGGTAGTTGCCGGTGGCACATGTTTCGGCTAACGTGCCTTCACCACCGTTTTGGCCCCAGTAAATTGCAATTGAGCCGGATTCTGTGGGCTCGATTAGAGTGATGGCTAGGAGGGTTAGTACTAGAATGGCTGATGGTTTCAGATATGCCATTCTTCGAATTTTGGTTTTGTTTTGGACTTGAATGTATGGGAGAGTAGAGTTTTTGCGTGAATTTATAGGAGTGACAACGAGTGAATGTGCCGAGTGGTACGTGCTAGCCCGCGGACTTTTGGAAAATAAAATTCAGTCTTGTGGAAAATAAAACTTCTACAATTAATTTGCGTGTTTTACGGGAACTCAAATGGCACAAACAGAGAGCGAGAGCAGAGAGAATTGAATAAACGACCAACTTAGGAACATAGGATTCAAGTCTTTGGTTGAATAATTCGATTGTACTTCAGCAAGCTCGGTGTTTGCCGACAATTAAATTGGTAAAATGCATCATACGATTGGAGGGAAATGGCATAGAGATCATAATCAAATGGGATGGGCTCTGCAATTTCACGACATTAGAAAGTTTATTATTAATCACATCATTTGCAATTCTATAGAAAATCTTTCATATTTTGTACGGGTGTCCTTATATCATGAGTGATTGCAACCAAATTTTAGCGGTCTCCACATTTAAGGGCTTCCCATTTTCTTTGGGACCAGCCTGACTACTGCCCCACTGGAAGCTTGTGAAGGTTCTACTTCGCTCGCCTCCCTTTTGTCAATATTTTGAAGCAGTCCAGAGCAAAATACAACCATCGCAAAGACCGGTCTGTTGAATCTCTACACATGGGCCCATCGGGCTGCGTGCATGACCCAAGTCAACGCAAACGGGGAAAATCTTGTTCATTTTAATTAATTTATAAAACAAGAATCAAATTATTTTATATTTGAAAATTTAATGTCACATAAATTTTTAGTTACTTTGATTCGAAATTAATATTTACTTGGTCTATTTACTATTATTTTTAAAAATTTCGCTGTTATGAAATTTTTTCTATTTTTTTCTCGACTAAAAAGGATATAGCAAGGTAACTAGCATAAGACTTCACTACGAGATTAGTTGAGGGAGGGAGTTTATTTATCAAAGAGAAAAGAAATTCATGGTAATACAAAAAATATTGTATTTTACTTTTTTTATAATTTTAAAAAATATTAAAATTTTATTTTGCACTAGAAAAAAATCGAAAGGGGTAAATTAATATTTCTTAATTTATTTTATTATTACTATTATTGCTATTAGCCAGTGATTGCTTAGTTTCTTTAATTATAGGATATATGCAATAGCCAAAAAAGGTACACATGCTTTCTCTTATTTAGCCACCACTTTTAGTATCTTAAAAGAATTTTTTAAAAATATTAAAATTTTATTTTTTATTAGAAAAGATCAAAAGGGGTAAAGTAATATTTCTTAATTTATTTTATTATTACGGCATGCACAGCACGCCACGCTACTAATTTTATGTAAAACAACGTTACTTGGAAGTTGGAACAAGTTGGCAATGACAAAAAATCATGGATTTTCTTATAGATATTAACAATGTTTTACTGCGTATCCTCCACGCTGCTTTGACCCCTGGGCACATAAACTTTATGTGTACCCAATCTCATAGTGCCCAGCAAAACTTGGAATGAAAGGAAAGGGGTTAGTTTGAGAATAAGCTACATAATGGATATAAAGTAGGAATAGCATACAATATTATTGATCGTCTTTGACGGACAGTTTAATGGTCACGTTCCCTTCTTCTAAACCCATGATGAGGAGGTTCAAATTATGTCGTAACAAAAAAAATGCAATATTATTGTTCTTTTTGAACAATGTGGATATAAAGTAGGAATAGCATACAATATTACCCTCTTTTAAGTGCATTTGTTTACTTGGCTTATGAGTCTTCACATTAAGCATATTCCCATAATCACCAAAACGTCATGTTTGATAAAAGGGAAAGGGAGTGAAATACTACAACCTCAAAATTTTCCTTCCTTCAATCGTATTTAGAATCCATAATTTACCCCCAATTTTCGTGGGAAGGGTAACACATGGAAAAAGGACATTATTTTTTTAAAATATATTTATGGAAAAATGTCAATTAGATTTATTTTCTAGAGAGAAAAAATTAGTAAATTAATAAATTTCAAGAGGGAAAATCTAAAATAATTTAATTTTTTTGAGAAATAAAAGTTTAGAAAGAAAAAAACTAAATTTGATATTTTCAACAACAACAATTTAGGTGTTCTATCCCAAAATTTGGGGTTAGCCAACTAAATTTGATATTTCCAAACAGTGAAAATTTAAAATACAATTGTTTGAAGAGAGAAAATGTGAATTGAACTGATTTTTTTAGAGAGAGAAACTTAAACATATTTATTTTTAGAGACTGAAAATTAAAATTTATTTTTTAGCAAGAAAAACCTGAAATATTGTATTTGGATATTAAAGAATGTGAACTAAATTGTTTTTTGGTTTTAAAAAAAAAATTGCTTACTTGTAAAGAAAGAAAAACTAAATTGTAGTGAGAAAAATTTAACATCAATTAGTTTGAATAAAGAAAATGTAAATTAAATTGATTTTTTAGAGAAAAAAAATCAATGTGTTTACTTTAGAAAGAAAAAATAAATTTTGTTTTGTAGAGAAAAAATTTAAAATTAATGAGTTTTGAGAGAGATGTGAATTAAATTGACTTTTCAGAAAGAAAAAATTAATATTTTTGATTTCACAAAGAAAAGAAATTTGATATTCTTAGAAAGAAAAATCTAAAATTCAATGAATTTTGAAGAGAGAAATCGTAAATTAAATTAATTTTTAAGAGAAAAAATTATTTTTTTTATTTTTAAAAAGAGAAAAATTATTTATTTTTAAAAAGAGAAAAATTAATTTTGATTTGTTTAGAGATAGAAATTTAGAATCAATCAATATGTTTGAAAAAAGAAAATGTGAATTAAATAACTTGTTTAAAGAAAGAAAATTAATATGTATTTATTTTAAATAGAGAAAATATTAATTTTATTTTAAAAATATAAGATAAATTAATTTTAATGTTTAACATTTTTTCACTACCCTTTTATCTCATGTATCAAACACTAATCCTAGAAGTAATATTTTGTTACTCTTATCCCGTTAAAATTTGCTTTCCTCTGAAACTTGTGCCATACGTGACTTCTTACTATGACGTGACATCTAGGGAGGTCATTTGAGTGGTACCATTACATAGTCAACTCGGTGAGATAGTAATAAATCTATTAATCTAATTTTTAAATTTAAAATTAAAAAATAAGAAATATTATATTAAGAGATTTATAAATATTTGAATTAAATTATTTAAAATATAATTTTATATATCGATGATAATTCAAGAAAACATATCGATGTGTGACATGATTAATTTTTTGATCACAGTTACTATCTAATTTATAAAATATTAACTGTGTTGTGAGCAAACATGTAATTGATAATTTTAAAAATAAATAACAGAAGTTTTTTTTTTTTTTTTTCAAGTTAATGATGCAACATTAAATTCTCTCTCTGTCCCCTGTGCATGCATGCACTTGTACAGTTTGATGTTTGGTAATTTTTTAGGAACTTTTCTGATTCTTGAATATTACAAGTGATAGGACACGATCTAAAAGCCCATTGTGATAATATTCTATCTTGTGAGCCCATGATTCCGAAGGTATCTTATTGTTAGATGTGTAAATAATTAAGGATTTATCTCTTTAAAGGGTGAACACGATCTGACATATTGAGTTACCTCTTTGGTAGTGATCTAATCGGCCTATGACTCTTGAAGGCAATTGGTACATTCAAAATGACACGATCTTTATCGTCTCGATAAAAGATCAGTCATTCATCTCCATCGGCTAGAGGTGACACACGTATTCTCCTGAGAAGGAAAGAATCTTTTGAAAACTAATTGATAAGGGAAGAAGTCTCTCTGCTCGGCAAAATTCCATAAGTGATGAATATCACAAATTTTTTAAAAATATTTTATTATAGAGTCCCAAAATTCTCGAAACTTCTCACAAGGAAATTAGAGTTGTAATGTCCCGAGAACACATGACTTTTGAGAGAGAACCCTATATAAACATATTACGCACCGAAAACCATGTATGCTCTCTTGACACCATACACTCGATACATAAATCACATGGCTCTCAAGCTCAACCCTTTCTCTCTTGCTCATCTGTTTTATTTCTATAAAAAATCGCTCTCTCTGATTTGAGCGTTGGAGTCTCCCCACCAGAACACCCTCTGATAGTCTTTTGTAGGTTTTGAGTCAGCATCTGTGGAACTAAAACTCGCCTCTAATAACTAGATTCACCTTTATTAAGTGCAATTTAAATAAATATTTTTTTTATGTTGTTATATATATATTAGATCCCTCCAAAGCAAAATTGTGGACTCCTCCTTGGATTAAACATACAATAGAGTTGGTTAACAACTAGATAGGTCTCCATTCACAAATATAGACTTTCATGACGAAGCTACAAGTAAGGCTCAAGGTACCAAAAATAGAGTTAAAGAGCAATTAGGTCTAGACTCCAATAAAATGCAAATATTAAACATATACCTCCTGGAAGCAAGGCAGCAGACTGACTAAGGGAAAAGCAAGGGTTACAACAGTAACTGCCCAAAAGGGTACAAGCATAAAATGCAAATTTAGAGCTGGACACAAAGAGTTAGGATTTCTAGACTTTAAAACTTTCTAAAATAAATTAAGCTAATATTCTTGATTCTCTTGTACGGCTCCGCATCAGAAGAGCACCGCATCAAGATGTTATAATTTCAAGATGTTATAATTTCAAATAAATCAGATTCAAATTTTCATTTTCAAGTCGTTGGTAAAAAAAATATATATATATTCATTTTTTGAAATCATTAAAATATCTTATTTAAAGGGTATTAATGTGCAATTATTAGACCAACACATGCAGTAGTGGATCCAGGATCCAAGGGCAATAAGAACAAAATATTTTTATGAAACATAATAACATACAGTAAGCAAGGGTTATAACATAGGTTGCATACAGCTTTTATTATGGCAGTTATTATCAACGTGGCATGCTTTTATTTTTGCTTCATTTCCACCATATCTAGGCTACGCAACTGTAAAATTTAGCTTTTGATATATAGATTTGTCAACTATCTTGTAAATTCTACACTATATAGGAAGAAGGTGGAGGTAGCTTGAAGAAGAAGGAAGAAGGGTTTGGTACGATAACCGTGCAGCGGTTAGGCTAAACAAGAGAGAAGGACTGATAGAGAAAGAAGGGGGTAGGAAATGGTGTTTGGGAAGATGTGATGTGAATCCGAAGGGTATAGAAACTCTAGAACTCACAAATAAGTTAATTTAACCTAAAAATCATCCTAACGAATTATTTGAACCGCTTGAATTAAAGATCTCAACCCTTACTCTAAAGAAAGAAGAATCTAAGGTATATGACTTTAGACACGTTTCTCACTATAACAAAAAACTTGATATAAAGATGAAATGAATGACGTCATAACCTAGGTGGTTCGAAACGTAAATTGATAAGTTAAAAAATTAAACAAAACTTCTATTTTGAATAAGTTCAAAAGTTTTCAAAAGAACAAAACTTGTGTGAAGAAATCTCACCATTTTATTAATTCTCTCAAAATTATCATAAGTTGCATTTTACACAATGTGTAATGGTCTATTTATAGGTTAAAGGTAAATACTAAATTGACAACTAAAAATTTAGTAATTCCCTAAACAATCAAAAATTAGAAAACTAAAATATAATCTATAAAGAAGAATTAGGAAACTAAATAAATCAAATTATTTTGATCAAGTCTTATTGCTATTTTTCTTTATTTTCGTCCTCCCTTGGTTTTGAGTAGTTTTGGACCATTTATTCTTTCAATTGCGTTTGTATGAGTATAATTAAAATCTCTTTTGATTTTTCATTCATTTGGACTTCAATTTCTTGTTGTAAAACTCTCTGAATTAAGTTATTTATGGTTTTTTTGAACCTTTTAACTCGAACTTTTATTACCGGTCTAATTGAAAGTTGAGTTGCATCTTGTGAATTCCTTGCAGTCTTGATGTTCGCATCAAGATGGGAGGCAAATGACGTGAAAGGTGGGAAAGGAAGAAAATGATGCGTTACTAGCCATATTAGACTATAAAAGCTACCTCAACACTATAACATCATACCAACAATGCCACCGCAACCAATTCCGTCCAACATCCAACAGAGAATGTTCTCTTAGCGGCTTCAAAATTCAAAATTCAAGAGCTTTAAAGTATGAAATTGGAATTCAAGGGCTTGATTGAAATGTGGCCAATGGATTAGGAATCGTAGGTATTTCGACTAACATAACGTGCAGTTATAATCTTATTATTTAGTGAATTGTTTATAATTAATAATTTTTGCTCATGTCGAATATTTTAAACTTCTTAAAATAATATCTAAGAAGCACTATTATGTATCTCTCTATCTTTTTATTTATCTTAGAACAATTTAGCCTGAAATAATTGAGTTCTTCAAGAATTGATATTGAATAGGTTAGACAAAAATTTAGGCCACAAAATCCATTCATTAGAGGTGTTAAATAAGTAGTCTGGACCAATGAGCAGTTGGTGCAATGGGTAGATCGTTGTGCTGTTAACTAAGATCACGAGTTCGACTTGCGACTTGAGTATGGAGTCGACTGTATTGGAAGACTTTTACCTCCTAAGAGGGATCTCAGTTAGGTCAATCCAGATTAGTTAAAGTGAAACTCCGGATACCGGGTAGTGGATCAAGTCTAAAGGTACAAAAAAGTAGTCTCATATGAGTTCTTCTATAGTGAACCCTACCAAACTCTTTTGGATTGAGGCTGGGCACTCTACCCTCTTAATCAAGGGTTACGAGTTTGAGCACTAGCAATGGAGAAAAAAGATTTGGAAGAGTCAATTCTTAATGGACTCTATAGTGTTAGGGCCAAATTAGTCAGACCAATCCGGATATTGTTTGATAAAACCAAAAAAAAAAAAAAATAGTGAATCCTACTTTTAACATGTTTGCGCTCAACCCAAGCATAGCAGATCTAGGTTCAAACATGGCCTATGGGTATAGCATGATGATGCATTGCCTTGATGGTTGGCACGCACCACTTGTATTTTGCTCTCGCACAAGGGTGGAGAGGTGCTGTAATCCTTGGCATTTGCACTAGGATGACCGAACTACCTATAGATCTTGTGTGGTTTTGGGGTTGTGGGGGAGATTCAGTGAAGGGGTTGGAGTTCTTCCTTATGCACGGTATCAAAATGCCCAATGCACAAGGCTGGTTTACAAAAGAAGAGGATGGAAAAGAAAAGAAAGTGGAGAAGATGGATAAGGATTTGAACTTGCCTTGATAGGTGTTGTCAAGAACAAGAGCCTTTATCATGCATGGGTGATGTAACCTAAGGGTCTTCGGCACCTTTAAGCTCTAATTCTATCACGTGATGGTGATGTAGTCTAAGGGGATTTTGCCTCCTTAATCCCTATGATAACTTTCTCACGCTAAAGAATTCTAAAACTTTGATTTTTTATTATGATAATTCACCTATTATAAAAGGGGGAGGTTTGGCCTATTTATAGATAAAGATAGGGCATTGAAAGGTCCTCATTACACAACATTTCAATCGAAAAAACTCCTACTACAAAAAAACTACTTGGCAGTTGTAACTGCCCTTATTACACACTGAAAACCTTACAAAAATAAAAGGAATTTATTTAGAAAAATAGTTATTAAGTAGGGAGATTGGTGGCCTTTCGGCTTCCTGGTTCTATGCTGGCGCATGTTGGCCCTTGCACTAGTACACTCTCCTCGGGCCATGGCTTAATTTAATGTCTCTTTTTCCTTGAGCCATATGCCTTGTAATGGTGTCTCTTCATTGTTGGCTCGACTGCATGTGTTTCCTTAGCCTTGTCTTCCTGCTTGTAGTGTACTAAGTCATGATTATGCATTGCCTTATCTTCCTTGATCGTGTGCTCATACGGGTGCATTATGGATTGCACCTTTTCATGTTGTAATATCTCTTGGCATGGACTGCTTGATGTCTTCTCATGTAGGGACATTACTTTTCTTGTGTTGGGTGCATGGTTGTGCGCGGATTGCTAGTGCAATGGCGCATACTCATGCATAGGCTACTCATGCAATGGTATCTCTACGCTTCGTGTCGTTTCAAGCGGGGGCTTTGTTGCTTTCTTCTTTTGATATGTAATATCCTCCTTTACTTCCTTAGACTTTTTCTTGATGGTAGCTTGATGCTGCACGAAAGGTTGTGTCCTTTGGAAGAAGGGTCGTGATCTTTCGTATGCAGTTGCTCGGTTGCCTTGTGCTGTTGCTCAGACGTTGCTTGTCCTTGCTCATGCGGGCTTGAGTAGTGTTATGTGATGCCTTAGAAAATTGCTTTGCCTTGTCCAATACCGATGTTGCATCATTGGTGAGGCTTGATATAAGAAGATGTCTTCATGCGAACCTCTTTTGGAATTGTGTTCAAGCGAACCTCTATGATTTCTTCTCGTGCGCACTTTGTGGCTATTTTTTGAGCATGGGCATGAGTATTGCTTGTAGCATCATGAAAGGCTGCAACATTCACCCCTTCTTGAAGATTAACTTTGTCCCCAAAGTTGTTATTCTTTTACTTCTCAAGTTCATGTCTTCTTGAAAAGGTGTCGGCCACTTGGTTATTCCTTCCTGGGCAGTACGCCACGTCCATTTCATATCCTTGAAGCTTTGCAACCCATTGTCGTTATTGAGGGGTCGTGACCAGGGGTTGTTAATTCGTAACTACCTTAAACTTATGGCCTATGAGGTATGGTCTCCAGACTCGAATGGTTTCAATGATGGCTAGCATCTCTCAAGCATCTACGGACCATGCTTTTTTTTGGACTCCAAGTGCCTTGTTAAGGTAGGCCAATGGTCTTCCATTTTGGACCAATATGGCTCCTATGCCCATTGCACTCGCATCCGTATGGATTTCGAATTCTTGATCAAAGTTGGGCATTGCTAGAACCGAAGTAGTGATCATAGCCTTTTTCAAATATTCAAAGGCTTGTTTAGTCTCTTTACTTCATGAGAATGCATCCTTTTTCAGCATGTTGGTGAGGGGTTTTGTAATATTCCTATAGTTTTTTACAAACTTTTGGTAGTACCCTATTAATCCAAGGAAGTTCAGAGTTGAGTGATGTTTGATGGCTTCGGCCATATTTGCATTGCTTCAATCTTTTTAGGGTCGACTTGTATCCCTTTAGCCGAAATAATATGTCCCAAGTATTTCACTTGTTCCCTTCCCCATGAGCATTTTGAGGTTTTGATATGGAACTGGTGGGTGGCAAGGATTTTGAGAGCATTGTCCAAGTGTTGCAAATGCTCCTTCCAATCACTTGAGTAGATGAGGATGTCATAAAAAAAGACCAGTGCATACCTTTTCAGAACAAGCCTGAATATTTCATTCATGCATGCTTGAAAGGTACTTGGTGCGTTGCACAACCCGAAGGGGATGACTAAGTATTCATAGTGCCCATTGTGAGTGTGGAGGGTTGTCTTGTATATCTTCATCCTTCATCCAAATTTGTAGATAGCCTAACCGTAGGTCAATTTTAGTGAAGAATTTGGCACCTCCAAGTTCATCCAAAATGTTATCGATTGTTGGGATAGGGAAGTGGTCCTTCATGGTTGCTTGATTCAGGGCCCTATAGTCGGTGCAAAATTTCTAAGTGCCGTCCTTTTTCTTGACTAAGAGGACAGGACTTGAGAAGGGACTTGTCCCCATTTTTGAGCATTTATTTCACTTGCTTCTCTATCTCTTCCTTTTGAAAATGGGCATACTAATAGGGTGGGACTTTGATCACTTTTGAGGGGTCCTTGAGGACGATTTGGTGATCAAAATTCCTTAATGGTGGAAGGTTAGTTGGCTCCTCTATCACGGTCTTATACTTGGACAGCAAGACCTTAATGTCTTCGGGAACCATCGCTTCCTCTTCGATTGTGTCTTCTTGACCAACTGTTGTGATTTGGACAGCATATGCACTGCCCGCTTTTTGGATGTGTCTTTCCACGTTGGAAAGCTCAACACCCTTCATTTTTATAGGTGGTTGCATTTTAAGTATAATCCACTCATTCTCGTGCATGAATCCATCTCCATTTTTTGGTAATCGGAGACTATTCTGCCAAGAGTGCTGAGCCATTGAACTCCAAGTACTACATCTATACCAATTAGTGAAAGTGAGTATAAATTGGTTGTGATTTTTTATCCTTGGATGTTATTCATGACTCCTCAGTGGATTTGCGAACATAACAACTTTTCACCATTGGCGACCTTTAATTCGAAAGGTTCTATTTTTTCAATGGGCAACTTGAGTGATCCCGCTATTTTGTGGTTGATGTAATTGAGTGAAGATCCATTGTCAACCAAGCGAATGACTTCTCTTCCTCCAATATGGGCTTTGGTCTGTGTGGTCTTAGGACCTTATATGCTAGCCATTGCATGGATAAAAATGGGAGGGTCATCATCAAAAGGTGACTCTTTGGACTATTCTTCTTCAAGGGAACCTTCTTCCTTAATAGGTGACTCTTCACCTTGATATGTTTCAATCATGAAAATTCGGAGCTTATTTGTCACGTCTCGAACCAGGATCGTGAACAGCTGCCCGTTACCCTGAATACCAACTATATTTTTACAGAAAATTGGGCAGAACCTCCCCATATTTCGGAGGTCTCCCATGTACAATTTAATCTGTATAATTCACAACCATCTTATAAATTAAATAAAAGGGTCATCCCGACCTCACAACAATCCACTAACCCACAACAGACAACCAGGACAACGCCAGGCTATAATAATTTCTAACAGACCTAGCCACAGACCTCTATTGTCATGCCCAACTAGAACATGAGCAGCCGCCACATTGAGCGGGCCTAAATTTTATACAAATGTATAACAAATTCCCAAGTTAACATTTTAAATATTTACAAATGTCTCAACGCAAGTGAAATATGAGAGTTTCGCAAACAAAAGTCCAAAAATTATACAGTCATCCCATAATCTGTACACGGCCAACTATAAACCTCAATATCGAGACCACGCAGGGTCGACATAAAGTATGAAATTCGTATTTTCAATTAAAACTTAGATCTCACCGTTGTGAATAACAAATCCCCAACAAGCTATCAAGCCTTCTAGTGCCAAATGCGTCACCCTAGCACGATAATCCTGTCTGAGGAGGGAAAGAAGAGGGGTGAGTATCAAGGAAGATATTTAATAAGTGAGGGGATTAATCTCAAGTACAAATAGTGTAGGTGAACATTGTAGTGTCAAACAATATCATTCATAAACAATAATTCACAATTTGTAGTAAAACATGATATGTTTAGTAAAATGAACTCATTTAATCGATCACGCGATATCATACATATATGTATCTATTAAAAAAAATCTAGTATATCATAGAGCAAGCCGAAAGGATCCTGACAAAGGTCAACCATCACTAAGGACAGACGCATCGGGGTTTTATTATGCAAGGTTTGTTCAAAAGTTACTCTCTACTCCGACGTTGGCTACAGGCTACTCCAACTAGCCCGTAAATACCATATATATACATATAAATAGTCAGCCGTGTATGGAACCCCACTTGGTGCTAGACAGAGCCGTACTCACGTCCTCTCCAATGAGGGTCAATCGGATGCGTCCACACACATGATGATCTGGCGGATACCTCCAGCCGAAATGTATCCGGGCACAAGGGGTGCCTCTACCAAATGTCCTTCATAGCTACGGATGCTATAGGAAGCATATCACAATACCATTATATCAATCGGGCATGCAACCCATACAATATCCAGATCAAAATCACATAAAACTGTGTACCAATACATTTTATCAAATCATCTCAAATTAGCATACCAATGCAACGGTAGAAAAGGAAACTTATCAAATCTTTAATTAATAGCACAATTTTGTTTCATTTCAAATATGGATATATAGTTATGGAAAATATAAGTTTACAACACTCCAATAATCACAAAACAGATTTGATATTTAATATCACAAATCGAATCAATGCATATCAAAATATGTTTTATTGAAAACACGACTGAAAACTAGTTTCACTATTTATGCAAGAGATTAGGGTCCCACTCATAGTTCAGGAAGGGTACGTCACTCCCTAAAGTGCTCCACAATGACAAAAAGAGTTCCCCTCGAACGATCAACCAATATATCACTACAATATTGACACATATAACACATAAAGATGTCATAACATTGAAATATTTAATGTTATATTTTATTTTAGTAAATCTTTTATATAGGATTGAAGTCTACACATTTAAACTAGACTCTCAATGTCTCATATAAACCATCCCCTTTTTAAATCACCAAAACTAACAACTCCAATCACACCCTTCCAAAGGTACAAAATTTAACCAACAAAATGTCATTTTGAACCATCAAGATCATCATTCATACATATACATCTCAAAATTTACGTAAGCCTCTATTTCCAAATCCCTTCAATGTTCTTAGTCAAAATAAATACACACATTTACACTCCAAATTCTTACAAACTTCTCTCCTTCGACATTCCTACACAACACACATATAACAATTATACAAGTATACATATCTATTCTTTACATAAGTTTTGCATTCGGAAACATCGTTTTCTACTCACAAATCATATTAACATAATCCATCCTCTTGGCCTCAAATGCACATACACATTCACCATTCACATGAAAATGGTCTCTTTTCAATCACTATTAGTGCAAGAAAATTTCTACACACTTTATACCTTTCTTCTTTTCCATTTCAATTAATAGACATAGATATTTATACATCATTTTAACACTAACATTCTGCACATCTTTCATCTTCATCTCAACTAACAAACACACCTATATAACACCACTTTAGCACTACAATTCAACACATACATATGTACATTAAAACCAAGTTTTCAACACTCCAAAATACACTCAAATCATTCCAAATTCTGGCCACACAATCTTGTCATCAATTGTATTTCATTTATAAATAAATAACACAATCAAAATCAAGTCAAATTCAATCTTAAAAATCTCTCAAAGTCGAAAGCAAGTCTAAAATAAATAAATTTCCTTCAAAATAGAAAATTTTTGAAAAATCATACACTTTTCGATTTCCATCCAAATGTTTCAAACCATATGTCATTTTCAAGGTGAAGAGGTCTAGTTTCATAATATGGAGATAGTATTTTGATTTCTTATATGTAGGACAACTTATAATGAAAAGGCTATATCGATCCATAAGTTCCAATTCCAAGTTTTTAAACTATCCTTCCACATACATACCGTTATGTAATTAACAACTCAAAAACAACCTAAGAAAGATATAACATGTGACACAGATCCTTTAACATGCTTCTTTCATATCAGATAGTCTAATTTCATGAAAAATTTAGATAAAACCCTAGAATTCACATACCAAATTTCAGGAAAAACGCACTCTCCTAAACTTCCACCCATTTTAAGTCATATACAAGAATCTTATTCTAAATTCAACCTAATCTCATTCAACTATTGAAGGAACCAAAATTTTACCTCACCTAGGGTTTTCGCAGCTCCACTAACCTAACTTCCACGTACACTCAGTTCAGTCCAAGACCTGCAGGGTTCCAAACTAAAGCAAACTATATTAATTAGTCTAAATTACTAAAGAAATCAAACCCTAAAGCTACTGTTCAAGAATCGCTCTTACCTGCGCAGTGAATGAAATTGCAGTTTGCGGTTTAGGGCTTTCGAGGGTCTGCAACCGCTAGCTTGGAGCTCCTACGATGGTTGCAGGAGACTCTCAACAGTGAGCAGCTCGCGGTTGAGCGAACAGGGGAGGGAGACTGTGGCCCGTCGCACGTGCAAGAGGGAGAGGGAGACCGACAGGCGGTCGCGTGCAGGGGTGGCTCCCGGAGGAAGGTTTTAGCCATGGGAGATCGAGAGAGAAACGATCGGGAGGGAGAGAGACAGAGAACAGAGAGAGCGAGCGAGAGAGCGAAATAGAGAGAGGGAAACAGAGAGTGAGGTAGAGAGAGGAGCGGGCGGTGGCGATGGCGGTTGGGTGGTGGCTAGTCGCGGTGGAGAGGGCGAAGGAAATGGGAACAACGGCGGAGAGTGAGAGATAGAGAGAGAGAAACAGAGAGGGAGAACCGAGAGGTAGGTAGAGAGAGAGTGGCGGTGACGGTGAAAGGTGGTGGCGGAGCGGCGGAAATAGCGGAGGAAGGCGAGAGAGAGAGAAGCTGCAGGGAGAGAGAGCGCCACGGGAGAGGAAGAAACGGAGAGAGAAAGAGGGAGAGAAGAATTAGGGTTTCTAACCCTAATTTTAATTTGGGTTTTTTTTTTTTTTAAAAAAAACATATATAAATAAATAAATTATATATATATAATTTATATAAATTTCACACCCACCTTTCACCAAAATGGGGTTCACTACGAATTACGGATACGACTTTTAAAATTTATCAAAATTTTAAATTCGATGCTCCAAAATCAAAAATCAATAAAAAAATAAAAAAAAAATTTCTCACTATATATATAAACTGAGGAATATTATATATATATTTCAAAAATAGGGATGCAATAGTACTAACACCGCAGTGTCAGTGTTATATTATTGCACTTGTGGCCCTGTGTGAATTTCTCATCACAATTGAAACATAACCCTTTTGATCTTCTCGCTTCCATTTCAATATACGTAAGAGTTTTCACTCCTTGAGTTTTGTTACACATTGTGCCTTGTTGGTAAGTCTTAGAAACAGTGGGTTTTATAGAGATGCAAGAACTTTCTATCCCATTAAGTGGTTGAGACCTTGAGAGCCTTCTTGTGTCTTGGAGTTGGTCGTCTTTGATTCAAGCAATCTCCCAAGCACACATTAGGGTCTTAGGTCAATGTAACTTCATTTCAGAAGCTAATTCATGCTTTAATCTACCAATAAAGGTGCCCACTGAGGCTGGTTTGAGCCCGACTCTTGTGGAGATCTTCTCAAACTCCTTTTAATACTCTCTTAATGAAGAGATTTGTTTCAAATGGGTGAGAGCCTCATTATAGTCGACATAAGAAGTTTCATCGAACCTTTTGTTGATTTCTTTGCAAAGTTCCTCCAAGAGAGGGCCTTTCCTTTGGATCGATACCTTTCTTCTATCCATTGGTACCAAAGTTATACCCCTTCATCAAAATAGAAACTAGCAATTTGCACCTTTTCATACTCTCCCGCAGGATAGTATGTGAAATAAGTTTTTGCCCTTGCAATCTAAGTGCTTGGATCTCCCTGAGCAAATGTTGGAAAAACAAGTTTGGGCTGGCGTGGTTATTGTGGTTGAAAGGCTGTATTTTGGCACCTGTTTATTATGAATCATCCACTTCATCGTGTGAAGACACCGATGTCAGATGAGGGGCTCTAATTTGTGAGGATTGATCCTCTTCTTGGATGGGGACTGTAGCATTTCTTACTTGCTATCCTTGACTTACTGCATCGAGTTCCGTAAGGATGGTACCCATGGCAGCTAGGCTTTGCACTATTTGAGCCAAGCACTGGTCCATGTTGTTGCTGACTTGTTCATTCGCATCCATGCATGCCTCAAGAGTCTCGATCCTTTCTCTTTATGCCATGTTGGTTTAAATATGAAAGGGTGTGATAAAATGGTTTGTTCAAAGAGGACAAAAGTCCTTTTTCAAAGTTCGAATGGATTTTTTTAAGGAAATTATGGACTGTTTGCTTTCTTCTTCAAAGAATCACAAGGATCCTTTGAGAGAAAGGGTGGATAGATGATATCTCAACGAAGGGATGATCTCCTCTCAAGGAAAAAATGGACAAGGGTAGAGAGTATTTTTCTCTCGCACAAGGGTGGAGAGGTGCTATAATCCTTGGCATTGGCACAAGGATGGCCGGACTACCTATGGATCTTGTGTAGTTTTGGGGTTGTCGAAGAGGTTGAGTGAAAGGGTTGGAGTTCTTCCTTGTACATGATATCAAAATGCCCTATGCAGAAGGCTGGCTCACAAGAGAAGAGGATGGAAAAGAAAGTGGAGAAGATGGAGAAGGATTTGAGCTTGCTTTGATGGTTGTTGTCAAGAACAAGAGTCTCTATCACTTGTTGGTGATGTAACCTAAGAGGGATTTTGCCTCCTTAAGCCCTTTGACAACTTTCTCATGCTAGAGAATTCTGAAACTCCAGTTTTCTATTATGATAATTCACCTATTACAAATGGGAGAGGTCTGCCCTATTTATAGATGAAGATGGGGCTTTGAAAGGTTCTCATTACACACAACATTTCAATCGAGAAGACTCCTACTACAAAATAACTACTTGGCAGTTGTAATTGCCCTTATTACACATTGGAAGCCTTACAAAAATAAAGGGAATTTATTCAGAAAAATAGTTACTAAATAGGGAGGTTGGTGGCCTTTTGGTTGCCTGGTTCTATGCTGGGGCGTGCTGGCGTGCACTGCTCATGTGCGGTGCGCACTAGCCCATGCGTTGGTGCACTTTTTTGGGGCCATGGCTTAATTTCCTCGAGCCATATGTCTTCTAATGCTGTCTCTTCAGTTGTTGGCTCAACTGCATGTGTTTCCTCGATCGTGTGCACATGTGGGTGCATTATAGATTGCACATTTTCATGCTGTAATGTCTCTTGATATGGACTGCTTGGTGTCTTCTTATGCTGGGATATTACTTTGCTTGTGTTGGGCGCATGCTCGTGCGTGGATTGCTAGTGCAATGGCACATACTCTACACGGGCTGTTTGTGCAATGGTGCCTCCATGCTTCGTGTCCTTTTGAGCGGGGGCCTTCTTGCTTGCTTCTTTTGATGTGCAATAGCCTCCTTTACTTCCTTAGAGACTTTTATTTGATGGTTGCTTGATGTTGTAGGAAAGGTCGTGTTCTTTGGATGAAGGTTCGCGACCTTTGGTGCGCGGTTGCTCAGTTCCCTTATGCCATTACTTGGATGTTGCTTGTCTTTGCTCGTGTAGGATTAAGCAATGTTATGCAATGCCTTACGAAATTGCTTTGCCTTGCCCAATGCTGATGTTACATCATTGGTGACCTTTGGCTTGATATGAGAAGATGTGTTTGCGCGAAGCTCCTTTCGAATTGTGTTCAAGTGAATCTCCATGATTTTTTCTCGTGCGCACCTTGTGACTGTTTCTTGAGCATGGGCATAAGTGTTGCTTGTAGCATCGTGAAAGGCTGTAAAATACGAATGGGTCACGATGTGTTGGGTCGTATCGAACCCATGCCAAACCGCAACATTTCGATATTATGTATTTATAATTTTTATTTTGAAGAAAAATAACTAATGTTCTTAACCATATAATAAAATAATAATAATAATATCTTCTCAACATACTTTTCGGTTTTCAACTTGTGTTCTTGAAATGAAATCTATTTCTTCAATTTATATATGAAACCCATGAAAATGAAAATATAAAGATAATAGAGTGGCTCATTTCAAAGAAACATGAAAATATAAGGTGTATTGAAGTCAAAATATTTAAAGCATTGTTGATAAAATAATAAGATATTAAATGAAAGAGAAAAGTCATGCTTGTGTCGTCCAACATGGCGTGAAGGCCTTACATGAGCTCATCGTGCTCGTGCTCATATGGCGCTTGACCTCTCATCTCAGGACCCAAGAGCGGCCGTACTCAAGAGCATGACTAGGCACGGCTTGCGATTGTTAATTACCCTGTATATAAAAGGCGCCCTAGATGCTTACTGTTTATCAAACACAGTTTATTTCTTTTCGGACATCCCTAGATGGTTGTCCACTATTTTTTTTACCCCACTTTTTTTTTTTTTTTTTCAACCATGTTATTGGACTTTTTTTATCCTTTTTTTTCGTTTGGGTCTTTCATATTTTTGAAATAACACTTTGTTTTTTTTTTTTTCATTCAAATCTTTGCACCACTATTTTTTTGACCCTGCTATATATATATATATATATTTTCAATCCATCTTTTTTGGACCCTTTTTCTTTTGTCTTGCTTGGGTCTCACTTTATTTTTTTTTTTATTTAAGTCCTTGCATCGCTATTTTTTGGGTATACTATTTTTTTAATCACGTTCTTGCACCTTGTTTTGGACCCCCTTTCTTTTCTCTCGCTTGGGTTCTTCATATTTTTGAGTCCACGCGTTGTTTTTTCCTTTTCATTTAAATCCTTGCACTTTTTTTTTATTTTTTTACCCATGACCACATTTTTTTTTGGTTCAATTCTTGGCACTTTTTTTATCCCCTTTTTTGCTTAGATCCTTTATTTTTTTGGGTCTATTCTTTGTTTTTTTATTCAGATCTTAACACTTTTTTTGCCCGTTTCTTTCACACTTTTTTTTTCATTCATGTCCTTACAATTTTTTTTTTTTTTTTTAACCATGACTATGCATTTTTTCAGCACTTAGTGTTCAGCCACATTGTTCATTTCTTTTTCGACGTCTCACAATGGTCGTCCGATATTTTTTGGACCCCACAATATTTTTTTTGTTCACATCTTTGCATCTTTTTGGACATTTATTTGTGCCTCGATCCTTCGTCTTTTTAGGAGTACACTTTTTTTTTTTAATTTGGTTTCTTGCTTTTTTTTTACCCTTTTCAATTTTTTTTTTTTATTTTTCATTCAGGTTCTTTTGCCCTCTTTTCTTTTCTTTCTTTTTTTTTTTTTTTTTTTTTTTTTTTTTTACCTATGACCACACTTTTTTCATTCAAGTCAGTGCACTTTTTTTTGACTCTTTTTCTGCTTAGATTTTTCATCTATTTGGGACGACACTTTTAGATCCTTACATTTTTTTACCCATTTTTTCTCGTTTAAGTTCTTCATCTTTTTGGTATATTGGTTTTTCCCTCATATTTTTTTGGCTCCATGGATGGTTGTTTCTTTATTTTTAGTCTGTATTCATTCCGATATATAAAGCGCCTAATGCGCTTACTGTACATTTCTTTTCGGATGTCCCTACTTGATAGTCCCATATTTTTTTGACCCCACATTTTTTCATTCAAATCCTTACATTTCATCATTTTGACCCCTTTTTGCTTAGCCCTTTCATCTTTTTGAGACCACACTTTTTTTGTTTCGTTCAGGTCCTTGTGTTTTTTAACCCATTTTTTTGCATTGGTCCTTCATCTTTATAGGACCATACTTTATTTTTTTTCATTCAGGTCCTTGAACTTTTTCGACCACTTTTTTCGCTTAAATTCTTCATTTTTTTAGAAAAAAAGTTTTTCTCCTTCTTTGTGTTTTTTATCTCATAGATGGTTATCCTTTTATTTTTAAACCGTAGTTTTTTTTCCTATTTAGGTCTTTACTCCTTTTATTTTTTTAACCCACCTTTATTTTTGTCTCTTAAGTCCTTCATTTTTTTGGAACATAAATTTTCCCCCTTTTGTATTTTTGGTCTCATAGATAGTTGTTCATCTATTTTTATACCATGATTTTTTATTTTTTTTCATTCATTGCTCTTTTTTGACCTAATTTTTTCCTCTTGGGTAGTTTGTCATTTTTAGATATAAGTTTTTTTTCTTTTTTTGGCCCCACTTGTCTATTTAAGTCTTTTTTTTTCTCTAACCCAATCTTTTTTTTTTTAATACTTTCGTCTTTTGTCTTTTTGGAATATAGGTTTTTTCTCTTTTTTTTTCTCTCTTGGATAGTTATCTCTTTATTTTTAAATCATAGTTTTTTTATTTTTTTTCTATTTAGATCTTAGCCTTTTTATTTTTTGACTCCTTTTTTCCTTTTAAGTCCTTGTTTTAACATAGATTTTTCCCCATGCTTGCTATTTGTTACTTTTCGGATATCCCTACTAGGTCGTCCCATATTTTTGGGACCCTACTTTTTTTATTTTTTAATTCAAGTCCTTTGACTTTTTCTTTTATACCTTTTTTTCGCTTAGCACCTTTATCTTTTTGGGACCATATTTTATTTTTTTAATTTCATTTAAGTCCTTGAATTTTTTATCCTTTTTTTTTTTTTGGGATAGGACCACACGTTTTTTCTTTTTCTTTTTTCTTTCATTCAATTCCTTTCACTTTTTTACCCATTGTTTTGTTTAAATGCTTCATCTTTTTAAGATATATGTTTTTTTTTTCCTTTTGTTTTTTTTTTTTGCCCCACGGATTGTAGTTTTTTTATATTTAGAGAATAGTTTTTTATTTTTTTCATTCAGATTTTTGCTCTTTTTATTTTTTAACCCAATTTTTTCTGCTCCTAAGCCTTTGTTTTTTGAGACATAGGTTTTTTTTTCTTCCCTTTTTTGCCTCACGAATGATCGTTCCTTTATTTTTAAATCACGGTTTTTTATTTCTTTTCAATTTAGGTCTTTGTTCTTTTTTGACCTAATTTTTTCCTCTTAAGCCATTTATCTTTTTTAAACATAATTTTTTCCCTTTTTTGGCCTCACTTATCCATTCAGGTCTTTTTTTGTCCTTTATTTCACTTCTTTGCCTTTTTTGAATATAGATTTTTTCTCTTTTATTTTTTTGGCCTTACGGATGGTTGTCGTCTTGTTTTTAAACCATAATTTTTTTTCATTCAGATCCTTACATTTTATTATTTATTTATTTTTTACTTTTTTTCCTTTTGAATCCTTTATTTTTTTAACATAAGTTTTTCCCCTTTTGTTTTTTGAACCCCATAGATGGTCGTCCATTTATTTTATTACCTTTTTACTTCACTTATTACCCTTTTTTAACTCATTTGTTGGTCTTTTTTAGAACTTCAATAGTTAAACTCTTTTTTTTTTTATCGCTGATACACACTGTATTTATTTAATTATTTTGACAATAATTTTATTCTGATATTAAACTAATTATAAATTTAATAAATGTTTTTACAATGAAAAATTACAGTTCACATCTTGTGGGCACCCCGTGTGTTAGTACGAGGCAATAACTAGTTCACATTATGTCCAGAAGTAAGTGACCATGTAAATTTGGGCTCGTGCGTGCTTGTGTTGGTCGACTGATTGACACCTTTGGCACTAAGCATAGCAAGATTGCAAAGTGAGTGATATGTGATTTTGATGTTACGATTTCAGATAAGTATACCCTATTTAGTATTGTATGTAGTGCGAATCAAGTGTCATTCCAATGAGAATATGTTGTACTAACAAATGTGAATAAACTTAATCTAAGTTTGATGAATCGAATCAAGATTGCAAAGATGCTAAAGAAAACTAAAATCAGAATATGAAAACCCCTAGTCGATAAAAGAAAACCTAATTTGATCTAAACCCTAAAATATCAATTTCATCTATTTTAATCTTTTACACTGTTAAATCTTTTCAAATCTCCAAGTTTATTGACTAATGAGTTATTGTTGATGATGACAGATTTTCTTACATTAGATTCACTTAATGATCATATAATGAATTCCTAATTCGACCACCAAAACCCAATGGTCATGCAATTTTGATTAATCAGATTGCATTAAAGTTCTATAAAAATATGTAATTTAAAGTTTCTCTTAAAACCCCATATATGAAATTAATCTAATGGTCATGTTCATAATCTCATATGAATTTTATTATTCAGACTAATCTTATACAATTATATGGGTCATGCATGCACTCGATTTCAAATCGTACAAAACACAAATCTAAACATTTTGAAACATTGAATTCAATAATAAAATCCTATCAAATAATAATCATGCCAATGAAATTTAAAGGAAAGAAATGAGTTAATTTATATAATTAATTAAAAATAGAATTTATTAAGTTCTAGGAACAAAAGAAATTAGTTAGACATTGAAAAGAAAAAAAAAACATTGTAACCCTTGTTTGCACAAGCATGAATATGGAAGACATGAGGAGGTGGTTACAAGGGTTTGTAATTGGAGGAGGAATGTGAGAAAATAAAGAAGGAGCAATGAAGTCAATGGTGGAGGGTGTGAATGATACTGTCGTTTGCCCTTTGGTGTCATATTTATAGGATTCAAACCCTAAAAAAATTTGGAAATTTGAACTTTTTAAAAACTTAGACTTTTTGATTTTGATTTGGAAACTTCTTATTGCAATCATAAGAATTCCTTGTTTCCCCATAAATTTGAAAACTTCCTCTTTATCTCGAATCTCGAATAAATTCTGAAATTACCAGTAACATAATTTCCAAATTATAGCACATAGTTTCCTTTTTCCACAGGGGATTGACTTTTAGTGCTGTAGTGAATTTAATCTAAATTTCGAACATACTCCTGCCTGAATCAACTTCTGTGCTTTGCATAAGATTTGTAGGGCTCGAACTCTTCTTTCCAATACCATAAGAATCATCTCAATCGGACATCGGAATATAAAGTTATGTTAAAAATATTGAATGTTGTTTGTCTAGTCCAATAACTAGAAAGTAGGCCCAACGTTTCCTAAATCAAAACCACAAAATTAATCAATATAAAATCAAAAAATTGGGTTTAAAATAGCCCTAAAATTCATAAATAAAACCTTAAATCATATAATTTAAATGTATAAAAATATTACTATCAGTGAGCAACAATTTTAAGTTCATTTTAAAGGCCCAGGGAGCTATGCATTATTCAAACCCAAGTAATTGTAAAGCCAGATTTAAAATTGACGAAAAAGTTGTTCATAACAAAACATTTTCGAAGGGAGTGATAGTTCCGTCACATCGGGAGAGATACTGGCCTATAGCCCATAGTCTCGACAAATCCATTTCCCCAGTTTTAGTCTTGAAGACACATTTACATCCGATGGGTTTTACCCATCTGACAACTCTATAAAATTTTAAACTCCGTTTCATCTCATGGAGTCTATCTTATCTTTCATGGCATTTATCCATAAATTTAAGTCCTTAAAACTCATGTTTTGTGAAAACATTTCTGGATCCTCTATGGTTCCGATGTTATAGTCAGACTCTTAAAGGTACACCACATAGTCATCGGAAATAGTTATCCTTCTTTCTCGAGTAGACTTCCTTAATGTTAGTTCAACATTCTCCATAAGAGAAAGTTAATCAATTTGACCTTGGTCAGCTATTTGTGAAATTTCTTGGTTGTCATTTGTATCCTAATTTATGTTCATAGGCATTTGAGGATCATTTTGGATGACAACTAACTTGGTACTTGAATTTGATGGAATACTTGATGGGTTCTTTTCAAGAGCTAAGTCCTGAAAGTGATTTCTCCCACTGACCTAGTTATTCACTAGAAATCTAGCATTTCTAGATTCTACAAATCTAGTATGGTAGGATGGATAATAAAACCGATATTTCCTAAACTTATCGGTATAACTGACAAAAAATATCCACTCACGGTCTTTGAGTTCAGCTTCTTTTCCTGTAGATTGTAGACCATTATTGTCACGCCCCAATCCTCGATCCAAGGCCGTAAACAGCTGCCCGTTACCCCGTACGTTGTCCACTACAAGACACATATCGAGGCAACAAAGGCTACAATAATCATTTGCTTAAAATTGTTTACAATTTATTTTTCCTCAAAATATCATTTCCCAAGTAAAGAATGTAAAATGCAAAACAATGTCTCAATGCATAATTGTACAACATAAGTGAGAGTTTGAATTACATTACAGAACGTAACTACAGTCATCCGAGTATAAATATACAATGGTCACTCTATATATCCCAAATGTATATCATCATTAAATACATCACTGCGGAAGAATGGTCGATACCATACCCATGTCCATGGTTTCCAAATATGAATCAAGTGTGTCGAACTCTCTCGACACGTCTCCCTACCAAGCTTATAACTGTAATTAAGGAAAAGTGAGGGGTGAGTATTATGGAAAAATACTCAGTGAGTGAAGGGATCAATAATATATTCTCGATAATAAGTGTGAGCATGGAGTGTCAGAACATATTTCAAAATCATAGTGGTATCAAACCAAGTATGCTATTTCCAAAAATCAGATGATCACATAACACACATCATAGTATCAAAGTATGCATCCATTTATATTTCCGAAATCATTTAGAGTTTGTTAAGAAAATAACCCGACAGTGGTCTACCTCGACCAATGACGGGCACGTTGGGGGTCTTTCATATACAAGTAGATAAAATTAGCTCTCTACCCCAATGTTGACACGTACAAGAACTCTTAGTGCTAGACCGCCTATAGTGATGGACCTCCCAAATTCCAAGGTTCAATTGGACCCATATAGAAATCATAATTAATCAACCATATATAGAATCCTGTCCGGTGCTAGACAGTGACGTTACACACGTCCTCCCCGATATGGTTCAACCAGCCACAACTATACCACACTGACGTTTGCGGATACCTCCTGCAGAAGCATATCCTGACACAATGGGTGCCTCAACAAATGCCCTTCATAGCTATGAAAATCCATAAAGGATATTATCACATCATCGTATCATAAGTAGGTATCCAACCTATATATCTCATCAAATCATATCAAAACCATATGCCAATATATTTCATCAAAACATTTCAAATCAATGTGTCAATACAATGGTAGCATAAAAATCATGTAAATGTTTCAAATAGTGACACAATATTATTTCATTTCAAACCATAGATGCATAATCATTCGAATCTCAATCATTTGGGACACTTCAATGGATCACAAAAGAACATTTATCAAATAGTCCAAAATCATATGCTTTCACGTATGTTATAAAATTGTCATTTGACAAGCTGATAAACATGAGTTTGTTCAATCGAAAACATAACATCAAAGTCCCATCATATTATACAGGAGGGTATGTCACTCTCTGAAAACACCACAACGTGTCAAAAATGTGTTCTCCTCGTTCAATTCAACAAATGTATCACTACAATGGCAATACAAATAATATATATAAGAGTCATACCATTGAAAAGTTCAATATTATATTTTATTTTAACCAATCCTTCATTTAGGATCAAAGTTTAGAGCATCATACGCATGCTCCTAAGGTTCACATGTACTATCTCCTTTACCATCACTAATCCAACAACTTCCAATACCCACTTCTAAAGGCATATTTCAACAAAATAATGTCTCTTCAATCCATCAAACCATCATTCCTTATAAGGTTTCACATTTTACAATTATTATATATACACGTGCTCATACTTTTAGTTCAAAATTTAGTATACACACACTTGCAAATCCTCGGCCAAATCTTTCATTCCTTACACATACACATACACCAATTCCTATACATTTCTTTACATCACCCTAACACACATACTTATAACTCATTATCCAGAATTTCTGAACACATGCACATTTACACAGTCTTTGAAAAATGGCCATAACTTTCACTACACATATAAGATTTAATTGATTCTTATCTCACATTAAAGGTAAAACATAGATCTACATTTTTCATAACTAGAGCATCACTTAATTTGGCCTTGAAGACAGCTCAAAACCACAGTGAATTCACGGACAGAATAGGGCAAAACAGAACATGATTCTGCAAAACTCCTCACTTTAAAAAATCATTTAAATTTTGATTCTCATCAGAATTCAGTGAATCGTATGTCATTTTAAAGTTATTGAAATCTAGTTTTAGCAGAAATTTACCTAGTTCAATTTACAGTAGTGTAAATAAAGTTATGATTTAAACAATGTAGTAAGGTCATATGTTCAAAATTTCAAAAATCAAATTTTTTTCATCCTCATTCCTCATTCAAGTTTTGGGCCAACACAAGGTTCAAACTTTCTTACACACAAGTCTCATGTTCTCTACCTCAAAATGTGATCATTTTAGGTTTAAACTAGACATCCAACAATCCAAGATTTTTACACACAATGTCATTCTTTTTTTTCCTCATAATTCACTACACAATTAGCATGAAAATGTTCTCATTGTAATTATTTTTAGTGTAGAAATTTCTGCACTCTTTTCTTCCTCATTTCAATCAACACACATACATATACCTCACATTAGTACCAAAATTCAGCACACATACTAGTACATTTAAACTAGTTTTCAACACTCTAAAACACAAAAAAAAAAAAAAACCATCCAAATTCTTGGCCAATAAATCTGAATTTTTCTGCATTCCTTCTTCACAGTTTCTCACCTCAATTTTTTTTTTTTTTTTTTTTATCATTCAAAGCTTGAATCAAGCTTTCCACAAGCTGAAATTTTTTGCACTCACTCTAGGGTTTGTTTACTTGTTTTTCACCCCAAACTTAAGCTAAAATCAACACATTAATCATGCTAACACAAGGTTCTCAAGTTCAAACAAAGTGCATAATTTTTTTTTTTTTTATACCTCAATTTTAGATTGTTTCAAGTCCAACCAAAACTTTTCCTCCAAAGATCAGCCTCTCCTCCACAATCTTAGTCCTCGGCCAACAAAAGGTCACCAAGTTAGACATCTCTTCTTGGCTCAAATTCAAGGTATGTTATAATAAAATGTAAGAGGAGTCTCCTTACCTAAAAATATAGAATGGATCTTGAAGAAAACCAAGTATTTCATCTCGTTGAAGCTCACGGCTGCCTTTTGGTGTTTACAAGGAAAATCTCCTTCTCTTCTTCTAATTTTTTGATATGTTGGTTTAGGGTTTGAGAGAAGATGGTTTATGTAAAAACATTGTGGTGTTGTTTGAGAAAATCAAAAGTTTCTTAAAGGAGTAACTCACGGCTATGGAGAAGAAAGTAGAGAAGCTCTTTGTGTTCTTTGTTTCTCACTCACGGTTTGGAGAAAATGAGAAGAGTCTAGGTTTTCAAGTCTCTTTAACTTCACTCAATCTAATCTTGGCCATCCATTTTTTTTTTAAAGATTGATCTTAACCCGTAGATTTCACTTATTAAAATAAGACTAACACTCTCTCTCTTCCTCTCTCTCTCTCTCTCACGTTTCCTCTATCTCTCTCTCTCTCTATCTCCCTCTCACTTTCTCACTCTATTAGCACATTTTTACTCTCTACCAATTTACACCTTCATTAAATGTGTGGGTCCCACCATTTTGATCTTAAGGTTCACATTAGTCTCTTCTCTCTTCCAATAAATCTCCACTCTTGGATCAATTTTCCAAAGTCAACAATTTCACCTCCCTTTATTAAGTTTTAAGTTTGAAGAAGTCAATTTGGACTTTGCTTCTTTCTTAGCCATTGATTTATTCATCAATAAATCCTCACTATTGGATCATTTTACTAATTAATTTCATTTCTTTTTTACTTCTTTAATTCAATAATTAAATACTAAATATATTTCAATAAATTTATTTAACCTTTCATTTTCCCTTCTCTTAATTTCTTATAAATTTTCAAATCCCTTAACTCATAAAATTCATTTTGAATTTGAAAAATTCTTCGAATTTCACAGTAGATCCAAAATCTTATATTACGTCTAATTAAATTGATCCCGTGTTAAAACGTTGGCGTTTAGTCTTGCCGAACAGCTTCGATCCAAATTAGGGTTTTCGGGTAACTTTTTCAGAAATTTCTGATTTGGCTTTACGAAATGAGATTTATTTAGATTTGAGGTTTCCATACATTTCTAAAGTCATATTGATTATTATTGGATCCTCAGTGGTCGTTTTGAAAATTTTTAATTTTCGATGATTTTAGCCGAAATTTTTGAGAATGAATTTAATCGGAAAAAATTCTGAGTAAATTTTCTATATAGAAACGTGAAGTATATTGTATACAAATGTGAGGAGAATTACAATTTTGAATACACCGAGCTATCAGTGTTATACTTATCTATGGAGGACAGTCCTAAATGTGTACATATTTTAAATTAGGTTTCTAAACCTTAAATAGCTTGAAGGGAGTTCTAGCTACAGTTTTGGTTGGAATCCTGTTTAAGATGTACAACATCATTTTTAGAGTTTTAATCCACAAGAATTTAGACAGTTCGGAGTTAGCTATCATGCTCCTAATCATATCACGGAAGGTCCTATTCCTTTTTTTAACTACCCCATTCTGGTCAAGTGAATCAAGTATAGTGTATTAGGCAACAATCTCATTTTCTTGAAAGATTTTTACAAATAGATCTAATGTTTATCCATCCTCTATATACCCTCCATAATATTCTTCACCTATATCTGAGCTCATGACCTTTATTTATTTACGGTATTATTTCTTTACTTCTATCTTAAATATTTTAAAGACATCCATCGTCTCGTCCTTATGACGAAAGATATAGAAATACATATATCATGAGTAATCATTTATAAATGAGATAAAGTAATTATGACCATACAAGTCTATAGCTGAAGTATAAATGTTTGTATGTATGATCTTAATCAATCTCGAGCTCTTCTTGGCACCTTTTTGAGTCTTATTGGTCTGCTTTCTCTTAATGCAGTCTACATAAGTTTCAAACTCACTAAAGTTTAGAGTATTAAGTATCCTATCCTTTATTAACTTTTCTACTCTCTTTATGGAGATGTGTCGTAATTTTTGATATCACAATATGGAAGAGTTTTCTTCAATGACACTTCTTTTAACCTCTGTATATTTTACATATATGCATATATTGTCTTGTAAAGAATAGTATACAATCCATCAAATAATGGGTCATAACCAAAGACATTTAAGCCATAAAATAATGTCATTTTATTGCTAAATTGGAAAGAGTAACCAAAATTAACTTTTTAGAAAACTTAGGTATATAAAACATTCTCTTCAATTTTAAGACATGCCCGCTTGCCAGAATAAGCTCGCAATCTCGAATGACGTTTATTTGTGAGCTCATCTTATTGTCCAAATAGGTGAGTTGTTCACAATACACTGGCTTCCTTAGGTTTTACAAGCCCTGTAACATATTTGTAATATGGATAGTACAACCAGAATCAATCCACCATATGTCATAAGAAATCTTAATCATGCAAGATTTATAACAAATTAATGAGATTTCCGTACCTTTTGTCTCAAGCCACCACTTGTACTTAGCATAATTCTACTTCATGTGTTTCTTTTTTATTTTTTACAGAATATACACTTGAACTCTTTCTTTATGTTTGCTTTTGGTTTTGTACCCTTTTGGTTTAGTTTGAATTTGCCCTTCTTCTTTCTTTGAATAGCCATATGTGCACTTGCATAACCTGCTTCATCTCCATCAGGAGCCTTCTTTCCTCCTACACACACATGGCCATCAATTCATTGATGGACCACTTCTCCTTATGTGTATTGTAGGAGATTTTAAAAGAACCGAAAGCTTATAGGAGGGAGTTTAGAATGAAGTGCATAAAAAAAGATTCAGACATCTCAACCTCCAGGTATTTTAGTTGAGCCACTATATCCTGCATTTGCATGATGTGTTCACGCACACTGTGAATAGTAGTAAGCCTCATGGAAAAGAATTGCATGACGAGGTTATTGGCAAAAAATTTCTCTAATACCGCAAATTGCTATCTATAGCCTTAAGAAGAGTACGGACATCGATATTTTGATTAACTGAGCCATGAATACCAGCTAAGATTTTATTCTTTATGAACATGGCATTTAGTTGATTAGATCGCTCCCAACGTTTATAAAGAGTCTTATCAGCCTCAGAACCGGTATCGATCATCGAAGGTGACTCATCTTTCCTAACAACATAATCAATGTCCAAGTAGGCTAAATGAAGAAGCACCATTGCCTTCCATTCCTTATAATTCTCTCCATTCAAATTAAAAAACTTGGATTTCAAATCTATGATTTGAAATATTACAAAATAAATAAACATTTTTACTTACTATATATGAAACATTTAATATGTCTACCAATGCAAATATATAAAAATAAATTTATGACGTAAAAATTGTCTATGACCTAAATTTCTAATTCTATTATATTTATTTGATTTTATGATAAAATTTACTAAAAATAGCTCATTACCTAATATCTGTAAGATAATTAGGAAACTATCAATAGCTAATTTTTTCTTGATCATTTTATCCCTTTATACTTAACCCTATAAAATGATCTCTCTAGTGCACCAGGTTGATTCCCAGATAGGTGTTGGATCATATGGGATCACTTAAAAATCAGTCAACCTTAGACTTATCCCCGTCTTTTTGACAAAACCAGTCTAAACATACACTAAATCAACAACACTTATAGTATTATATAGAAAAGAGATTTCAATAAAGTAGACTACTATTGAAAATAGATATTTTGATATCTTATCTCTAATTTTATTATTTTCACGTAACAAAAATTCTTGTTGGATAAAATTCATTATCTAAAAATAATTTTTATGACAAATTATTCTTTTCCTAATATGATCATGCCTCCATATATAATTTTTTATTTAATTATGGTTATTGTGATTAAACCCTAATTAATTGTTAAAATTATAGTGATCACAAGATAATAATATTATTTAATTTTGTTATATCAAAGTGCATAAAATTTTAATATAAAAATACAATCAAATTATCTAATATATTTTATTAATTTTATACCTTTCCTTATGTACAAAATGATGTCTAAAATTAATTTTATACATAATTTTTTAAAATTTGGGTTTAAAAGATATTTTGAAAAAATTTGAGAACTTTTAAAATTTTTTCCCAAAATTTTTCGGACAAAAAAAATTGCTAAAATGGATCATGATTCAGGAGTGAGCCCATTCATAATAAAATAAACGGCCCAATTTTTCGGTCCTAATGCAATCACAATAGTGCGGCCATTCACAATAAAATTGGCCATTAGGCCCAATGTTTCATGCTAACCTCATTTTTTTTAAAAAAAAAAATATGGACCATTGATAACTGAGTCACGTGTACAAAAATTAGACTATTTGATTGAGTGTCACATGCACCAAAAAAAAAAAAAAAAAAAAAATCACAGGGTCTTCCTCTTCACCCAAGAAGGACGCGAGGGTCCCTACCCGGATCCAACGGATCTCTAACAATCGGAGTTTCTCTGAAAAATAGAAAAATACTTCAAAATAATTTTTGAAAACATGATTTTTATTGTGATGACGTGAGAATTTCAATTTTAGACTTAATTTTTTGAAAAAATTAAGATTTTTGAACTAAATATTCAAAAATTCGAAAACCTTAACTTTTTAAAAAATTTTAAAATTCACCAAAATTTTGAAGGTAAAAGACAAAATTACTCTAATACCAAATGTTACATATTATTGCACATCAAATACAATAAAAATTAAATACAAACAACAATAATCTAAAAGGGGATCAATGTATCTCTGACCATTTATGATTCTGATAAGCTCTGATGATTGTAATATCATCAAAATGATGCTTCAAACGTATACAACCCTTCCAACCCCTTAATTTCACTCAGTAGATGATGTGGAGTTAATAAATTTGGACTTAGGGACTCAATGCATTAGAAAGAGGTTTATATAGATTCTCAACCATCAAAAAGTCATTAAAACTTTATAATTATCACCCTAAATTATTGTTGGATCTTATGGGAAGAGAATTAAATATCCAAAATGAAAAAACAAGATTAATTATGTTGAGATTTGAATGAACCACCAAATTTTAGTCAAATGTAACCCAATTCAAAATATTTCTATTATCTATCACATTTAATCTATTTTCGTTATATTTTTTACCTATTAACTTGATTTTGAATGCATTAACTCACGATTTGAAACTTTTGAAACAGGTAAAAGTTTGAAATCTTTGAGAATCCTAAACCATGATACCCACAATCTCAGGACACTCTCGTAAAGAAACTAGCGTTTTGACACCTCAATTGCATACAACTCTTACACACAAAAGGTACATATATATCATTAACCTAGTTAACCAGGTAGGCACGCATACGCATACTCTCTCAACTTGACAGAGTTCTCTTTTGATTTGTTTTTTCTATATCGAAAATCGCTCTCTAACTTGCATTAAAATCTCTCTTGTTAGAATACCTTTCGACGGTTCTTTGCAGGTCTCATCAATCTAAACCATCAAATGACGAAATCCCCCCATTCGAATTAGCAAAGCCATCATTTATGAAGGCAAACCTACCTCCAACACATATATATCACATTCTTTCATAGGATGTCGCATGGGACAGATGCCCTCCACAGACGATGTGTGGACTGGGCATTATTTAGATGGGCTAAAACTTGTACTGGAGGGAGCTTTTATACTGCAATGATCAAGTGGCACAGATCTTTTAATTAACCTTGGATGGCCGGTTAATCCAGAAGTGCATGAGCCCATCTTCATTCTCATGATACATTTGGCCTTCCTTTATCATATGATTTTGAAGAAGTAAAGGAAGAAAAGTACTTTCTTACTCGTGTTGTTTCACTCAAATCTATCAAACTGTATGAGGATGAGATATTTAGAGTTTATATGTTTTATTAGTTATATAAAATATAAAATAAAATTAAAGTGGTAAGTTTTGAATTTAATCATATAAAACTCTTTTTTATACTATTTAAAAATTTTACTTAGATGAATTATTCAATACATGAGAGAAGTGTTAAAATACAAAATAATTAATGATATGTCACTACGCCCGGTTAGGGTTAGGACAGGGGCTTGGGCCATTGTGAAATGTGGCTGCGAAAGCTATGTTTATGCTTCCATAATTTTATACATATATATATTAAAACTAATTTCGGATAAAAATTTGTTTTTAATATTTTACTCTCATGTCTTATTGTACTTTTTCTAATAAAATTAGGGTAATGATAATTTATATATATATATATATATATGTAAAATTTGCTGTATACGAAATTTGGTTTATAGGAATAATAACATTTACGATGATTTAGAAGTTTCCTGTAGCACGTTTGAAGGCTAAGGTGCTTTTTGCCGTCTTGGTCCCAGAAGACTGCGATTTCACCAGAGAATAGAAGTTGACGAGGGAAATGAGGGTAAAGAAGAGGAATAAGAGGCTTAATGGTTTGAGAAATGAGAATGCCTGATTCATTAGGACCCTTTGATTAATATCTATGAGAATCCTAGCATGACTGACGTTTTTGCTATGATATTTTAGGAGTTTTGATTTTCGATAAATGTTTATTGAAGAATATATGCATGTATGAAACAGTGGATGTCCATGGATTAAACTTTAACGTTTGGAGGTCTTTTTAAAAAGGTGAAAACTAGGACATTCGGTAGAGTTTTTAATAAAAAAATTGTTGATAGACTGATTATTATAAAGTTTTGAAGGAAATTTTGATTTCCACTCAGAAAATCCTTTTTTCTTTTTCTGAAAAAACAACGGTATTTTTTTTAAACAAATTGATTTTATCTTAAAAAAAATATATATTTCAAGTAAAATAATATAATATAAAATAAATAAATCAAATTCTCATCAGATGAAACCTTTCTTTGTGCTTGCGTAACCTTAATTCTACCAATCCATGTCACGAATAATTATGTGCCTACTTTGGTTACGAAGATTTTTTTTTTTTTTTTTCCTAAGATTGAGATTTGAGAAAAAAGCAAAACGAAAAAGGAGAAAGGAAAACCCATGTTAAGCTCCTTTGAGTATAATATGTAAATACGTAATTACTGTGAACATGGTTAGATTAGGCTGATACGCAAGACGTACTCTTCTTCAGTCTCGTCTCCTGCATTAAATACCGCCCAAAGTGCACGTAATTGAGGTTGAACCACACCACCATTGCTGACCCCGACCCAAGACTTGTAGAAAGGTCTCCGGAAATTTCTTAAAATAATAAAAAAGGAAAATAATAAATCACATTGTGCTATTTGTCAAAGTTAAATTAGCTCCTATATGCTAGATATGAAATAGAGATGAGATAAAATAGAATATAATGATGTATAAGAATTTGTGTAATCTATCCCACTTAATGAAATACTGACTGATCATCGCTGTTGTAGACTGCTAACTTGGTGTCTAATTCA
The DNA here is from genome assembly GCA_037126225.1 of Dillenia turbinata. NCBI lineage: Eukaryota > Viridiplantae > Streptophyta > Magnoliopsida > Dilleniales > Dilleniaceae > Dillenia > Dillenia turbinata. The sequence continues at coordinate 12,228,543 of JBAMMX010000015.1, forward strand.
TATATTTTCTTATTTAGATAAAAAGGAGCTGTGCATTTTTCTTAAACATGCAAAATTATTTACTTCGTAATAACAAAAATAACATAAGAAATGCAATTGATTAGAAATTTAACTTTTATGCGTGATGGTTAAAATTTGTATCAAAATTATGCCCTTCTCAGAATATCAACCGCTGCAATGAACGTCTTTTATTCTCAAGTACAGGCCACTCTTATTAATGCTCTATTAATTTGAGCAACAACAACCAAATTAAACACTGCTCTTGATGGCAGAACTATACCCATTATCATAGAATTTATTCCAAAGCATCACACCCCCATACTTAGCCGAACTCTTAATTCTTGGAAGAACTTGAGAGGTAAGCACATCGGGCGGAATATACCCGCCGCCCGCTGCATCAGATGACGCGGGCAGACCCAAGAAGACTTGACCAGCGGGGACCGTGGTCCACTGATCCCAACTACTAAAAAGATTATTGGGATCACTAACATATTGGCACGGAGGGTTATTATAAAATTGTACCCAAACATAATCAAATAGTCCGGTACCAATTGCGGTGCCCAAATTTGCATCAGGAAATGGACACTGCGGCGCAGCAGATAAGTAAACCTTTCTTTGGGCACTATAACCAGATAGTGCCCTAGCAAGGTCATCAAAATATTGTCCCGTGGCCTCAATATCAAAATCTATTCCATCTAAAACTGCGTCACCTAGTGGACGTGAACCGGAGTTTCCTCCCAAAAAATTGTTCCATAAATAATCAGCCACTTGCTGAGCATCTGCCGCCGAGGAGAGAGAGTAGCTACCCGAGGCACCACCTAGCGAGAGAAGAAGTTTGATACCTCGGCCTTGGCAGGATTTTATGTCCGAGCTCAAACCAGTGCATCCGTTTGAGCTAGGGTCGCAGTGACCGGCTAGGTTGAGGACGGGGGTTCGACCACTGCCAAATGTGGTCAGGAATGCTATGTTGATGAATTGGTAATTGCCGGTGGCACATGTTTCGGCTAACGTGCCTTCATTACCGTTTTGGCCCCAGTAAATTGCAATTGAGCCGGATTCTGCAGGCTTGATTAGAGTGATGGCTAGGAGGGTTAGTACTAGAATGGTTGATGGTTTCTGATATGCCATTCTTCGAATTCTGGTTTTGCTTTTGTCTTGAATGTATGGGAGAGTAGAGAGTTTTTGCATGAATTTATAGGAGTGACAACGAGTGAATGAGTGCCAAGTGGTATGTGTTAGTCCGCAGACTTGTGGAAAACAAAACTTTTACAATTAATTTGCGTGTGTTACGGGACTCAAATAGCACAAATAGAGAGTATAGAGAATTGAATGAACGACAAATGGCATACACTGATAGGAGGGAGGGAGATTTCAAGTCTTTGGTAGAATGTATCTTACACGGATTTCAATTTCATGACATTAAAAATTTTATTATTAATCACATAATTTGCAATTTTAACGAAAATCTTTCATATTTTATGCGAGTGTCCCTGTATCATGAGTAATTGCAACCAAATTTTACGGGTCTCTACATTTAAAGGGCTTCCCATTTTCTTTGGGACCTGCCTAACTTTCGCCTAACTGGAAGCTTGTGAAGGTTCTACTACGCTCGCCTTCCTTTTTGTCAATATTTGATGCAGAAGGATAGCGCAAAATAGGATCATAGCGAAAACTGGTCCGTTGAATATCTACATGTGTGGACCCTTCGGGCAGCGTGCATGACCCGAGTCACCGCAAACAGAAGAAATGAGTTTCCGTAGTTCATTTTTATTAATTTATAAAACTAGAATCAAATTACTTTATATTTGAAAATTTATTATCACATAAATATTTATTACTTTGATTTGAAATTAATATGTATTTGGAGATTAAAGAATGTGAACTAAATTGTTTTTAGTAAAAAAAAAAAAAATTAGTTTTCAAAGTTGTAAAAGAAAAAAAATAATTTTGATTTTTGTAGAGAGAAAAATTTAAAACCAATTAGTTTATTAAAAAAATGTGAGTTAAATTTGATTTCTTTAAAGAGAAAAAATCAATATGTTTGCTTTAAAAAGACAAAATAAATTTTTGATAAAGAGAAAGCTTAAAATCAGAGTTTTAAAAAAGATGTGAATGGGAAGAAATTTAAAATTAATGAGTTTGGAGAAATAAATTGTGAATTAAATTGATTTTTTAAGAGAAAAAATTAATACGTTTATTTTTAAAAAGAGAAAAGCTAATTTTTATTTGTTTAGATTCGATATGTTTGAAAAGGAAAATTTGAATTATATGATTTTGTTTAAAGGGAGAAAATTAATGTGTATTTAGTTTTAAATAGAAAAGTTAATTTTATTTTAAAAAATACTTAACATTTTTTTTCACTATCCTTTTATCTCATATATCAAACACTAATTCTAGAAGAATTATTTTGTTACCCTTATCTTATGCCGTTAGATTTTCCTTTCCTATGAAATTTGTCCAACACGTGACTTCTCACTATGATGTTACATCTTGTTCAAGTCACCCTCCGCGTCTCCGCCGGCCCGTGTTATTTCTATTGAGAGATTTGTCTCCCCAAAATTCCATCCAACAACGTTATTTGAGTAATGATACTAAAATTACAAATAAACTTTGATAGGAAATATGTATATTCCAAAAAATATATAATTTAATTTTTTATAATTATATTAAGAAAATTTTAGGTTTACAGCTATCGTCTAATTTATAAAATATTAACTATGTTGCATTTCCATTTTTTATGAGGGAAAACAGACAATTGATGTAAGAAATTATATTGAAATAATATTAAAAATAAATAACATAAGTTTTTAAAAGTTAATGATGCAACATTAATTTTTTTTCTCATCATATTTCTCTCTCTCTCTCTCTCTCTCTCTCTCTCTCTCTCTCTCTCTCTCTCTCTCTCTACTTCCGTGTGCATGCATGCGCTTGGATAGTTCAATGTATTCATATTCCGTAATTTTTATGATTTTTTCCAATCCTTGAATATTATTACTAGATTTCACCTTTATCGAGTTCAATTTAAATAAGTTTTCTTTTATTTTGTTTTATATATTGACGTAGCTACAACAAAGGCTCAAGGTACTAGAAATCGAGTTAAAGAGCAATTGGATAGAATTAAAGAGCATTTAGGTCTAGACTCCAATAAAATACAAAGATTGAACATAGGCCTCTAGGAAGCAAGGCAGGGGACTGACTAAGGCAAAAACCGGGTTTGCAACACTAACTGCTCAAAAGAGTACATGCACAAAATGCAAATTTAGAATTCCACACGAAGAGTTTAGGTCTTTAGACTTAAAACCTTCTAAAATGAATTAAGCTGACATTCTTGATTTTCATGTCTCTCTCGATCTAAAGAGCACCGCATCCACATGTTACAATTTCAAACAAATCAGACTCATTTTTCACTTAGTTCAGGCGGTTGGTGGTGTGTCGTCAAATAACTAAAAATAAAATACCTACTTTATAAAATACTAGTATAGAGTAAATAGATCTCTACAAGAGAATGATGGATTTACTTCTTTTAAGGAAAAAATAAAATAAAATAAAAATATGGGGGGTTTGAAAAATAACTAAACTAATAAAAATAAAATAAAGAACTCGAAAAAAAAAAACTAATGAAAAATCAATTTTTCTAATCAAAGAAATTATTTTCACCTTGATTTCATGTGATTGATCATTGATTTACCTAAAGATTTCAACACCCATAAATAAATTGGTTATAGTCATCGACAAACGTCCAATGACCAATCTCTCCTTATTTCGTTGATAATTAAGAGAAATTCGTTAATTATTTCCCTAATCAAGAGTCAACTCTAGAAAAGCTCTTAGGATTAAAAGTCTCAATAGCATTAAGATTTAGAGAGAGTCAATTCTATTTAACAAACATATAGCGGGTTCATTTAAATTAGATTATTTAATCCGATGACATGAATGTCATTTACCACTTTATTAAAACTAACAAACAATTATGGATTTATTGTTTTAATTAGTTATAGATTATTTTAGAACTATTAAATATTGGCAACTATTTAACAAATCTTAAAAAATTATGATCCATAAAGTACAGAAATCAAATAAATACCTATGAGATATTAATTTAATAAAATTAATTAAATCTCATAATCATTAACCATCAAGATTTTAATACCCTTTAACTAAAAATTAAAATAAAAAAAAAAGACATAAAAAAAAAAACTCACAAAATTTTATTGATGTCGGAGTTCAAGGACAAGGGTAGGAAGAAGAAAACCAAAAAGGGGCAGCCATCTTTTCCTTGCCAAAGAGTAGCTGCCGGCTGCAACAAGAAAGAAACAAAATGATTTCTTCTTTTATTTTGTGTGTTTCCTCAAGCAGCCGGCTGCTCTCCCTGTTGAAAGAGCAACCAAAAAAACACAACCTAAACTAGAATGATATGTTTTTGCTGGGAATAGGGTGAAGGGGCGGCTGACCTCTCCCGGGTGGACTTTTCTGTTCTTTTGTAATATTTTATAAATAGGAATGAGTTAACCTAATTTTTTTAAAAAAAAAAATCTCTTAAATTTTAAGTAACTATTCATTAACAAATTATAAAAAGTTTGAAATTTTTAAAATTCTTATTCTCAAATATTTAGGAATATATAAAGATTTGTAAATCTTCCGTACTTCCAAATTTGTCTCCTTTTCTTTCATTTTTCTTCAAAATCTTTCTCCATCATTCGTGTTATATCAATTACCATAAAACACAATAATTAATGTAATATTTATTAAAAAATAAAACAAAATAAACCACAATTATTATACCAAATATATATCATTTACCGAAACCATCAGAACATAATAAGAGTGATATGGGCATTTTATTTCTCATAATTCAACAAACATGGCTTGCATACAGCTTTCATTATGCCAATTATTATCAAAGTGTCGCGCTTTTATCTATGTTTCACTTCGAGGATACCATTTTTAAGGTAAGCAACAGTAAAATTTAGCTTTTCATGTATAGGTTTGTCAACTATCTTATAAATTCTACACTACATAGGAAGAAGGTGGAGGTAGCTCGAAGAAGAAGGAAGAAGGTTTGGGACGACAACGGTGCGGCGGTTGGGCTAAACCAGAGAGAAAGACTGATAGAGAAAGAAGGGATAGTGCGTGGTGTTTGGGAAGATGGGAGGCAAATGATGCGGCAGGTGGGAAGGGAAGGGAAGAAAATAATGTGTTACGGGCCATATTAGACTATGAAACCCACCTCAACACCATTACATCAGACCAACAATGCCACTGCAGCCCCATATCCTGGAGGCCCATTTAGAAAAAGAATGTTCTATTATCGATTTCAAAATTGAAGAACTCTTAAATATGAAATTGAAATTCACGGCCTTCTTCAAAATGTGACCTATGGATCAGGAATCGCACGTAATTCGCCTAACATAACGAGCAGTTATAATCATATTATTCAGTGAATTGTTTATAATTAATAATTTTTGCTCATGTCGAATATTTTAAACTTCTTAAAATATTATCTAAGAGGCACTATCACGTATCTCTCAATCCTTTATAATTTTTTTTTAGAACAATTTAACCCGAAGTAATTGAGTTCTTCAAGAATTGGTATTGAATGGATTAGGCAAAAATTTAGGCTATAAAATCCATTCAATAGAGGTGTTAAATAAATAGTCTCGTGCGAGTTCTTCTACAGTGAATCATGCTTATCAAACTCCTTTGAATTAAATGATCGGATACTCTACTCCTTTAATCAGAGATTTTGAGTTTGAATTTTAAAAATAAAATAAAATAAAAAAATTTAAGAGAGTCAACTCTTCAATAGGCCCCACAATACTCAAACCAAATTAATCGAATAAAACTCGAATACCAAGAAAACCAAAAATAAATAAATAAATAAATAAATAAATATTGTGAATCATGATTTTAACGTGTTTGCGGTCGACCCGAACATGGCAGATCTAGGTTCAGACATGGCAGATAGGTCTAGCACCAATGGGTACGTGATGCGTTGGGTCATATTGAGCCCATGCCAAACTCCAACATTTCAATATGTACATATTTATAATTTTTATTTTTAAGAAAAATAATTACATGTTCTTAACTACATAATAAAAGAAACTAGTTTTTAGGCCTGCGCTGATGCGCGAGATACTCAAAAGATGTGATTTATAATTTTTTAACTATATAAATAGTTATTTTAGTTATAAATATCTTAATATCTGAATTCAATTATTTCTTATATTACTAATTTGTTTATACAATAATATTATAAGTAAACATTTGATGATAATATATTTTTTAGGGATATCTTAAGTAGTAGAGATTCTCTACTTTTATTTTTTTTATCTAATTTGATCTCATTTAATTATATATCTTTATAAAAAAAATAATAGTGATGATCATATTTAAAAAATAATGATATTTAAAGACAATATTTATACAAAAAAATATAATACTCTAACAGTAATATTAGGACTTGAAGCATACAAAAAATAGAATATATCAGTGTACACAGATTCTAGTTTTAATTTACATAAGCTAGATGACAAAACTAAATAACACTTATCAAATAGTAATAAGAAAAACATATATAAAAATAAAAATTCATAAAAATTCATATTAAAATAAATATAAAAAACATAACATTTAATAAATTAAGAGATGGTGGAGTGGAGGTTTTTTTTTTTTTTTTTTTTGAATATCCGAGTAGAAAAATAATGCATTACATTAGTTGGTCACTTCTCCTAAAGAATAAAAAACTATTTCTTTTTTTGAAAACCCTTATAAAACAACTCAGGTGATATTGTAAAATTTATATAAATAATTTAATATTCGATTTAATATTTTATAAATATTTCAATTTTAATTTAATATTGTAAGTGTTCAATTATTTCATTAAAAAAAAGGAAAGCAAAAATTTTTAAATAAATTTTGAATAAAAGTTTAAAATAAAATTTTCATAAAAAAAAAATTACAAAGAAAAGGGAAAAAAAGAAGTTAGAAAGGTAAGTTTAAAATATTATTAAAAGAAAGTAAAAATTTTTAAAGAAAAATATTTATAAAAAGCAAGAAGTTTTATTAAAAGAAAATAAAACACAATTTCTGTAAATTAGAAAAATAAATTTTTCATAAAAAAATTTTGCATATTAAAGGAAAGAAAGCAAAAGGTTAAAAAATGTAAATTTGAAAAATTATTAAAAGAAAACAAAAAATTTTAAATATTTATTAAAAAAAAGAAAGCAAAAATTTTAAAATAAATTATTCATAAAAATTTAAAGAAAAATATTTCTATTAAAATATTTTGTATAAAATAAAAGAAAATATTTCATAAACAATCGAAACATTTATCCAATCTGTATTAGTATTGTTTCAAGTGAAGAGAAAAGAGATCGAAAGAGAGACAGAGCTAACTTTAAAATTAATGATATTGAAAGTTATGATAAAGTTTAAGAAAGATGAAATTTTTTAAATTCTAAATTTAATGATTTAAGAAAAATAAAATTAAAATATTAATGATAAAAATAAAATAAAAAATTATGAAATTAATGCTAAAAATGATTTAAATGATGGCAGAATTAATAATCTAAGAAAAATAAAATTTCAAATTCTAATACTAATGCTAAAAACAAAATAAAAATATTAATATTATAAGAGTTAAATATTTTACATATGTAATATTTTATTTTTAACCCTAAACTTATAACAATTAATATTTAATAGAAATTTATATAAATAATTTAATATTTAATTTAATATTTTATAAATATTTCAATTTTAATTTAATATTATAAGTATTCAATTATTTGAATATATATATATAAATTAAAATAGTTAATATATAAATTTTTAATTTTTAAATATCAACTATTTAATATTACTAACTAAATAGCTTTCCTTTTCAAAAAAAATTTTTATGAAAAATTTATTTTAATAATTTATAAAAATTGGGAAATAACCAAATATTTTGGAAATGTTTAAAATTAATTTTTAGTAAATCAATTTAAAATTTATAATTATATTGAAATCGATCAGTTAAAAATGAATAAATTCGTTTTTCAACAAATTTTTAATTATATCAGAGATTTTTGTTAATAAATTTTTTATTTTGAAACATGGGTATCAGCACAACATATAACAAAATTTATTCAATTACATAATAAATCAATCTATTCAAAAATATTTTTATTTTTTCTTATTCTATTTATAATATACATTTATTAGATTGAAAGTTCTTTTTCATAAAAAATATAAAATTTTGTGTAAAAGTTAAATATTTTATTAAAAACTAAATGATTGTTATATAATTAGTGGATTAAAATATAACATAATTTTATTTTACTTAATTTCAATTTTTTTTTTTTAAATTTCCATTGAGTTTCGACAGATTATAATATTTTTCTCATAGTTTTAGTAAAAATAACAAAACATAGAATTGTAGAAAAGTAGAGAATAGCCAAATTATGATGACCATAACATTTTGTAAATATTAAATATATATAAACTTAAAATTGTAAAAATTATATTACTATTATTAAATAAAAATGAAAAAACATATATGTGCAATTTTGTAAATAAATGACAAAAAAAAATAATACCCAATAGAAAAATATATGATGTCATTCACTCAATATATATTATTTTTTATTTTTATTCAATAATAACAATATAAAATTAAAATATTAATGATAAAATAAAATAAAATTATGGAATCAATGCTAAAAAATGATTTAAATGATAGTAAAATTAATAATATAAGAAGTATAAAATTTAAAATAAAAATATTAATGTCAAAAATATAATAAAAATATCAATGTTGTAAAAATTAAATATTTTAAATATGTAATATTTTATTTTTAATCTTAAAGTTATCAAAATTAATATTTAATAGAAAAATTATATAAATAATTAATATTTAATTTAATATTTTATAAATATTTTAATTTTAATTTAATATTGTTAGTATTTAATTATCTAAATATATATATATATATATATTATATATATATTTTTGGTTTTAGATGCAGATGAAATGTAAAAAGAAAAAAAAACTCAAAAAAGAAATGTGAGTGAAGTTAAAAAAATTGTTGGGAATGGAGATAAATGGAGACGGGGAGAGAGAGAGAGAGAGAGATGGGTAGTGGGGATGGGGATGGGGATGGGGATGGGGATGGGAATGGAAACGAAATGGAGAGAGAGAGAGAGAGAGAGAGAGAAGTGGTGGGGGCCACAAAGAGCTGGAGAAAATGTGAGGGAGGAAGAAAGAGAAAGGGGAAGAGAGAGAGAAGGGTGGTGGGCAATGGGGGCCCACAAAGGACACAAGGGACAGCGTGGAGAAAGGGAAAACGCGAGAAAGAGAAAGAAAAAAAACGAAAAAAGAAAGAGAGGACGAATAACTCGGAGGTCGAAACCCTTTCCCCGCTTTATATATATTAGGATAATAACATCTTCTCAACATATTTTTCGGTTTTCAAACTCGGGCTCTTGATATGAAATGTATTTCCTCAATTTACATATGAAATCATGAAAATGAAAAATATAAAGATAATTGAATCGTTCATTTCAAAAGAAACATAAAAATATAAGGTGTATCTATTAAACGGATAGTTTAATAAAACTTTGTTTATAAAAAAATAAGATATTAATGAAAGATAAAAGTCAAGCTTGCGTCGTCCAACATAGCGGGCAGGCCTTAAGCGTTCGTATTTAGGTGTATAAATAGTTTGAGTTAAATCGTTAATCTGAATCGAACCGAATCGAAATTTTTAGTTTGATTTGATTTTTTTCTTTAAAAAAAAATCGATTCAAACTAAATCAAACCAAAATTATTTCGATTCAGTTTTGGTTTTATTTTTTAAATTCGGTTTGGACCAAACTAATATTATTTTAATATTTTTTTATTAAAAAATCTAATTTAATTAATTTTTTTCTTGTATTTTTATGATATTGAAATGATAGATTAAGTTATATTATTTAAAAAAATATTATTCATAAGAATATTTTTCTCTAAAATTATTCTTGATATGGTTTAAATAAAAAAATATTATTTTAAAATCTAAACCAATTTAAAACTATTCTTAAAGTTAAACCCTAAATAATTCTAAAAATATTATATTTGGATAAAAGAAAAGAAAACTCATATTTTATACACATTAATGAAAAATGATATTTCGTTATATCTAAAAAAAATAACAAATGGAAAAAAAATTTTCGGCTGAGATCAAACAAAACCAAATCGAACTGAATTTTTTTGGTTCGGTTTGATTTAAATCAAATTAAATTCAATTCGGTTTTCGGTTTAAATTTTTTTTAAATTTCGATTTTTGATTCAGTTTGAACATTAAACCGAACCGTTTACACCCCTATCGCGCTTCACCTCTAAGCTTAGGACCCAGGAGCGGCCCGCACTCAAGAGCAACTTAACTCAAGACCCAAGAGTGGCCCGTACTCAAGAGCAAGACTAGGCACGGCTTACTATTGTTAATTCATATTATGTCCAGGCGCAAGCGACCATGGAAATTTGGGCTTGCGAGTGCTTGTGCTGGTCGACTCATCGACACCTCTAGCACTCAGCGTAGCAAGATTGCGGAGTTAGCAACAATTGTAAGTTCATTTTAGAGGCTCAGCGGGCTATGCTTTGCTCAAACCCAAGTAACTGTAAAGCCAGATTTAAGAACTATGAAAATGTTGTTCATAACAAAACATTTTCGCTGGGAGTAACAGTTACCTCACACCCGGAGAGACAGTAGCCCTATTACTCGACATTGTCACATAGCCCGTACCCCCGACGAATGCATTTCCCCAAAAACTTACAATGAATGCATCATCAATTGTTTTATTTTTCATAAGACGCCAGCAACCTTTGAATCCCAAAAAACCACCTCTCTGCCGCATTTCATCAAGAACCTGACGACCCTATACTAGACAATCACAATTACCATATATTGCAACAAGTCCCAATCCCAGAACACAGATTGGGATCATGCCCGACTTTGATTTCTTGCTGCGACATGAATTCCGGCACGATTTGCGGATTCCCAGAGCTAGAAAAAGCTTTCTGGAGCACACAAGTTGTGTGTGTGGTTATCTGGTCTGATTCTTTGTCAAAGCAAAAGCACGCTCATATGATGTGAACTAAAAGAGCATGTACGTACATCCAAATTGTCAAAACTGAGAGGCCTGGGCAGGGCACTTTTATCTTCCAATCAATCAAAGAAAGAGCTAAGTGTCACTAAATGCCAAAGCTACAATGTATTTATCATCAGATTACATGGGAAACAAAGCATTGGAGCATTCTACAATGGCTGTGCTATAATTGGTAAGCAAATCATAGTATCGAGACCAAAGCATGACGCCTCCATATTTCTCACTAGTACTAATTAAAGGCAGAACATCATCACAAAGCGTCTCCGGGTCTATGTAGCCACCACTAGGAGCCGCTTCCTCGGCCGCAGGCAAACCTAAGAAGAACTCGCCGGCCGTCACCGATGCAGTCCACTGGTTCCAAGCATTTAGAAGATTAGTAACATTCCCATCCTGGTATTGGCACGAAGGATTGTTATAAAACTGTATCTGAACATAGTCAAAAAGTCCGGTCGAAAGTGCCTCATTTAGGTTTGCATCAGGGTACACGCATTGAGGTGCCGCAGATAAATAAACTTCCTCTGAGTCTGTGCTGTAGTTATGGAGTAATGTTGCGAGCACATCATAGTATGAACTTTGGATTTCTATGTCAAAATCTATTCCATCAAGTATGGCATCACCTAGAGGACGAGAATCAGATTCCCCTCCTAGATAATTGTTCCATAGATATGCCGCGACTTCAGCGGCATCATCTGCGGAGGAAAGAGAGTAATTTCCACTACCCCCACCAAGAGATAGACGTATTTGGATGCCTAGGTCTTGGCAATATGTGATTTGGTCACTTAAAAATGCGCAAGCACCGGTGGTTGTTGCATCACAGTGGCCGGCTAAGTTCAATTCCGGCGTCTGGCCGCCACCAAACTTGTATAGGAAAGCTATGTTTATAAAAGCGTAGTTTCCGGTGTCACAAGCATCGGTCAGTGAGCCTTCGTTTCCGTTTTGGCCCCAGTAGGTGGAGATATTGGTATGAGCTTGTGAGGAGTGGTTGAAGAGGATGATGGCTAAGAGGGACACGAAGAAGAGAGCTGATGGTGGATGACCCGCCATTGACTGTGTCTTTCTTTATTTGCTTGGCGTTTTGTCGGCAAGAGTTAGGCACACATTTATAGACGCAAGGAATACGAGTGGCTGGGTAGGTCTGATGGGTCTAAGCATTCGGTGCAATAATGAATCGTAATAATCACACAAAGGAAAAAAAAAACATTATCTTTAATAGAAAAACGTTTTAAAGGAGAAAGGAAAACTAAAAGATTCCTAATCTATCTCAAAACTTTTTAGACTCGGGCCATGAGTATAGGAGATTTCTTGACTCACAAAAATCATTAAGAAAAATTACTTCCACCAACGTTTACAGATCTACATAAAACAACGCTTACAATAACTAACATTAACACAATTTTTTTTTCATATTTAAATTTTATTCGATTAATTTAATTCAAATATTATAATATTTATTGAAAGATTAAATTTTTTAATTTTCTTTTAATTTTTAAAATTTAAATTCAAAATATCACGTAAAAAAATATATATATCTTACTATTGTTCCTAAACAATTTAGTTGTTATTAAAACAAATATCAACTATATTGTCCAAGTACATAAAATCTCACCAAAATTGTGAACGGAAGATGTCCATATCAAATCCCAATGTAAAGAATATCAAAAAATGAATTCTTAGTTCGTAAAAGTTGAATTTTAACAATTCCTCGCCATTTTATCCATCGGTGGTAGATTTTATCTTTACAAATTTGATTCCTTTTGAATTTGATCAGATAGCTGGTTGTAGGATTTAAAACCTATAAAAGATCGTTAGAGGAGAATTCAATAGATAAAGGTCCAACGTTCAACTCAAAAAGAGCGATTTTCGAAATAAAAAGATAAACAGATTGAGAGATAAGGAAAAACAGATCTCTCTTTATAATCTGTATCCCTTGTGTAGGGTTAGAGGATACCTCCATTGATGTTATATAATGCTTTTGTTTAGATCTGTACTATTGCACGTTTTGTGAAATCCTAATTTCCTTAAGAATTTATATGGGGATTCCGAATCTATGATCGTGAAAAATTCGATATTGCGACTATTCAGACAACTGAATTATACAGAAAAATTCTTTTTCTTATCGATTAGACCTGTTAGGTTTCTTTCCGTATATAGAAGATATGTTCCGTGTCGAAGTGGAAAACTCAGTTGGTTATCGATTGAATGTTAGAGATTGAGGGAGACAAATGTGTTCGGTCTCTTTAATGGTTATCGGTTGAGCGTGTTTGGTTCCACTGAACCTTTTGTAAATCAAGTCAAACAATAGACCCTTTAGTTGGGTTGGGCAACTGAGACCGTTCAGGGAATCGGATCTCTTCAATAATCTGGGGCGGCACAAGCCCATTCTCGTGTGAGTGTGTTGCTACTAAAGAAATTAGGGAGGTCCATCATTTGCCCTCGACTCATGGTGTCGATTCGTAGAAAAGGCGCCATGAGTAGAGTTTGCTTCTCAAGAAACCAAAAGGCAGGAGTGTGATGGTGACACGTATCTCCTGAGGTTAATAAAATCACCTGTGACTGACAAGGAATTGAAGTAGGTGGGATATGGATCTTTTCTTCAACTTAACTGCTACGCATGAGACGTTTTATCTTCGCTTGGGTTCAATTAATGCAGTCGGGGAAAAGGAAGTGGCACGTGTCTCTTTAATTCACACACTTATCGGAGCGGCATTCCAACTACCATGAGATTTTGCAAATATCTGCTTACGCCTATAAGTAGGGGTCGTGGGACCTCCTTTTGTTTCAGTAAACGTTTCCATGTTTAAGAGTTATTGTTTCTTGAGGGTCGTTACTTGTGAGGAGTTTTCAAAAAGATGTTGCAGCCTTTGCGAGCTTTGTATCTTGAGTCGTTTCTGTTGGTATGAGATCTCGTCAAAAATAGAAATTACTGGTATGAGATCTCATCATGGTGTTCGTAGTTCGAATATCACGACAAGCTCCGCCAGTGTTTTCGTCAGAGGCCCCTGGCTTGAATTTAACAAAAGAGTCTCTTTCCGAGTCAAGTGGTACAAGAGGTCAGTTGCACACGAAGATCGGGTGATGGCAGAAAATGGGATGATATTTTGAGGCATCCCCTAGGATTCTTTCCTATTGGCTTGTCCCCTCTTTTTGCAAACGCGTCATTGGGGCTGCAGATTGTCGTAAGCTCTTCTTGTGGCTTCTGTAGTCTCCGATATTGGGTTTTCGTGTTTGTTTTTTGTTGTTCTTCTGTTGCTGTTTTTGTACTCTACAATTTCTTTAAACAACAGAGACAATAATTTCATTTCTTTGGTACAACTAAGGGACTAGTGAGATGTACCTGCTCATGTAATCCATTATCTATGTGTCGTAATAAAAGAAATATATTTTGCTTACTTGATTGTTATTGTGTCTGATGGAATCATCTGTGTGAATGATGCTCAAGTGCTGTTCAAATTCTTTCGCTCAATAGGTTAGGCTCCTTCCAGGTTAGAGTGACTAGGATTCATTCGGACAGTTAAACTTCTTTGATGGAACAGGACGGCTAAGGTCCGTTTGTGGAGATAGACCCCATTGATAGGAAAGGACGGCTAAGAGCCATTCGGAGAGATAGATCCCATCAGTAGGAAAGGGAGGCTAAGACCTATTCGGACAGATAGATCCCATCGGTAAGAAATAGCAACTAAGACCCATTCGGAGAGATAGATTCCATCGGTAGGAAAGGACGGCTAAGGCCCTTTCGAGAAGATAGATTCCATCGGTAAGAAAAGACTACTAAAGTCCATTCGAGGTGATAGATCCCATCGGTTGAAAATAACGACTAAGACCCTTCGAGGAGATAGATCGTTTCGATTGGACAAGGTGACTAAGACCCTTCGGGGAGATAGATCCCTTCGATTAGAAGGGACGACTAAGACCCTTTGGAGAGATAGATTCTTTCGATTGGATGGGACGAGTAAAGCCTTTCGATCGATTCTTTCGAGTAGATAGATTTTTTTCGATTGGATCGAGGACTAAGGTCCTTCGGGGAGATAGATTCCTTCAATAAGTTAAGACGAAAATGTTATAAATTTGAATGATGGAACTATCGAAAGAAAAACTACGAGGAGCTTACTTGGAAAGAGGTTCCTCTGCGAAGTGAGGGACGACGTGATTCACCGATAGTAGGTTCGTAGGTTCTCTACATTCCAAGTTCTGGGTATAGCCGATCCATCTAGGTTGTTGAAGCGATAAGCCCCCAGGCGAACTACAGAACGTAGCTAATAGGGATCTTCCCAATTAGGAGCTAGTTTGCCCCCAGGTTGGAGTTGACCAGTGGCTTCTACCTTTCTTAGTACCAGGTCACCTGGCTTGAATGTTTGAACTCTGACTCATTGGTTATAGTGTCGCGCCATTTGCTGTTGGTACGCGGCCATTCGGACAGATGTGAATTCTCGTAGTTCAGGGAGCAAATCTAAGTGTTCGCGCCAAGCCGACTCATTCCTTTCAGAGTTGTAGTGAGCCACTTGAAGCGAATGAATTCCAATTTTCACTGGTATGACGGCCTCGCTTCTGTATGTCAAGCTGAATGGAGTTTCTCCGATTGCTCTTCGGGGTGTGGTTCGGTATGACCAGAGGATGCTGTAAAGTTCATCTACCTATTGTCCTTTGGTTTCGTCTAGTATGGTCTTTAGCCCTTGGAGGATAGTCCCGTTAGTAATTTTTACGAGTCCGTTGATTTGTGGATGGGCAACCGACGAGAACCAATAGTTGATTTCTAGTTTAGTGCAGAACTCTCAGAAGTCGGAGTTGTCAAACTGCTTCCCATTGTCGGTGATGAGGATATGAGATATGCCGAACCGGGTGACTATGTGAGTCCACACGAACGACCGTCACTTAGTTGCGGTTATTTGAGCCAGGGGCTCAGTTTTTACCCATTTAGTGAAATAGTTGATGACCACTATAAGGAATTTTCTCTATCTCGTAGCTGGTGGGTCCCCATTGAGCGAACGACCATGGCCCCGCGAGGGGACTGAGTTCAATAGAAGGTGCCCTAGGAACCAAAGAGAATCGTTGACATTTATCACATTTTTTTACGTAGTCACTAGAATTGTTCTTCATGGTTGGCCAATAATATCCTTGTCACAAAGCCTTGTGGACCAATTTCCAGGCTCCTAGGTGGCTGTTACATATCCCTTTATGGATTTCCCACAAAACATAGTTCCCTTCCTCCGGAGTTAGACATCATAGATAAGGGTGAGTAAAAGATTTTTGATATAGTAATCCATCGATGATGATATAGTGAGTGACATTTTGTTTCAGCTTGATCGCTTCCAGCGTTGAGTAAGAGAATCGGTTGTCTCTTAAGTAGGCTTCAATTGGGTCCTTCCAACTAGGGGGTTGGTCCGTCGACAGGACACTTTCGGGTTCATCAATACTAGGATGTGGGAGGCTTTCAATATAAATTGTTTGACTAAAGGAGACCGAATTTTGGCTGACTAGTTTGGAAAGCGTATCAGCTTTCACATTTTCTCAGCGTGGGATTTGTTGGATGTCTACTTTGTCTAGCTTAGCCATCGTTTCATGCAGCTCAGTCAGGTACTTGGCCATGATCGGATTTTTTGTCTCATAGGCCCTTCGATTTGTTTGGCCACCAATTGACTATCGATGCATATCCGAACACTTCAGGCTCCCATTTCGACTACAATCCAAAGTCCTGTCAATAAAGTTTCGTACTCTATCTGATTGTTGGTGGCCTTGAAATCAAAACGAAAAGTATACTCTGCTTTGAAATTTTCTGAACCCACTAGTATGAGCCCTGCACCGTTGCCTGAGGAATTAGAAGATCCATCATCATGTAAGGTCCAATCGGTAATGACCATTCTGTGGGGCCATCAGTGAATTCGGGTGTAACCGGTAAGGTGCATTCGAGGATGAAGTCAACTAAAGTTTGGCCCTTGATTGCTGGGCGGGGTAGATATTGGATGTTGAACACACCCAATTTGACACTCCATTTGATTAGATGGCCAGACGTGTCTCTTTTTTGGAGAATTGGCTTTAGTGGTTGATCAGTAAGCACCACGATAGTGTGAGTTTGGAAGTACAGATGGAGTCGTTGGGATGAAATGACTAACGCATAGGCTATTTTTTTGTCCAGTCGGTAATTGACCTCTGCTTCTTTAAGCATCCGATTGATATAGTAAACTGACTCCTGAGAAGTCGAGTCCTGCCTCACTAAGACAGAGCAATGCACCTGGTCAAAAATAGAAAGGTAGAGATAGAGTTTCTTATCGGGGATTGGTCGGGAAAGCAACGGAGGAGCCATGAGATAATCCTTGAGCCGTTCGAAGGCCGTTTGGCACTCGAATGTCTATGTGAATCGTTGAGACCTCTTTAGGGCATCGAAAATGGGTTTATATTTTTCTCCGACCTTTGACATAAAGTGACTTAGCGCCGTTATTTATCCCGTGAGGTGTTGCACCTCTTTTAGTGTTCGAGGAGGCGACATATCCAGGATGGCTTGTTTCTTTTCGGAATTTCTTCAATCCTGCTATTGGTGATCATGAAACCCAAAAATTTTCCTGACAAGAAGCCGAATGTGTACTTTGCAGGGTTCAGCCGCATGTTGTAGCGTTCAAGTGTTGAAAATTTTTTTCTTGATCAGCAATGTGATTTTCGGATTTAGTGCTTTTGACGAGTATGTCGTCCACGTATGCCTCTATGTTTCGTTTAAGCTAGTCTTTGAAGACTTTATTGACAAATCACTAAAAAGTTACCCCCGCATTCTTGAGAAAGAAGGTATGACCCGATAGTAGTATGTGTCAAATTCAGTGATAAAACTTGTCTTTTATTCGTCTTTAGATGTCATTCGTATTTAATTGTACCCCGAGTAGACGTCCATAAAACTTAGGAGTCGGTGACCCAAGGAGTTGTCCACCAATTTATCAATGTTCGGGAGAGGATAATTGTCTTTCGGACACACTTTGTTGAGATCTGTAAAGTCTACACATATCCTTTATTTATCGATAGGCTTTTTCACCAAGACTATATTGGCCAGCCATTCGATGTATTTAACTTTACGAATAAAACCAACGACTAGCAACTTTTGGACCTCTTCTTAAATGGCTCGTTGACGTTCGAATACGAATACCCTTTTGTTTTGTTTGACTAGCTTATAAGCCAGATCTACCATTAGTTTGTGAGAAAAGATAGAGGAATCGATACTAGACATGTCTTCAGGGGACCAAGCGAAGATCTTGGAATGCCATTGTAGGCAGTTAATGATAGCATCCTGGAGGGGCGTGGGCAAAGCAGCCCCGATCCGGACAGTTTGGCTGGGATCTTTTGTCAGAGAAGATCACCTCTTTTCCCGACTTTGATTTGCTCATTGGTTTGATGTCACCCTTAAACTCTGGGGTGTTGATAGAAAAATTCTCCTGCCTATCATTCTTGACAAAAAGGATGTAGGGATCTGGATCACTACGGATAGTTGTGACCCCCTCGGGCGTTCTGAACTTCATCTTCATGCGTCGAGTGCTGGGTAGTGCTTCCAGTTTATCTAGACTCAGTCGACCGACAATGACGTTGTATGAGGAGTACAGTTTTACTATGTGAAAGATGATTTTTGTAGTTGCACAGTTAGGGGGAGCCCTTATAGTTATGGTAAGGGGGAGAATTCCCTTCAAATAGATATACTGATCGGTTAGTCCTTTGAGAGATCCGGTCGAAGGTTGTAGGTACGAAGAGTTGAGACCCATTCGATAAAGGGCATCCCAAGTAAGGAGGTTACAATCCGCACCTTGATCAATCAGAACTCTTTTTACCACATGGGATTCTATTTTGATGGTGACCACTATGGAATCATTGTGACTGGGGTCAACCCTGGCTAGATCGTTGTCATCAAACTCAATGACCGGACTTTTTCTCTTTGTCGTAACCATATTTTACTTGATGACAGAAAGTTGATGAGAAAGGTTAGGGATTAGCCTAGTCGTTTCTCACTGATGGCGCCAATCTGTTGAAGGTGGGTTTCATCTTCACAGATCCAGCTCATCCTGGACTCGATCTGACAGCTAGTTGTGAGGTTTGAGACCTTCAAAAGACCGTCGAATAGGGCTCCGGCAGAGGAGACTCGACAGTCAAATCAAAAAGAGCGATTTTCGAAAAGTAAAGATAAACAGCCTAAAAGAGGAAAAAAGATGGATCTCCCTCTGTACTCTATATGCCTTATGTAGGGTTAGAGGACTTATCTGAACTGATACCTCCACTGATATTATATAATGATTTTGCTTAGATTCATGTAGCTGCGAACTTTGTGAAACTCTAGTTTTCTTAAGAATTCATTTGAAAATTTCAGATCTATGTTCACAAAAAAATCGATATTGTGATTACTTAGACAACTGAATTATACGGGAAAATTCTTTCCCTTATCAATTAAATTTGTTAAATTTCTTTTTGTATATAGAAGATATGTTCCGTGTTGAAGTGAGGAACACAGTTGGTTACCGATTGGATGTTAGCGATTGAGGGAGACGAATGTGTTCAGTCTCTTTGATGGCTATCGGTTGAGGGTGTTCGGTTCCACCGAACCCTTTGTAAATCGAGTTAAACAATAGATTCTTCAACTAGGCTGGATGACCAAGACCCTTCGGGGAATCATATCACTTCAATAAATCGGGGTGGCACAAGCTCATTCTCACGTGAGTGTATTGCTATTAAAGAAATTTGGGAGTTCCATCATTATCCAATGTTGTTTTTTAAATGTTTGTCTCTACTTTGTTGTATTATATTTGTAATCTTTCTCAATTAAAGTAAAATCTTTTTTTTTTAAATGTGGATTTTAAATGAGTAAAAATCAAATTTTTTCATAAAAATGAAAATTATTATTTTATTAATGAATTTTTATATAAAAAAATTCTGCATAATCTCTAATGAATTTAAGCCCAACTCTCCAAAATAAATTCTGGGTGGGATCGCTCAATGAGCATTCAAACAAAATAACTAAGAGAATATTGTAATTTCATATTAGTGATTTTTTTAAATGGAATACTTATGACTCTAAAATTATACAATGTGGTAAATATTATCGATATAATCATCACTTCAAAAGTTAATACCCTTAACATTTGAATTTACTATTTAGAAAAAAAAAAAAAAAAAAAAAAAAAAAAAAAAAAAAAACCAACTGATAGACTACAGTAAAATATGGCTTTTCGTGTCATATTAATTTTTCCTTTTATGAATTATTAATTTACATTTTATTTTTTCTCTATTAATTTTGAACTTTCTCTTAATAAAAATTAAATTGAAATTTACTCTCTAAAATTAAATGTATTAGTTTTATCACTCTCTAAAGCTATACAACAAAGGAACATGACATGGCTGTTTCCTTTTACCACGCTACCCTCGATGGCCGAACTAAATCCACTAGGATCATCCCGGTACCTTGACCAAAGCATCACCCCTCCATATTTTGGTGACTTCTTTATGACTGGCAAAACTTGTGAAGTCAACACATCCGCCGGAATAAACCCACTTCCGGCAGCCTGCTCCCTCGCCGGCAATCCCATGAAGATCCTCCTAGCCCTCACAGATGTCCACAAGTACTACGAATTGAAAAGGTTCATTGTATTCCCATTACTATGTTGGCGCGGAGGGTTGTTGTAGAACTGAACCCAAACATAAAGAGTCCTGTATTGGGTGCAACTACAAGATGACTATCCGGAAATATGTCATTTAATAGATTGGGCCTGCAATCTTTGGAAGCTTAGAACAAAGGACAAAGACCACCTAGTCATCTCCCGAGCTGAATGAAGCTCAGCTCAATTATTAGAATTGCAGCCTCTTAGAATACAAGGTCAACCTCTAAGCTCAACTCAACAATGGTGCCCTACAAATAAAATATAAATAAACTCAAAAGTCTTAAATAATAGCCGTCCCATCTCTATTTTCAGTATATTTTATTTATTTTTTTTTTTTTTATGATTGGTGTAGTGATGTTGTGGCACGGGACACGCAATTACAGCTAAAGTAGAAACAATTTTGGAAAAGTTCACCAAGTAAACTTATACAAAATAATAGACAAATTGTAGAAGGATTTCACTACAGGAAAAGAATACAATAATTGCTCTTACTCTCCTTCTGTTTTTGCAAACACAAATGCTCAATATGGGACTATTACACATACTGTGAATTCAATCATATTTATAGGACTTCATGGGCAGTGGTTCTTAGGCGGTAAGAGAGAAATACAACTGTCATGAGTTGTAGAAAATTCCAACCACATTTGACCAATTCAATTACTTAATTCAGTGAACAACCCATGACAAGGTTGCTGTCCATGTTTTGACCTTTGGCCCAATCAAAAAAGTGACTTTACTGTAGCATTTGTCCTACTTAAAGGCCCTTTTGTGATCATCCTATCATTTCTACTTGTCATTTCCATGCTGCTTATGTTTCCACTAAGCCAATAGAAGATCTACACCACTTGAATTTGTCATTGTTAACTGGCTTTGTTAACATATCTGCTACGTTGTCTTTAATATAGATTTTCTGTATATCTACACTTCCTTGTTCCACCTTTTTGCAAACGAAGTGATATTGAACTTCTATGTGCTTTTTCTTTGAGTGAAATGCTGGATTTTTTTGCCAAGTGCAAAGCACTTTGATTGTTACAAAACAGAGCAATCTTCTTTTGTTTGTGTCCCAGCTCCTCCAGTAGCATTTATAACCAGATCATTGCTAGCTTGTATAGCTACAACGTATTTTTGCCTCAGTTGTTGAAGTAGCCACCATAGACTACAATTTCGAAACCCAGTTTACAGCTCCTCCAGCACAAGTAAAACACATAACCTATGGTGGAGTTGCTCTTGTCAAGATCATCTGTATAATCTGAGAGGGCGTTTGATAAGAGAGTATCAGAATGAGAAATCAGAATGAAACCAAAAGATAATGTTTTGATTAATACTATGAGAATGAATATTTTGAAATCATACCAAAAAATTTAGAAATCCACAAAACCCAAATAAAGTGATGGATTTTGTTGGAAACCCACATTTGATTCCCAAATAACCATTTACTCTCACACTTACCCAAAATTATCCATTACTCTCCACTCTCACACTTCATTTTTTATTTTTTATTTTTAAAAAATTATTCATCACTCATAAATATATATATATATATATAAGTAAAAAATATATATAATATTTTCATTATTAAATTAATTTTTTTTAATTTTTGAAAAAGATATAAAGTTTACTTGATAAACTCATATAATATTTAATTTTTTCATCATAAAATTTTTCATTTCCCATTACTCATTACTCATACAATATTCTTATAAAATTATCCATTACTCATATATATATATATTAAAAAAAAACTAAAATTTTCATTATTAAGTTATTTTCTATTTTTTTTTGTTTTTGAAAAAATATAAAATTTATTTGATGAGCTCATATAATATTTATCTTTTTTATTATAAAATTACCCATTACTCATATATATATATATATATTAAAAAAACTAAACAAGTAATAAAAATAAAATTTTTATTATTAAGTTATTTTATTTTTATTTTTGAAAAGAATATAAAATTTACTTGATAAACTTATGTAATATTTATTTTTTCATTATAAAATTATCCATTATTCATTATTCATACAATTTTAATTATGAAATTATTCATTACTTATATATATATATATATATATATATATATATATATATATATATATATATATATATATATATATATAAACTAAACAAGTGAAAAAATATAAAATTTTCATTTATAAGTTATTTTTTATTTTTGAAAAAGATAAAAAGTTTACTTGATTAATTCATATAATATTTATTTTTTTAAGTGAAATTAATTCATACAATATTTTAAACCAATTTATTTTAAATTATTTATAGTTTTTATTATATATTAGAATAAAAGTAAAATTGAAAAATTATTAATTACTATTCTAAAAAAAACCAATCATCAGGTATAGTAATGATACTCATTTCAGTGTACTGAACCAAACAGATGATTTGGAATTAATCCGTCTATTTTGACTTCAGAAAATATGATTCCGATTCCAATTCCGATTCCGATTCTGATTCCCAAAACTGAACCAAACGGCTCCTGATGCCTAGGCAGGACATAGCGAACATTAGGCTACCCACTGCTGATCGATATGGAACTTGAGACATTTTCATCCTCTCTGCTTCATTGCTAGGAATCTTACTTGAGGATAACTTGAAATTAAAAAAAGAGGGGTAGAAATTGACTTACAATCTTGCATGTTGAAACGTCGCAAGATTTTCAAGTAATTCTTCTGAGTAAGCTAAATCATCCTATAATTTTTGTCTCAATAAATTTGCATCCCTAGAATCTTGTTTTCTGGTCCCAACTCCTTCATTTCAAACACCCTAGCCAACCGTGCCAGACGACTTTTAGTGGGGCCCGCTACCAACATGTCTATATATATAACAGCGGAATAATGAAATCACCATCAACAAATGCCTTGTAGTAAGCACAAGGATCAGAACTAAGTCAAATGTGTCTAAGACTCATGATGAAAGAATCAAATCTCTTATATCAATATTTTGGCGCCTGTTTGAGACTGTATAGAGATTTGTTCAACCTACAAATCAAGTACTTTTTTTCCTTTTTCTTCAAAATCCCCTGAGCATGTAAATCTCTTCTTAAAATTCACCATGAAGAAATGCAATTTTCATGTCTAACTGCTCCAAGTGCAAGTCAAATGTAGCAAACATAGCCGAGACTATTTGAACTGTTGTAAGTCGAACAATAGGAAAGAATATCTCATTGAAGTCAGTGCATTCTTTCTGAGCAAATCCTTTCACCACCAATCTAGCACGATACTGCTCCACTTGGTCATTGTCATCTTGTTTGATCTTGTAAGCCCATTTTTCCCAATGGTTTTCCTTCCTTGTGGTAGTGGAACAAGATCCCATGTCTTGTTTTTATAGAAAGCTTTAATTTATTCTTGCATTGCTACCGTCCACAGAGAAGCTTCCTGGCTTTTTTTAGCCTTATGGAAAGTTGATGGCTCTCCATCCTCTATTAGTAGACAATATGCAGCATTTCCTTCCATAATATATTCTAAGTGCCAAGCTGGTTCTCTCCTCTCCCGATTTGATCATCGAACTTGTGAAGTTGCAAACTTAACTTGCTCCTGTTCTTTGTGCTTTGGTGCTACTTCACAAGAATCTGGAATCTTTTGTTCTTGTATATCTTTAACTTGTACCGTAGTAGTCTTTGATTTCTCTTTTGGAGTGCTATCATTTTCTTTCTCTTGTATATCGTTTTCTAAAAATATTACATCTCTATTGATCATCGCCTTGTGGGCAACGGGATCGTATAGGTAGTACCCTTAACTCCATTAGCATACCCTAAGAAAAATACATTTTCTACATTTTGGATCTAGCTTTGATGTTTCTTGGGTGTTGTACATAACGTATACAGGACTTCCAAATATATGTAAGTGTGTTAAGAAGAGAAGTCAGTACAAGCAAGAAGTTAGCTTAACAGAAGTCAGTACAAGCTACAGAAGAAGGAAGTTAGCTTGAAAAACAGTTGAACAGTTGGACAACTTAGCAATTAGTTAGTTTGTTAATCTAGCTTGTTAGTTTTTTGCTTTAAGTAGTTGTAGATTTGTTACAAAGTTGTTAGAACTCTTGATGTATAAATATGGACTCTTCCTGTTACAGAATGGAGATGAAAACGTGGGTCAATACAGTTTTCAATGATAATCCTTTCATGCTTATGATTCAGCATATAATCAACATGGTATCAGAGCTTTTGAATTAAGATCTGTGTATCAAAATGCAGAATGCAAATCAAAATCATCCTGCAGAAATGAGAAGGAGACCAGAAGCAATGGAAGACTCAAGCTCATTGATTGATGTTAATCATCCATTGTTCCTTCATCCTTCAGATACATCTGGAATACATCTAGTTTCTTATCAATTACAGGAGTCGAGAATTACACTGTATGGAGCATAGCAATGCGAATTGCTTTGCTAGCAAAGAACAAGTTAGGCTTCGTGGATGGCACTTGCATCAAAGAAGTTTTTGCTGAAAATTTTCATGATCAATGGGAGAGATGCAATGCAACAGTTCTGTCCTGGATTCTTAATACAGTGACAAAAGAACTATCAAATAGAATTGTATTTGCTATAAATGCATACTCAGTTTGGAAGGATTTGAAAGAAAGGTTTGATAAAGTCAATGGATCTAGAATTTTTTTCCTTCACAAACAAATTTCAACTATAGAGCAAGGAAATACTTCGATTTCAAGTTACTTCAGCAAGCTTCGATTGCTATGGGATGAATATGAGGCACTGGTTTCTCTGCCAACCTGTGCTTGTGAGAATTCAAGAGAATATGTGCAACATACACAACAACAGAGGTTATTACAGTTCTTGATGGGACTGAATGAAAGTTATGGAGCAATACGAAACCAAATTCTACTGATGGTACCATTGCCATCGATGAATCAAGCATATTCAATGCTGTTGATGCAGGAGGAATCTCAGCACACATATACAGGAACAATTGCCAACAATCCAGTTGAGGCATCTGTGTTCTATTCAAACACTTCAAAAAAGAAATTTGATGGAATCTTCTGTGAAAATTGCCATAAAAAAGGACACAAAATGGAAAATTGTTATCGACTGATTGGCTTCCCACCAAACTTCAAGTTCAACAAGAAGAAAGATTTTAAAGCCTTGACATCAAATGCTGCAAATGTTACAAAGAGGAATGCGACACTGAAGAAGCTGCACCACAGGTTCCAATGTTTACTCAATCTCAATATCAACAGATTCTTGAGCTACTCAACAAAGACGTAATGGCCAAACCACAAGCAAATATGGCAGGTATGACTTCAAAATTCTTACTTGCTACTAATATCACATGGATCTTGGATACAGGTGCAACTTGTCATATGATTTCTGATCTGAAGTATCTTAATTCTTATACTTCATATGCTTCTGACATCAACTTCATTAAACTGCCTAATGGAACCTTTACTAAAGCAACTCATATTGGAACTTATACATTATCATCTGATCAAGTTCTGAATGATGTCCTTTATGTCCCTGATTTTCGAATCAATCTTATTTCAATTTCAAAACTAACCAAAGATTGGCATTGTTCTGTCAATTTTTTTCCTGATTTTTGTATCATCCAGGACCTCTCAAATGGGAAGGTGAAAATGATTGGTAAGACACATGATGGTCTATATCTGTATAATGAGGTGAAGAAAACTACAAAAAATTTAACATTTACTTCTTGTTTGAACACATAGTTGTATGATCTATCTGATCTCTGGCATAAGCGCTTGGGACATCCATCCTATGCCAAGATGAATCAGATTCTTTCAATAAGGGACCATGTTTTTAATAAATCTCACATCCTTAAATGTCCTATATGTCCACTTGCAAAACAAACACGATTACCATTCCCTATTAGTTCTTCTCATGCTTCTCATCCCTTCTCTCTTATTCACATTGATCTATGGGGTCCTTATCACACAACAACACACAATGGTAATAGATTTTTCTTAACCATAGTAGATGACTATACCCACATTACTTGGACTTTCTTACTTAAAACTAAGAGTAATGCAGTCATTTCTCTTAAGCAATTTATTACTTTGGTTAAGACACAATTTGAAAAACAAATTCAGACCATACGATCAGATAATGGCACTGAATTTTTTAATGCAGAATGTCATTCTCTATTCAGTGAACTTGGAATCATACATCAAAATACATGCACATACACTCCTCAGCAAAATGGTATAGCTGAAAGAAAACACAGGCATCTTTTTGAGATTGCTAGGTCTCTGAAATTCCAGTCAAATGTACCAATTAGTTTTTGGGGTGACTGCATTTTAACAGCAACTTATTTAGTAAATAGACTTCCTACTACAGTCCATAGTGGAAAAACACCATATGAGATATTGCATCTTAAGGCTCCTAATCTTTCTCATTTAAGGGTCTTTGGTTGCCTGTGCTATGCAACCATACCTAACATTCAAGACAAGTTTGCACCTAGAGCTGTACCCTGTGTTTTCTTAGGATATTCTGAAACTCAAAAGGAATATAAACTTCTAAATCTAGTATCTAAATCATTATTTGTCAATAGAGATGTAGTTTTTCATGAAAATATATTTCCTTTCAAACTACAGGACAAGGAACCACCTATATTTTCAGCAAATCCAATATCAGACTTTGACTATTCCATCAAACAATAATAATCCAATTAGTTATTCAGATATTGTATCTCAACCTATTCCAAATATCCCTTCATCTGATTTCCAAGTCCCTACAGCTATTGTTCATTCAAGAAAGTCTACAAGAAACATTAAACCTCTTATTTGGATAAAAGACTATGTGTGCAATATCAACTCCCTAACATCGGTACCACCATCTAACCCAAATTCCATTACTAATTATGTTTCATATATCCATTTATCTTCACATACACAAGCATATCTAGCATCCATTTCAAACATCATTGAACCACAAACTTATCATCAAGCCATTAGAGACAATAGGTGGATAGAAGCTATGAAAACAGAAATACAGGCTTTGGAAGAGAATCATACATGGCAAATTGTGACCTTACCTCCAGGAAAAGTGGCAATTGGATGTAAATGGGTATACAATGTCAAATACAAATCGAATGGTGAGATTGAAAGATTTAAAGCAAGATTAGTAGCCAAGGGGTATAATCAGAAATTTGGTGTTGATTATATTGATACTTTCTCTCCTGTAGTAAAAATGGTTACAGTCAGAACAGTCATCTCCTTAGCTACAATATATCAATGGCCTCTATTTCAAATGGATGTTCATAATACTTTTTTACAAGGGGATTTACATGAAGAAGTTTATATGGAATTGCCTCAAGGATTTTGCAGACAGGGGGAGAAAAATAAAGTAGTCTGCAAGTTACTTAAATCATTATATAGCTTAAAACAAGCATCTCGACAATGGAACATGAAGCTGACTATGGCCTTGATTCAAGCTGGTTATTCTCAGAGCAAATATGATTATTTTGTGTTTACAAAGAAAAAAGGTGACAGAATTGTGGTGCTATTAGTATATGTAGATGATTTGTTAATAACTGGAAATGACAAGTTCATGATTGACGACTTGAAGAGAGTATTACATAGAAATTTCAAAATTAAAAATCTGGGTGACTTGAAGTACTTCCTTGGCATTGAAGTGATCAGATCAGAAAAAGGAATTGTTCTCAATCAACAGAAATATGCCTTAGAGCTTCTTTCAGAAACAGGTCTAGCAGGTTCTAAACCAGCTCAATCTCCATTGGAACCAAACCTTAAACTGACCACTATTGAATATGATGAAAGTGTTAATAAAGGAAAGCTTGGTGATGAGGAAGACATTTTGATTAAAGATCCCTCAAGTTTTCAAAGACTGATTGGCAGATTGTTGTACTTAACTACAACAAGACCAGATATCACCTTTGTTGTTCAACACTTAAGCCAATTTATGCATAAACCAAAGAGGTCTCATTTTGATGCAGCAACTAGAATAGTCATATATATCAAAAATAATCCAGGACAAGGAATTTTCTTCCCATCCACAGGCAAAATACAGCTTGTTGCATATTGTGACTCAGATTGGGCATCCTGTCCAATGTCAAGAAGATCTGTTACAGGGTTTTGTATCAAAATTGGTGAATCTCTTGTCTCATGGAAATCAAAAAAATAGAGTACGGTTTCAAGATCTTCAGCTGAAGCAGAATACAGGAGTATGGCTGCTACAGTCTCAGAATTGGTATGGTTAACTGGTTTACTACAAGAACTTGGACATGATGAACTAAGACCAGCAGAGATGTATTGTGACAGCAAGGCTGCAATACACATTGCTTCAAATCCAATGTTCCATGAGAGAACAAAACATATTGAGATAGACTGCCATCTTGTTCGTGAAAAGGTGCAGAAAGGTCTTCTTATCACAAAATATATCTCTTCAAATGAACAAGTGGCAGACATAATGACAAAAGGATTAGCAGCATATCAACATAAGTATCTCCTTGCCAAGTTGGGAGTTCTGGATATACATCACTCTCCAACTTAAGGGGGAGTGTTAAGAAGAGAAGTCAGTACAAGCAGGAAGTTAGCTTAACAGAAGTCAGTACAAGCTACAGAAGAAGGAAGTTAGCTTGAAAAGCAGTTGAACAGTTGGACAACTCAGCAATTAGTTAGTTTGTTAATCTAGCTTATTAGTTTTTTGTTTTAAGTAGTTGTAGATTTGTTACAAAGTAGTTAGAACTCTTGATGTATAAATATGGACTCTTCCTGTTACAGAATGGAGATGAAAACGTGAGTCAATACAGTTTTCAATGATAATCCTTTCATGCTTATGATTCAGCATATAATCAACAAAGTGAGAATAATCAGCTAGCTTACTAGTCCACATCTCCATCGGCGTCTTCAGATCAATTGCGGTTGATAGTGATCGATTAATCACATAACAGGCAATCTTGACTGCTTCTGCCCAAAACGACTGGGCCATCCTTGCTGTACTTAGCATCTCTCTTGTTCGTTCTAACAAGGTTCTGTTCATCTACTCTGCTACTCCATTTTGTAGTGGAGTGTATGCCACCGTGAACTGTTTCTTTATACCTTCTTGTTAACAAAAATTATTAAATTCATCACTATTATATTATTCTACGTTATCTATTCTTAAATATTTGATCTTCTTTGGATTCAAATTCCACCCGCGCTTTGAATATCTTGAAAAGTGTAAATACATCTGTGTTCCGTCAAATTGTCTCAAAGACAATAGATTTTTCTTAAGGCCCTTCACATGTCGTACCTCTTGGATGGTGCGAACCGTACCATCATACATCTTCATTTTGATGGTACCAATACCAATAATTTCCAATGCAATTTCAATGCATTATTATCTCCCATGAATATAGATCCCCCTAGAATAAGTTTATATTGGTAGAACTATTCTCTTCGGGAGGTCATATGCCATGTTGCTGCTTGGTCCATAAAACAAATATCAGCAAATCTTCTTCTGTCTTTAGCAATAATTGTTGCCTCATTGTATAAAATTTCACCATTATTTGAGGCACTTGCTACACAACCCTAAGGTTTTGATGACTTAGAATCTTTTCTTTTGGCTTCTTCATACTTCTTAAGATGCCAACACTCCCTTTGTAATGCTCTTTCTTGCCACAGTTACGACATTTGATATTTTTCTTACTTCTGTATTTTGATCTACTCTAATTTTGACTCCCACTGGGACCAAATTCTGTTGAACTCCTCTCATCATCATCAAAGCTTCGGCTTGCTGTGAGCTTCCTAGTCTATCTTCTTTGCTCTTGCACTGACTTTCTTCTTCAAGATCCGCTGCTGCAATTTCATCGAAGACTAGTACTTCTATGCTGTTGGTTAAGTTGATGATGAGTTGATCATATGAATCAGGTAGACTCTGAAGTAGAATTTCAGCACATTCTCTCATCTCTATGTTATGCCCCATTGCTGTAAGTTATGAAAATAGATTGTTGAGGGTGTTGATGTGGTCGGTCACTGCTATCGACTCCATCATTCAAAGGATGTAAAGTCTTCTCTTCAAGAAGATTTTGTTGTGTAGTGATTTAGTCTCGTATAATTTTGTTAAGAGTGTACCATATCTCTTTTGTTGTCTTCTTCTCCGCCACACTTTGATAATACTCCTTTGGCTAGTGCTAAATACAGATTAGCAATAGCATTGCCATCCATCTCGTTCCACTTGCCATCGTCAAAGATCTCCATGGGCCTATCTCCAATTGCTATCAAGCAGTTATCTTTTCTCAAAACTGCTTTTATTCTCATTTTCCACGATGATAAATTATTCCCATTGAATTTTTCTATTTCACACTTGGTCGCCATTGTTGAAGATGCCTCTTTCTCCACTAACTGGGTCTGACTATAGCACGAAAACCAATTATAAACCTGGCTCTAATACCATCATTGTGATGTTATTGTACCGGACACCCAATTACAATTGAAGCAGAAGCTATAAAAACAAGAATTTTAGAAAAGTTCCCTAGGTAAACTCATACAAAACAGAGGCAAATTGTAGAAAGATTTCAATATAGCAAAAGGATACAATAATTTCTCTCTCTTCCACTGTTTTTACAAACACAAATCCTATGGGACTACTACACATACCATAAATTCAATCATATTTATAAGATTTCATAGGCGATTGTTGGTAAGAGAGAAATACAACTGTCCATGAGTTGTAGAAAATTCTAAGCCCCTTTGACCTATTCAATTACTTAATTCAGTGAACAACCTTATTGATAAGGTTGCTGCCTATGTTTTGACCTTTCGCCCAATCACAGAAGTGACTTTAGTTTAACAATTGGTCGCAATTATTTCCGCATTTCCCGCAGCTATAACTGCCTAAGAATTCTTCACACTTTGTTTCTTGAATTATTTAAACCCTAACATTTCAAACATCTTTGGATTGAATTTTCATTTTTGCTGCACATGGTTTGAGTAGTAAAGGCATATGATCAAAATTTGGTAATTTCGATATTGCTGCTTTCAACCATGGGAGATTACAGAAACCAAAAGAAATAAAATAATAAATTAGTCTTCTTTTTGAGTCTGTATTATGCTAAGTGGATGCATTCGCTCCCCGCAAATTTGTCACGAACTAGATAAGGATTTTATTATTTATATTTAACATTTTTTTTAAATAAATTTATTTGGAATTAGACATATAGCTTAACATGCCCCGTCATATACTGGGCAATGTATCCAATTATACAAAATTTTTTTAAAATAAAGTAAAAGAAGTTCTGATATGATTTGAATTCCATACTTCTCTATTATTTTTTTTAAAAAAATTAAATCAATGGAACAATGCATTATTATTGCTTTTCGTATGTTAATAATAAGTGATTATATAAAAATTGCATTAAATTTTGCTGGGAGACTCCATCCTTAGAAACAAGTTTTGAATTTGTACATGTATCAGCTTGTTTAAAATTTTGGGGAAAATTTATTTGCAACAAATAATTACTTTTGTATGTAAATTTTTAGTAGTTTAACTATGTGTGTGATAATTTTAGAGGTCGCTCTTTTGAGAAATTTTATTTTACTATGAAAAAGAATTTTTTTAAAAAAAAAATCCTTAAAAAAATTTATGCCCTAGAAATTACTTCTTTAAAATAGAACAAAATAAAGGAAGAAAGGTGTTTATTAAAGTTTTTGGAGGTTGGATTTCTGTGTTGGAAATAAACTCAAAAATACTAAGAAAACAATAAACATAACACTTACAACTAAATCAAAAAAAAAAAAAAAGAGAGAAATAATTATTTTATAGAGTTAAACTCTACTTATGAATGCCTACAACAAATTCACTTTCTTTATTATAAATAAGTGCAAATAGTAATGGTCTATTTGGAAACCTATCCAAACATAAACACTCCTGTATTTTTCACAAATTCAAAGAATCGTCTCTGAAACGGATAAATTTCAACAAAAAAGAACTATAAATCTATAAAATATTAGTAAAAGTTTTTAAAATACTATTAAAATCTTTCACAATATTGTTGGTTTATCTTAAAATTATGATTTCTAATCCACTTTGTTCTTGTCTTTATATATTATAATTCGTACCCTAATATAGATTTTTGGTTTTGCCATTCTCTTGATGACAGAACTCTTGATGGCAGAACTATACCCATTATCATAGAACTTATTCCAGAGCATCACACCCCCATACTTATCCGAACCCTGAATTCCTGGAAGAACTTGAGAGGTAAGCACATCGGCCGGAATATACCCGCCGCCCGCAGCATCAGACGATGCGGGCAGACCCAAGAAGACTTGACCAGCGGGGACCGTGGTCCACTGATCCCAACTACTAAAAAGATTATTGGCATCACTAACATATTGGCACGAAGGATTATTATAAAATTGTACCCAAACATAATCAAATAGTCCGGTACCAATTGCGGTGCCCAAATTTGCATCAGGAAATGGACACTGCGGCGCAGCAGATAAGTAAACCTGTCTTTGGGCACTATAACCAGCTAGTGCCCCAGCAAGGTCATTAAAATATTGTCCTGTGGCCTCAATATCAAAATCTATGCCATCTAAAACTGCGTCACCTAGTGGACGTGAACTAGAGTTTGTTCCTCCCAAAAAATTGTTCCACAAATAATCAGCCACTTGCTGAGCATCCGCCGTCGAGGAGAGGGAGTAGTTACCCGAGCCACCACCTAGCGAGAGAAAAACATTGATACCTTGGCGTTGGCAGGATGCTATGTCCGAGCTCAAACCAGTGCATCCGTTTGAGCTAGGGTCGCAGTGACCGGCTAGGTTGAGGACGGGGTTTCGACCACTGCCAAATGTGGTTAGGAATGCGATGTTGATGAATCGGTAATTGCCGGTGGCACATGTTTCGGCTAACGTGCCTTCATTACCGTTTTGGCCCCAATAAATTGCAATTGAGACGGATTCTGTGGGCTCGATTAGAGTGATGGCTAGGAGGGCTAGTACTAGAATGGCTGATGGTTTCTGATTAGCCATTTTTCGAATTTCGGTTTCCATTTTGTCTAGAATGTATGGGAGAGTAGAGAGTTTTTGTTTGAATTTAAAGGAGTGGCAACGAGTGAATGAGTGCCAACTGCCAAGTGGTACGTTTTAGTCCGCGAAAGTGTGGAAAATAAAACTTTCGCAATTTAAGTTGCGTGTTTTACGGGAACTCCAAACCCTTCTTTTCTTTGTTTGAATTTTTTGTGCGGGTGTCCCTATATCAGGAGTAATTGCAACCAAGTTTTAGGGGTCCCGACATTTAAAGGGCTTTCCATTTTCTTTGGGACCAGCCTAACTACTACCAAACTGGAAGTTTGTGAAGGTCCTATTACGCTCGCCTTCCTTTTGTTAATATTTTGAAGCAGCCGGACTGAGCAAAATACAACGGCTGCGAAGACTGGTCCGTTGAATCTCCACATGTGGTGTGGGCCCGTCAGGCTGCGTGCATGACCCAAGTCACCGCAAACACAAGAAGTGCGTATCCGTAGTTCATTTTAATTAATTTATAAAATTAGAATCAAATTATTCTATATTTCTAAATTTTTTATCACATAAATATTTAATTATTTTTTATGAGACATGATCAAAAAACCAAATGCAAAAGGTGTCTAATTCTGTAAAATCCACTATTTAAAGAGTCATGTTACACCTAAACATGTCAACAAACAGAAATTAATCTCTCCAAAAAATGGACACGGCCCGACATACCGAACGATTGTCATTGGCAATAATATAATCGATCTGTGACCTTCTAAGGTCTTCAATACGCTAGAGGCAACACTGCCCCTACTGCATCGACAAGGAAAAAAATCATCACTCCTCTCGGTAGAGGATAATACATGCATTTCCTAATTGAGGAAAGAGACATTTGAAATCTTATTAATAAGATAAGAAATATTCCTATATTGTCAAACTTTCTAAGTGATAAAAATCACAAATCTTCTACGAATATTCAACTATGAAATCTCGAGATCTCTAGATCTCTTCACAGAAAAACTAGGGTTATAACGCTCCGAATACACATGACTCTGATGGCATCCATATATATAAGCTTTCGATATGTCGAAATCCAGGTACGCTCTCGAAAACCAAACACTTGACACACAAGTCACAAGATTATCAGTTCTTTCTCTTTTTTGCTCTCAATCTGTTTCACTCAATCGAAAATCATTCTATTTAACTTGAGTGTCGGAACCTTCCCCGCCGAAATACCCTCCGATGGTCTTTTGCAGGTTTTGGATTATCTTCTAAAGTAATTGTTCAAGTTAGAAGGAGTCAAAATTTATGAAGTCAAAACCCACCTCCAACAGATTAGTGTTGTCCGTGGGAAACAGACTAAAGTCATTTCAATAAACATACCGAGATTCCAAATGATCATTTCTCCGAAGAGAAGAACTAGAACTGCCTCAAAAGCCGCTTCAATGGCAAATGGGCATATTGCAACCCTGACAAATGTCGCACTACTAGCGACATCCACTTATCTCGAGGGTAACCCTGCTGTTCATCCTCAATCCCCTCATCAAGAGCAAGTCTCGCAACCTACACCTCAAGATCATCTGATATGCCTCCTATGCCAACATCTCCAAAACGAGCCAATTGTCCTCAGCTGGAAAGGTTAGAGTTCAAAATACAAAATATAAGCAAACAACTAGAATGATTCAATCATGCCATCAGACCAGAAGGATAATTTTTCGCAGGGGGATTGGGACATATACGCTCTCGGTAGTTAATGCCTCGTCCAAATTATGGACCATCAATAACCTCCCATCATTGACCCTGATGATCTGAGAAAACAAGTTGAACAACTTGCAGTTGACAAACTTAAACGAGTAGGTGCAAGAAGGGAAGAGGCCTCTTTTTATCCTTCCGACATGTTGCCTTTTGACCCGAAGATCTCTTTGGAACCGATGCCACAAGATATACTTTTACC
This sequence comes from Dillenia turbinata, assembly GCA_037126225.1. Classification (NCBI taxonomy): domain Eukaryota; kingdom Viridiplantae; phylum Streptophyta; class Magnoliopsida; order Dilleniales; family Dilleniaceae; genus Dillenia; species Dillenia turbinata. The sequence continues at coordinate 12,264,171 of JBAMMX010000015.1, forward strand.
TCTTATGGAAATGTATGACAGTACGACCAACCCCCATGACCATGCAACTCATTTCATGACAGTAATGATCTCAAAAGATATAACGGACGCTACTGTGTATAAACAATTTCCCACTACCCTCAAAGGCAACGCATTAACATGGTTTAACTCGCTTCCGCCACTTGGCATCAAAAGTTTCTCTCAACTTAGGCGACAGTTTGAGACTCACTTTATGAACAGTCAATGAGCTAAAAGGAAATCTACTTCTTTACAATCGCTATGCCAAAAAGACAATGAGCCCCTAAGAGACGTTTTGGATAAATTTAAAATCGAGATGATGAAGGTCCCAACCTTGGACCATTCTATCGTGCGGGCTGCTCTGCTCACTGGGTTGTGCCCTTCGAAATGAAAATATCTATCACTAAGAACCCCCTTCTATCATCTAAGAGTTCTATACCCGTACTGAAAAATATATTATAGTAGAAGATGCTGAAACATTCGATCGGCAAAAGAACCGATCATCTCGTGAAGAACGTAGTCGATCACCCTAGCAACCTTCTCCAAAGAAAAACCAACAAGGGCCCCTCTCCTCGCGAAGGTTTAACACTTATACCCCTTTGAATGAAACACCTAGAATAATTATAGAGAAAAATATTCTTATGAATAATATTTTTTAAAATAATATAACATAATTCATCATTTGAATATTACAAAAATGCAAGAAAAAAAAGAATTAATTAAATTAGATTTTTTAATAAAAAATATTAAAATAATACTAGTTCGGTTCAAATCGAATCGAACCGATTTAAAAATATTAAACCGCAATCGAATCAAAATAATTACGGTTCAGTTCGGTTTGAACCAAAAATTTTTTTAAAAGAAAAAAACCAAACCAAACCGAAAATTTCAATTCGCTTCGGTTCAGGATAATGGTTTAACCCTAACCACTTGCACCCCTACTAACATCCCTACCAATGTCTTTCCAACTCACAACTTACACCCCTAAAGTTATTCGTGGACGGATGCAGATGAATGCGTGATTGCACCCATCTACTACTAAACATATGAAGATCAAGTTCAGAATTCCCCTAAGTGTCAGGACCTTATCATGTAACTCGGAGCCTCCTACGCTCCTGTTCAAGAAAACTCTGAGCTTTTCCCCTTTTTGTAGTCATTCCTATAGCATCCCTTAGCGGACAATTCTTGATACTCTCTGTCAACTTCTGAACTACTTGATGTTGATTTTCTCTCACAACGACGTGATCTTCTTTTGATGAACAGATTGTGATAAATTGAATCGTCAAGTGGGACCTATCATTGGGATATATCTCCCTGAATAGACTTGTGTCGTCCTAACCTATTATTGGGATCTATCTCCCCGAACGGGACAGTATCGCCCTGACCGATCATTGGGATCTATCTCTCCGAATGGACATGCGTCACCCTGATTTATTATTGAGATTTATCTCCCTAAACAAGCCCACATCACCCTAACCTATTGTTAGGATCTATCTTCCTAAACGGATGAACGTCGTCCTGACCTATTATTAGGATCTATCTCTCTAAATGGGTCTGCGTCGCTTTGACCTATCGTTGAGATCTATCTTCCCGAGTGGGTCAGCATCGCCCTGACCTGTCATTAGATCTATCACCCTGAACGGATCTGCGTTGCTCTAACCTATCATTGGGATTTATCTCCCCAAATGGATCAGCATCGCCTTGACCTATCATTAGGATTTATCTTCCCGAATGGGACTATATCGTCTTAACCTATCATTGGGATCTATCTCTCCAAACGAAATAACGTTACCGTGACCTATCATTGGAATCTATCACCCCAAACAAACTTGTGTTGCCCTGACCAATTGTTGGGATTCATCTCCCTAAATGGGCCAGCGTCGTCCTGACCTATCGTTGGGATTTATCTCTCCAAACGGGTTTACGTCGCCCTAACCTATCATCGGGTTCTATCTCCCCAAGCAGGCCAGCATCACCTTGACCTATCATTGGAATCTATCTCCTTGAACGGACCTGTTATCTCCTTGAACGGACCTACATCGCCCTAACCTATCGTTGGGATCGATTTCCCGAATAGGCCTATGTCGTGCAAACCTATCATTGGAATTCGGACGAACCCATATCACCCCAGCCTATCATTGAAGAGCACTTTCATCAGCCGAGACATTACCGATGAGATTTGTAGGACATGTACCCCTTACCAACAAACGATATCAGGTTCATCTGACATACAGAATTCATGAAAAAAGCTGATGGAGACCTAACTCCCAGAATGATAACTATATCCCCTTCTATTGAACGAAAGTGCACACAAATGAAACCTACTCTCAAATGATCAGGAAAACACCCCTCGTAAAGCATATATGTGACACAATGATGCAAAAATATTTCTTGGATAGAAATTTCATAGTACAAAAATTATATAAAGTTAGAGGGAACGGGGGAAATGCCAAAACCTCCCAAGAGGAAGGCTCTACGACTATCTAAACCATAGCTAATCCAACGATATCACCGACTGGATCAATAGGGACCGAACCTTGACCCGTCGCCTCTTGATTCATTACCTCCTCAACAGAGAGCAAAACTTCATATAGACCGATTTGATGAATTATCTCCTCAGCACACTTCAATCTTTCGAGCAACTTGCGATGGGATTGCCTATTGGCCACAACATCCCTAGTGATGGATCCCTCAAGCTCGACTATCTTCTGTTCTGACGCTTAGAGAGACCCCTCCTATAATCGGACTAATGTTTCAGCAGTCATCAGACTTGCCTTGCGGAGCTGCACTTCTACTTGTAGTTCTCCATAACACTTTACAACATGGCCAATTACCATTACAAACACTGATCTTCTCATCCTTCTCAACGAGCAAAGCACTTGAGGATTTCTCTGCCTCTGCATCTTTCTCCCTCTGTTCGAGTGCATCCTGCAGCACCAAGATCTGATTACCCAACTAATTAATGTGCTTTCCCGATAGCTTCCTATGCTGCCTCTGGAGTTCCGTTAAGGCCGCAGTTTACAAAGAAAAAATTAAGTCAGTTAAGGTTAAATGAAAACAAATAAAATGAGCTTGAGTGAGAAACAACACCTTTAGGTTAAGAGATTGAAGAGTTTTGTCATCCTGCTCCTGAGACATCCTGTTTAATTTTAGTTCAGAATGATGAAAATTAAACCATTCGGCCAACAGAAATGCCTTAACAGTATCAACATAGTTGTACTAATACCCCCTACACAGATGGCAATCGATCCCTCCTCCTGTAAATCCCTTTGCCTATCGAAAGACCTTACAAGAATAAGCAGAGGAAGAGTAGCTTTGTCCGCTCTCTCACGCGAAGAGCATTGGGGCTCCCCGAGCGAGAGCCTAGATATCTCACTCACGGGGGCAATAGGAATATCTGACTCCTTCGATGGCCCTTCCTATATCACTAGGGCAGAAACATCTACCAATCCCTCTGTTTCGGGAACTTCCCTAATTAGGGCACCTTTTTCAGCATCTCCTGCAGATGAAGATGTGTCAAGTGACAAGCTATCGACTCCCTCTGATCTTGTCCTTGTCGGCTCAGAATGACCAGATGTCGTGCGAGATGTACAGTCCTTGGCCTCTCTAGATCCCCCTCACCTGCAGACGGTTTGGGCATTTTAACTTTTCTCCTATTCAATGAAGGGGAGGAGACCTTCGGCGACCAAACTTTAGGAGACTTATCGACTTCCTCCAAAGGCCTTTTGGCATTTAACATCACCCGCTGGGCAGTCAAGACCTCTTTCAAATCGATATCCTCCATAGAAATCAAAACATCGACCAACTTTTCTCCTTCCTTACCAATAGAAAAGGCCTATCGATTTTCCTCTTTTCATCGATCAATAAGCCCTCCAAAGATAGCATTTGATCCTCACAAGAGAGTCCACCCAGATGTTACGCTGAGTAGACTCACAGCAGTTGCCAACAGATCACAAGAAATGAGAATGACGAGAAGGGATAAAAGGTTTTATCCTCAGTGATGACACCTGATCAGCGCTAGGTAACGCTGGCATGAGATCCCTATTTAAAAACTTCACAAAGAAGTACTTGTGCATCCAGTATTTGTCTTTTGATTTGCTATAATAAAACTTCCAATTAGATTCGTGACGAGTTTGCAACTTGTACCAACCCCGGATAGAGCCCTTACTTCCATATCTTATCAACAAGAAAAGAACCACTAGAATCTCTAGATCAAAATGAAGGCGATAGAAGCCTAACAAAGAGATTACTATAACCACCAAGAACCAGGCACTAGGGAGGAGCAAAGTGGGCTAAATATTCCAATAGTGCATTATTTGCCCAGTCGGGAATGTATATGGGATTTTCATACCATACTTTACGAATTGCTTGTATATGGGGACGCAACCCTTCGGTGCCCTATTCGACCTATCCTCCTCCGCAGTCATTGTGCTTCTTATGTCATTGATACTCTGGTGGGACAAAAAAGAAGAATCCTTTGGCATTTTCTCAAAGAAAATTTTCATACGAAAAGAGCAATTCGCAGAGAGAAAGGAGAATATGGAAACGTCCAACACCCTCAAACGTCAGACCTTATAAAGCATGTTTAAAATGATTCGCGAGATCCGAAGTAGCGCATACCGCATTAAAACTTTTGCATCTTTTCGATAGTTATCACTCATGATGTCTTTCTCACGAAATGACACTACGAGTTGAGGACAAATGATGAAACATGGTCAAAAAGCCTAATGCAAAAGGTGTCTAGCTCTGTAAAGGCCACTATCTAAAGAGGCATACTATGTCTAGACGTGTCAACAAACATGAATTAATTTCACCGAAAAGTGGACACGGCCCAACACATCGAACGATTGCCATCGGCAATAATCTAATCGATCTATGACCTTCTAAGGTTTTCAATACACTAGAGGCAACACCACCCCTACCACATCGGCAAGGGAAAAAATTATCACTCCCATCAGTAGAGGATAACACATGCGCTTCCCAATTGAGGAAGAAGACCTTTGAAATCTTATTGATAAGAAAAAAAATTTCTCCGTATTATTAAATTTTCTAAGTGATAAAAATCAAAAATTTCCTAAGAATATTCAACTATGGAATCTCGAGATCTCCAGATCTCTTCATAAGAAAACTAGAGTTACAACATCTTGGATACACACAAATCTGATGACACTCATATATATAAGCTTTCGGCATGCCGAAACCCAGGTACACAATCGGAGACCCAACACTTGACACATAAGTCAAAGGGTTATCAGTTCTTTTTCTCTTTGGCTCTCAGTCTGTTTCACTCCCATCGAAAACTGTTCTATCTAATTTAAACATTGGAATCTCCCCCACCAAAACACCCTCTAATGGTTTTTTGTAAGTTTTGTATCATCTCTCAAAACAACTATTCGAGTCAAAAGGAACAGAAATCTATGGAGTCAAAATTCATCTTCAACAACTTTGATTTGAAATTAATATTTATTTGGTCTATTTATCATTATTCTTACAAATTCCGATGTTATTAATTTTTCCTACTTTTTTCTCCACCGAAAAGGATATAGGAAGGTAAGGAGTATAAGACTTCCCTACGAGATTAGTTGACGGAGGGAGTTTATCTATTAAAGAGAAAGGAAAGTCATGGTAATTCAAAAATAGAGGGAATTGTTATGATAATTGTGTTTGGTGTAATTGTGTTGTGGGAATCTTAAATTGATGAAAATGAGCTCTCTTGATGATATTTATATGCTTTCATACCTTACCTCGTGTCTAAGGTTAGCTCACATGTCTACAATGTCCGTCTTGTAACTCAACTTATAACTTACGGCATTCATACCGTTCATATGCTTCAATTCAATTATGTACGAAAACAACATATAGCCACAACATCACACCAAAAAAGAATATCTGCACAACATTAAAGAGGAAGTTAAAAGATATTGCCTGCATATGGAGGGAATTGTAATGATGATTGTGTCCCCCCCCCCCCCTTTCAAAAAAAAATATTGTATTTTATTTTTTATAATTTTTAAAAAATATATTAAAATTTTATTTTGTATGAGAAAAAAATCGAAAGGGACAAAGTAATATTTCCTGATTTATTTTATTATTACTATTACTATTATTATTGGTATGCACAACATGCAAAAATATAAGAAAATATTTGTTACTAATTTGTTTTCGTAGAAATACCCAAATAATAAAGAACTCTTATTCAAATATTTTTCTTGAGATCGAGATCTAGTATTTAAATTTTCATGAGCATATGCATTTCTGCGATTTTCATAATCCTATGTAACCAAAAAGAAGGAAAAAAAATAAAAAAGATTTGCTACTAATTTTATGTAAAATAACATCGCTGGGAGTGGGAATTTGGAACAATTTGGCAATGACAAAAACTCATGGATTTATTACTTAATTATCTTTAGAGGGCGCTTGATTTGCAATTTGAATTGGATTTGAAATCAAAAATTTTAAAAATAGATTTTAGAAATTCATATCATCACTTGGTTTTCATCAGAAACCTCATAATTTGGAGTTATATTTCTAAACCCTTGTTCTTGTTTCTAAACCCCACAATTTTTCGTATCTTAAAAGATATTTTTTAAAAAGAAAAAAATCCCAACTAAATTTTTTAGTTTTTGAGGTATAGTCTTACAAATTAATCATGGATTAAAATAAAATTAATATTTTTTGTGTGGAATTTATTTCTAACTTCAACTTTTAGGGCTTGGAGCTTGGGAAAAAAAAAAAGTTTATTTCCAACTCCACCAAAATTATGAAAATCTGGATCAACAAAAAAAGGTGGAATTTGCAAATGAAGTCCACTTTAGTTTTGGGGTTCACTAGCTTTACTTTTGTATGACCATTTTATCTTAATTAGTCCTAAGTGGAGGAAATTCAAGGGTAATTAAGTAAATGGAAATATTAAAAAGATGAATTCCATGTTTTGTTGTTGTTCAAGAATAGAAATCCAATGGAACTCTCCATTCTAATTTTTAATTTTAAACCCATGACATTTTTTTTGCAAATAAACCCCATACTGTAGCTCATTTTTGTAACGGGCTGACTCACCATAAGACACATGTTAAGGGCAAAACATGAATGAATTTCAAAGGGCCTTAAATTAAAACTATAAGTAAGAGAGTTACAACCCGGCCATAGGGCACTAGGCTCGACACCATTAGGCCATATCAAGTATTTTACATGTATAGCAATGTTTAATTACTGCATATCCTTCACGGTATATTGACCTCTAGACACAAACTTTATCTGTCTACCCTATCTCATTGTGCCTTGCAAAGCTTGGAATGAAAGGAAGGGGTTAGTTTCAGTAAAAGCTACATAAGGGATATAAAATATAGATGGCAACATAGTAGATTCAAAATCATTTTAATGCAAGGTACTAGAAAATAGGTACAAAACCAAGGATACATATATATCAAAATCAAATTCATCAAACCCCAATGATCATCAATTGACTCTTACAAGGGCAGCAGAATCTGAATAAAGGCTACAGATCACCCTGATTCAGCCGGTTGTAGGTCACCTTGAACCCAACTAAAGAGCTCTTTCTCTCCATATGGAATTGGAATCAAGCGACCCATTTGCAACATGCAACAGATATGCCGAGTCACACAGGCATGTACCACCGACACAATATACATATATACATACATATATATATACATACATATACATACATATATATATATACATACATATATATCTACATATATATATGTATATATATTGCTGAGTCAAATAATACGGTAAGATAAAGAGAGATAATCACAAGTTGGTTAAAATAGACCACACGTATTATCATTTCCTTGCCTGGCTACAAAAAGACACAATCACAACAATTTTGTAGCAAACAACCCTATATCATCATCATCATCACATAGCAACTAGGACTCGGTCTAATATGAGCCACATTGGGCTTACTAGGATAAGTTTGGTCTAGTTGGCCGAAGTTAGCTGAGTTGTGTCAAACCGAGTCAAGTTGGGTCAGGCAGACTTGAGTCAAACTAGATCCAACTAAACTAAATTAGGTTGACTAGGTCAAACCAAGCCATTTAGGGTCCAGGCAATAAGAACTAGGATTTTTTGGTCTCCTATAGCCATCGCAACTATGGTGAATCCATCTTAAGAAAAGACATACTGTGATCATTATTGTAACTACGATGGCCTCGTTTTAGTTATAATAACCCAAGCGAAATGCAAAAATGCGCCCCTAACCCTAACAAACACTAGAATCTCAACCTTAGGATTACTCGGAACTCTAATAGATATTAGAGAATGTGTTAAGCAAGATCTAAAACACAGAAGAGTGTGTCGAACATATAAAGAGCAGATCCAGGAAAGGACGACAGATCTTTGAGCGAACCTCTAGACCTAAACAATACAACAGCTATAATACAACAACAAAAATGGACTAAAGATTAACACTATGGTGATAGAGGGGAACATCTTACTACTTGAAAGAAAGGGAGAAATCAAGGTAGAACTCCCAAGGTTGCAAGGGTTTTGGCCATGGGGGAGCAAGAGAAGTTGAGAGAGAGAGAGAGGAGAGAAACTACGGTAAACCATAGATGTTTACCCCCCCCCCCCCCAAAAAAAATCTCCACTCTATGCATACTTCAAGCGCATTTGTTTAATGGGCTTATGAGTCATCACATTAAGCATATTCCCACCATCAACCAAGCATTATGTTTGATAAAAAGGGAAAGGGAGTGAAAGACTACAACCTTAAAATTTTCCTTCCTTTAAACATGTTTAGTATCCATAATTTACCCACCTCCAAATTTCCCTAGGTAGGGTAACACAAGGAGAAAGGAAATAAAAATTTTAAAAAAAAAAATTTATGGAGAAAATGTTTACTAAATTTATTTTCTAGAGAATGAAGATTAATAAATTAATAAATTTCGAGAAAGAAAATTTGAAATAATTTAATTTTTTAAATAAAGAAAATTAATGTATTTAGTTTTAGAGAGGAAAAACTAATTTGGTATTTTCAAAGAGTGACAATTTAAAATACATCTATTTCAAGAGAGAAAATGTGAATTGAGCCGATTTTTTTAGAGAGATGAACTTAAACATATTTTGTAACACCGAGTCATTGTAAATATTTTTATAATATAAAGAAAAAATTTTAATTTTTGTTAATTTTCGATTTTGGAGTATTTAATTTAAATTTTAGTATGTTTTACGATATCATGTTCGCGAATCGTAATAAACCTCATTTTTATGAAATTTATATTTTTAATAAAATGTGGGTGTGAAAACATATATATACGTAATTTATTTGTTTAATTATATATACATGTTAAAAAAAAAACAAACAAATAAAAGGGAAGCACATCATTTTGAATCAAAACGCTGCACTTCCCCAAATGCAATTAGGGTTTGAAAACCCTAATTGCTTCTCCTCTCCTCCCGCCGCTCTCTCTCTCTTTCTCTCGAACACTCTCTCGTACTCCGTCGCTCGCCTCCCTTCCCCACGCACAGCCACGCTCTCCCTCTCCTCCAACCACCGTCATCATAGCCTAGCCGACTTATCTCTCTCTTTCGTCTCTCTCTCTTGCCTCTCTCTCTCTCTCTCTCTCTCTCTCTCTCTCTCTCTGTTCTTGGCAGTCTCGGTCGATCGTTTCACTCTCTCTTTCGTTCGTCACTCTCACTCTGTCTCTCACGCCGCCTCCAACCACCGCGCGCGGCTTCACTCCCTCTGTTTCTGCCTCTGTTCCTCTCTCGGTTTTCACTTTCTCCCCTTCGCCCGCTGTCGCTCCCTCATTCTATCTCTTCCTTGCTCGCACACTCGCGCGCTCTGCTCTCCCTTCGCTGAGAGCGCTTCTACGATCTTTGCAGAAGCCCTAAACCAATAGCAGTAGGAAAGCCTCCAAAACCCTAGGCCGGATCTACAGTCATCCCCTGCGTAGGTGAGGATGACAATTCTGATCAATTACATTAGGGTTTTAAATTTTCTTTGTAGTTAAGTTTAATTGCTGACGTTTATTTCAAATTGGAAGAGTTACAGGTTCTTGACTGAAATGAATGGCGCATGGGAGCTAGATCTGCGAACTGAGAAACCCTAGGTGAGGGATTTCTGATCCTCTCAATAAATTGAGCAAATCTAGGATTAAATCTAGGGTAAAGAAATCTGTATATGTTAGATTAGTTTATGATGTATTTTCTGATATTTTATATATAATTAGTGAAGTTAAGTATTGCATAATTCATAAATTAAACTCTTTGATACGGAAAAAGCATGCTAAGAGATGCTAGAAGCATGTTGGGTTGAAGTGAGGAGGTTTCTTAGAGTTTAAATCGAAATATGCATGAAAAGTGTTATAATTATGTGAAATTGGAAGAAAATTGGGAAAATTTAGAAATATTGGTACTTAAAGTCCATTAAAAATGTAAATGATCTTCGGGTGATGAAATCAGCATTTAGAAATTTTAGATGTGTAATTAAGGGTAAATTAAATTAGGAAAATGTGAAAACCCTTATTATATGGATTTTATTTGATGATAATTATAATATTTGATTAGGTTAATCATTTTGGGAAGTTGAAAGGATTCAAATCGAATTAGATTGATAATTAGAGAGTAAATACCCTCTCTAGAAATGAATGGATGGTTCATTGTATTCATGAATGAGTAACATGTTTTAAAATCGTTTTATAAATGATTTTAAAAGGTTTTATATGTTTTATATAAATTGTTTTGTGTCTGTGGGCTGTCTGAACTGCATTGTAAAATAAAAATGTATCCATTGTATTTAAGAATGCTTATGTGTCGTATGTTATTTGATATTGCTCTATGAATTGATTTGGCATGAGATTATTGATTATTTAATGGAAAATTATGGCACATTGTTGCGAAATGGATTGAGAAATGAAAGGGTACTAGATTGTAAATGACTATAGTCATTCCCACCACGGAGCGACCCGACGGGGTGGCGTGGTTTGGGGTTTTGGATGTGCGGGGGAGTTAGACGTCCCTCCTTCTATCGAAGTCGTGCTATATCTGGTGCACCCGGGTAAGGTACGAGTCAACGCCAAGGAATGGGGTATGTTTTGAAACATTGGATGGAAAAACCCCTTGGTGGGCTTTCGTCTGAGTTTGGTCGCCCTAAGACGGAAGTGATTTTGATGGGACCCAGGATTTTCTGAAAAGATGATTGATATGGATGCATATTTTATAAATTGTGATTTATCGAAATGTTTTATGCATATGAACTGCTATTTATGAAATATGTTTTGACTGCCTCACATTCACCCCTTGTTTATGAATACAATCACACAATTGCACTCCACTCACTGAGTATTCCCCAATACTCCCCCTCATCTTTCCATCTTTTTCAGAGGATTCTTAGTTCGAGGATTGGACGTCGGAGCTTACGAAATATTTTTTTGCAGATTGTATAGGTATTTGGCATATGCAAGATTTTTGAAAAATCATAGTTTTCAGTACCATGAAAAAAGGGAAGTCTGTACACTCCATACCGTGCAGATTTTATTGATACTAGCTGAGTTCTTGGCAAGTGTTGATAAAATCCGACGATTTTTAATTTGTACCTCATTATTTTGATTGCTATATTATTGAAAAACTGTTTTATTCTGTACTGGGACATTTGGATTATAATTGTTGGTTTTTGCTATTTTTCTTTGATTTTGTGAAGTTCTGTACATCTCATACCATTAGGATTTTACCGATATTGACATGTTTTCTTTGGGTAAGCGTTGGTAAAATCCGACGGCTATGTTTTGGGACTTCTTGTTTGTTAAATGCTTTATTTGTGTTGAAAATTTTGGGTGGCTAGGATGGCCACATCGCATACGTGCATGTACAGGTTCTTACTCCCCGATGTGTGCTGATGTGTACTCGTGCATGTACAGGTTCCCACTCCCCGATGTGTGTTGATGTATGATTGCATGTACAGGATCCCACTCCCCGATATGTGCCGATGTGTGTGTGTTTGTACGTTCAGAGATGAGCCGAATAGACTCCTTGCATGTGTATTATTTATATGATTTTTTGTTTTGAAGAATTTTATGCTTATTGATGATTTATTGTAAATTTGATAGCCTTGCGGAGTCCCGATATATAGGGAGGTTCTTTCCGTGTACCGAAACGACGCGACGGTTGTCGCATGATCGATCTAAGAATCGGGGTGTGACATATTTATTTTTAGAGAGAGATTTTTTTTTATAGAGAGAAAAAACTTAAATGATTGTATTTGGAGATAAAAGAATCTGAACTAAAGTTTTTTAGTTTAAAAAAAAGTAATTTGCTTAGTTGTAAAGAAAGAAAAACTAATTTTGGTTTTTGTAGAGAAAACTAATGTATTTCCTTTAAAAAAATAAATTTATTTATAGAGAGGAAATTTAAAATCAATGAGTTTTGAGAGAGATGGGAATTAAATTGAATTTTTAGACAAAAAAAAATTAATATTTTTTGCTTTACAAAGAAAAAAACAATTTTAGTTTTCTTAGAGAGGGAAAACATAAAATCAATGAGATTGGAGAGATAAATTGAGAATTAAATTGATTTTTTAGGAAAAGTTTAATAATTTTATTTTTTAAGAGATAAAAACTAATTTTAATTTTTTAATAGAAAATTTTAGAATCCATATGTTTGGAAAGAAAAAAATTTGAATTAAATGGCTTGTTTAAAGAGAGAAAATTAATATGTATTTAGTTTTACATAGAGATTTTTTTTTTTTTTTTTTGAAAGAGAAAACTTGATCAATGTGAAGAAAAAATATGAGATAAATTGATTTTTATATTTAATATTTTTTCTCTATCATTTTGTCTTATATATCAAATACTAAATTTGTTCACCTTTATTTAGTTCATATTTAATATTTAATAAATTGATTTAAAAGTAAATATTTTTTATTTATTTAATTTTTCATAATTATGTTAAGAAAATTTTAGGTTTACAGTTACCGTCTATTTTATAAAATATTAACTGTGTTGCATTTTCATCTTTTACGAGGAAACACAGGTAATTGATATAAGAAAATATATTGAAATATTATAAAAAATAAATCACAAAAGTCTTTAAAAGTTAGTGATGCAACATTAAAATCTTTTCTTATCACATTTCTTCCTCCCTCTCTCTCCCCCCGTGTAAAAGCATGCGCCTGTGTAGTTCGATGAATATATATTCTGTAATATTTTAGGAATTTTTCCAATTCTTGAATATATACATATATAGTTCGATTTAAGTTCAATTTAAATAAATTTTCTTTTATTTTGTTATATATATATATATATATATATTAGACCCCTCCAATGAGAAATTGTGGACTCCTCTTTGGATTAAACATACAATAATGTTGTTTAACAACTAGATGGGTCTCCATTTACAAAAATAGACTTTCATGACCAAGCTACAACTAAGACTCGATGTACCAGAACATAGGGTTAGAGAGCAATTGGATGGAATTAAAGAGCAATTTGGTCTAGTCTCCAATAAAATGCAAAGATTGAAGGCCTCTAGGAAGCAAGGCAGGGGACGGACTAAGGCAAAAATCAAGGGTTACGACACTAACTGCTCAAAAGAGTACATGCACAAAATGCAAATTTAGAATTCGACATGAATAGACTAGGTTTGTAGACTTAAAACCTTCTAAAATGAATTAAGCTAACATTCTTGATTCTCATGTATGTCTCTCGATCTAAAGAGCACTGCATCAAGATGTTACAATTTCAAATAAATCAGACTCATTTTTCACTAAGTTTCAAGCAATTCATTTCTTGAAACCATCAAAACATGATAAGAGTGACATGGGCATTTTATTTCTCATAATTCAATAAACATAGCTTGCATACAACTTTTATTATGCCAATTATTATCAAAGTGGCATGCTTTTATCTTATGTTTCACTTCAGCGGTACCACTTTTAAGTGAAGCAACTGTAAAATTTAGCTTTTGATGTATAGGTTTGTCAACTATCTTATAAATTCTACCCTACATAGGAAGAAGGTGGAGGTAGCTCGAAGAAGAAGGAAGGGGTTTGGATGACAACTGCGCGGCGGTCGGCTAAACCAGAGAGAAAGACTGATAAAGAAAGAAGAGATAGTGAGTGGTGTTTGGGAAGATGGGAGGCAAATGACGCTGCAGGTGGGTAATACTAGACTGTAAAACCCACCTCAAACGCCATTACATCAGGCCAACAATGCCACTGCAGCCCCATATCCTAGAGGCCCATTTACAAAAAGAATGTTCTATTATCGATTTCAAAATTCAAGAACTTTAAAATATGAAATTGAAATTCGCGGGCTTCTTCAAAAAGTGACCTATGGATCAGGAATCGCACGTTATTCGCCTAACATAACGAGCAGTTATAATCATATTATTCAGTGAATTGTTTATAATTAATAATTTTTGTTCATGTGAATATTTTAAACTTCTTAAAATATTATCTAAGAGGCACTATTACGTATCTCTCGATCCTTTATAATAGACAGTTTAAGGGATAGAGTTTTTCCATTTCCATTCTTTTTTTCTTGATTCGATTCTGTTTGATTATATCTCTATGTATCAAAAAAAAAAAAAAGTAATCCCGTGCTAGTTCTTCTAGACATGGCAGATAGGTCTAGCCCGAATGGGTACCTGATGTGTTGGGTCTTATTGAACCCATGCCAAATTCCAACATTTCATTATGTACATATCTATGATTTTTATTTTTAAGAAAAATAACTACATGTTCTTAACAATATAATAAAAGAAATAATGATATCTTCTCAACATATTTTATGGTTTTCAACTTGTGTTCTTGATATGAAATGTACTTCCTCAATTTATATACGAAACTATGAAAATGAAAATATAAAGATAATAGAGTCTTCAAAGAAACATGAAAATATAAGGTGTATTAAAGTCAAAATATTTAAAGCATTATTGATAAAATAATAAGATATTAAATGAAAGAGAAAAGTCATGATTGTGTCGTCCAACATAGCGGGTGCATCAGCTCTTCGTGCTCGCGCTCATATCTCCCTTGACCTCTAAACTCAGGACCCAAGAGCGGCCCGTACTCGAGCATGACGAAGCACGACTTACTACTATTAATTCATCTCATGTCTAGGCGCAAGCGACCATGTAAAGTTGGGCTCCCGCGTGCTTGTGCTGGTCGACCATGGACACCCCTAGCACTAAGCATAGCAAGATTGTGGAGTGAGCAACAATTCTAAGTCCATTTTAGAGGCCCAGCGGGCTACGCTTTGCTCAAACCCAAGTAATTGTAAAGCCAGATTTAAGAACTACGAAAAAGTTGTTAAAACATTTTCGCAGGGGGTAGTAGTTACCTCACATCGGGAGAGACACTAGCCCTTGTACTCGACATTGTCCCATAGACCGTAGTCCCGACAAATCCATTTCCCCATGAACTTACAATGAATGCATCATCAATTGTATTATTTTTCATAAAACGCCAGCAACCATTGAATCCCAAAAACCCACATCTCTCTGCCGCATTTCATCAAGAACCTGACGACCCTTGACTTATCACATTTACCATATATTACAACAAGCCCCAATCCCAGAACACAAATTGGGATCATGCCCAACTTTGATTTCTCACTGCGACATGAAATCCGGCCCGAGTTGCGTATTCCCAGAGCTAGAAAAAGCAACACACAAGTCGTATGTGGGGTTATCCGGTCTGATTCCTTTTCAAAGCAAAAGAACGCTCATATAATGTGAACTAAAAGAGCATGTCCGTACATCCAAATAGTCAAAACTGAGAGGCCCGGGCAGGGCACTTTATCTTGCAATCAATCAAAGAAAGAGCAATGTGTCACTAAATGCTAAAGCAACATTGTATTTATCATCAGATTACATGGGAAAGAAAGCATTGGAGCATTCTACAATGGATGTGCTATAATTGGTAAGCGAATCATAGTATCGAGACCAAAGCATGACGCCTCCATATTTCTCACTAGTACTAATTAAAGGCAAAACATCATCACAAAGCGTCCCCGGGTCAATGTAGCCACCACTAGGAGCCGCTTCCTCGGCCGCAGGCAAACCTAAGAAGAACTCGCCGGCCGTCACCGATGAAGTCCACTGGTTCCAAGCATTTAGAAGATTAGTGGCATTCCCATCCTGGTATTGGCACGAAGGATTGTTATAAAACTGTATCTGAACATAGTCAAAAAGTCCGGTCGAAAGTGACTCATTTAGGTTTGCATCTGGGTACACACATTGAGGTGCCGCAGATAAATAAACTTCCTGTGTGTCTGTGCTGTAGTTATGGAGTAATGTTGCGAGCACATCATAGTATGAACTTTGGATTTCCATGTCAAAATCTATTCCATCAAGTATGGCATCACCTAAAGGACGAGAATCAGATTCCCCTCCTAGATAATTATTCCATAGATATACCGCGACTTCAGCAGCATCATCTGAGGAGGAAAGAGAGTAATTTCCACTACCCCCACCAAGGGATAGAAGCATTTTGATGCCTGAGTCTTGGCAATATGTGATTTGGTCACTTAAAAATGCGCAAGCACCGGTGGTTGTTGCATCACAGTGGCCGGCTAAGTTCAATTCAGGCGTCTGGCCGCCGCCAAACTTGTATAGGAAAGCTATGTTTATAAAAGCATAGTTTCCGGTGTCACAAGCATCGGTCAATGAGCCTTCGTTTCCGTTTTGGCCCCAGTAGGTGGAGATATTGGTATGAGCTTGTGAGGAGTGGTTGAAGAGGATGATGGCTAAGAGGGACAGGAAGAGGAGGGCTGATGGTGGATGAGTTGCCATTGGACGTGTCTTCTTTTATTTGTTCGGCTTTTTGTTGGCAAGGGTTTGGCACGCATTTATAGACGCCAGGAATAGGTGTTGTTGGGTAGGTCCAAGCATTTTATGCAAGAAAAAAAACGAGAGAGAAAGAGAGATTATTCGTTCAACGAAAATAAAATAAATAAATAAATAAGATATAGATATTATTCAAATCAACAAAAATAAAGAAAAGAAGTGACAGACATTATTCAACAAAAATAGTGTGGTTGGGTCGGTCCAAGCACCTTGGGCAAGAAAACAAAAATAAAGAAAATAAGAGATAGACATTATTCCACGGACGAAAATCAAAAAATAGGTTATAGACATTGGGGATTTTACAAAAAATATGAATTTTTTAAATCAAAATTAAAAAAATAGCGTGATTTTTTGATTGATTCCAGAAATCGGAATGTCGCACTCACAGTGCGCAACATCTATTGTACCCCATAGCCCAATAAGGGAAATTGGCACACAGTTGCGTGTTCGCAGGATGCGCAACTCATTACGCGCTCTGCCAGCGCGCAACTTGAAGCGCACTCTGCAATCGCGCAATAACTTGCGCGAACATAGAGCGCGACATTGCGCGCCTAAAACCCGCACCTCAGGCCTCTCTTCCATTGCGCGATCTACTTCTTTCTCTCCCAATTTTCTTGCTGCTGTCTCCTGCTACGACATACTTTGCACGAACGAAAAAGGACTCAACTTGGATTCATTGTTGCGACATCAAAGGTAACACAATCTTGTTCTCTCTCTCTTCCAATCTCTCTCATTGTGCGATCTTGTTCTCCTCTTTGAAAGCTGCATGACCGAGACTAACCTCATTAAGCTGCATGACCGAGACTGCGCGATCTTGTTCTTCTCATTAAGGTTAGGGTTTTGTCTCTATGCCTTCTCTTCTTGTCTCCTACTTATCTTTTTTCTTGAAGCATGTTAGGTTTAGGGTTAGATTTTGAGTTAGGATTAGGGTTACGGTTACGGTTACGGTTAGAGTTAGAGTTAGGGTTTTGTCTCTATGCCTTCTCTTTTTGTCTCCTGCTTTATCTTTTTTCTTGAAACATGTTAGGGTTAGTTTAGATTAAGGGTTAGGGTTAGAGTTAGGGTTAGGGTTAGGTTTTTTTTTCTTTGTTTGGTCGTTGATATAATCGTGTGATATTGTGATTTTAGAAAATATTATTTTAGATCATAATGGTCATTGTCTCTGCTCGTCTATAATGTTGAGATGTTAGAATTAGGGTTATTTCAATGTTATTAATGTCAATTCTTGGATTCATTGTATAAATCACAAAAAATGTTATGAATGTTTATGATGTTTGTCTACGGATATTGATGTTAATACTGATATTTATTGTAATTTTCATGATATTTGAAGGAAAATGACTAATAACCAAGTGAGACTTGTGCTTTATTAAGGGGGTCAAATTGGTGGATGTGAAAATGAGTATCGGTATAGTGTTGGATTTAAAACGGGTGTTGTAGTTCGTAACAATGTTGGATGGGAGGAGTTCATAAATGTATTATATCAGCAATGTAAGATTGATTTTAGGCAATTTAAGCTAAATGTTTCATGTAGATATCCTCTTTGGTCTGATAATTCTCTTTTGTATTGTGTATTACCGGTAGAGGAAGATTTTTTATCAGAGATGTTGACAATGCCTAAATATATACCAGTTTGTCATTAGTTAAACTTTTCTTAGAGCATGAACCAATTATAGCTGTTACTGTTAATGCACCAATTCTTATGGTTGAAAATGAATCAGAGGTCGCAGGTAGTTCATTTGGGAGAGACTGAGGCAGCTCATTTGATGGAATTGGAGTTAGTTCAATTGGGGGCATGACAAATTTTGGATCTTACACTGAAATGTTGACAAATGTGAATGTTGGAGATGAATGGTTATAGTATGGGGCATTTATTTCCGATGATATTGCATTGAATGCGTCTCATGAATTAGTTATGCCTATAAGAACTGAATTTGGAGAGCCCAGTTCTAGTATGCCTTATTAGGGGCAAGAGATAGATCCAGTGGATACATATGTTGAGGATGAATCGGAGGGTGAAACTTATGATGATCAGAATGACGTCGATGAAGAATATAGGGTGGATGAAGAGGAAGAAGACATCCCATGTCTATACAACATAGAGGAATGGGACATGATGGATGATGAGTATAATGACTTCAACCGTCCTACATGGGATGATGATCGCACTCAGATTTACAAATTGGGATGATTTTCAATTCCAAAGAGGGAGTTCAACAGGCTGTGAAGTGTTTGTCCATGCGACAACACAGATATTTTAAAGTTCATGAAAGTAATCAACACATGGTCGGATAATACAGCTTTTAAGTACTCTTTTGGGGGATAAATCTGGATCGATGGTGAAACTTCTATATTTGGAACTCCTACGAGATCTTGACTATGTTGGGAGTTATAGTTGGGGTAATGCAGCACTAGCGACACTCTACAGGAATATGTGTCGGGCTTCATTTGATGGTGTTAGACAGATTTCAGGACCGATACTATTTATACAGGTATTTCATCTCTATTTTTTTATTTGGTTTGTATCAATAATTTTATATAAAATGTTATGTAATTTATTTACCTTCTTTTGATCTATTTTCAGCTCTGGGTATGGGAGAGAGTGACCATGTTTACCCCTACTAGACGACACATCACTGATTCACAACCTCTTGCTCCGAACATGCCGGCCGGTCCTCGAGGATCTCAGTACGTAATAGTAATTACGTTTATCATACTAATTTTACCAGAAACTATGATGTTGTTTAACTTTCTTTAATTTAATGTTTAATCATATTTTATTAGTCGAGATGTTTCTCGTAGCTATGTGCATACGGAACAATTTGTGCTACGATCATATCGGGACCAGCTTGATCATATAAGGGATGGTGGGGTGAGTAAATTTCTTTTCCCTTGTCAGCTTGTGCACTACTTGTAATATTTATAAGTCTAACTAACACAATTTTTTTTTTAATTTCTCTGGATGCCATATTCTTATTTCGACATTAGGGCATTACCTTATTATTGTCTTGTCATGAGCAATATATGGCGAGCTAGTGTGCCTCTTATATGGTTCGAGGTCGTTGAGTTTTATTATCTTGCGAGAGTTTTACGCCAGTTTGATTATCTATAGGATATTCTCACTCCCGTACACACGAATATAGAGTTGCATCGCACTGACCGACGTGGAAAATTTGGTCATGATTGGAGTATAGAGCATGCGGCATACTTATAAGTATGGGATAACCGTCGATACCATGTCATGATCGGAGAGAAGTGTTATGATGATGATATGATGACACTTGATTACATGGCTTGGTATTGACAAATAACTCGCATATTGATTGGTAGTCCTGTACATCGATATTAGTAGGTTTCCGGCTGACCGCAGATGACGTGACATTTATGGTAAGTCATAAGCACTTGATCATTTTATAATACTTTTATTCTTTACTTAATGTTTCTATACTTACAAATATATTTTTTTTGTAGTGCTACCAACTCGAGGATCTCCATTTAGTAGCATCTGATGTGTGGATCCTCGAGTTGGTTATATCAAAAATGGCATATGGCATTCATTGCAGCACTTCGGACATACAGTACTTCAGAGAGATCGTCCTTCGACATCTACATAGGGATATATTGATCCAGACGTTCCCTCTACTTCTGGTGCTGTGGGTGCCTTTGAGGAGTATATAGAGACGCAGATATATTCGTATCTGACTCTTACACCCACTCCGACATTTACACAAACACCTGCATTCGAGGTGCATTTAGATACTCAGATATATTCGTATCTGACTCCTACACCTACCTCCACGTTTACACAGACACCTGCCTTCGAGGAGCATGACGACGTTGCACCAAGTGAGTCTCCACAATTTAATGTTTATCAGCGGCGGAGGCGGCATCGATATTCAGAGGATAGTACAACTGCTGCGATTCAATTTTTCGAGACTCATGAGGATATGCAAGCTCCAGTTTCAGCTCCCACTAGACGTCAGCCGCGTAGAAATGCTACACGACCTCCGTGCGATACTTAGTGTAGTTTCTCATATTTATGTATATCGGTGTTTTTTTATGTATTACATTCTAACTTTGTAACTTAAAAATCTATTAATTGTAATTTTATAACTTTTATTTCATATTTATGTGGATATTGGTGTTTATTCTTGCTATTGGAGTATTGATTGATATTTTGGGAGTTTGGTATTTATGAAGTTTGGTGATTGATATTTGTGAAGTTTGGTGATGTTTTTGGAGTTTGGTATTTATGAAGTTTGATGATTGATATTTTTGAATTTTGATATTTTTGGAGTTTGGTTATTATGTCAGAATTAAGTTTTGTCTGCAGTTTGGTATTGGTAGATTGATGGATGTGGTAAATGTCTTATTGCTGTGGCAAATGTCTAATTGCTGTGGCTCAATGTAGTTTTTGTGAAGTTTTTATTACAGGATGGCTATGTAGGATAGCTGAATGCAGAAGCAGAATGGGGTGGGAATAGTGTTGTTTGGTTGCACGATTGGTGAGTGCACAACTAGTTGACCGATCTGGGATCGCGCAACTTGTTGCTCGCTCTGATATAGCGCAATTGGTTGCGTGCTCTGGGATTGCGTAACTGATTGTACTCTGGGAATGCGCAAATGGTTGCACGATCTCAGATCATGCAACTAGTTACCTATTCCACTATGGATATGTACAGTGTATGTCGCACTCACAGAGTGCGACATCCCTATTTCTGGAAACAAAAAAAACCGTCCTATTTTTTTAATTTTGATTTTAAAATTTTCTATTTTTGTAAAAGCCCCGATATTATTCAATCAACAAAAATAAAGAGAAATAAGAGATAGACATTATTCGATCAACAAAAATAAAAAAGTAAGATATAGACATTATTCGATCTATGAAAATAAAAAAATAATAATAATAAACAGCATCCAAAATTTGTTGAAAATGATTTTAATACGCAACGTCTTCAAGATAATATTGATATCGACACACACACTCTCCCTCTCCTGCCAGATATAAATTGGAGTTTTATGGGATTAAGAACATGACAATGAGTAGGTTACTGATATTTAGTTGATCCTTTTGGTTTCCAGGGTCTTGCATGGTCTCAACATTCAAGCCTCCATCTAAAGTGGGAGGTAGAGAGCAATCAGTGGACATGATCACAAGGATAATTTAATTACTAAGATCTATTTTTTGAAATTACTTTTACACCCAAGTAGAATAATTAATTCATATACAAAAAAAAAAAATGTGCAATAATGAATTGTAATAATCACACAAAGAATTAAAAAAGAAAAAAAACGTTATCTTCAGTTGAAAAACGTTTTAAAAGAAGAAGAAAAACGTTTTAAAAGAAGAAAATCGACATAAACAATACTGGCAATAAAAGGTAGACATTATTCGATCAATGAAAATTTAAAAAAAAATAAGATATTGACATTATTCAATCAACAAAAATAGAAAGAAAAATAAAAGATAGACATTATTCGATCAATGAAAATAAAAAAAATAAAAAAAAAAAGATATAGACATTATGCAATCAACAAAAATAGAAAGAAAAATAAAAGATAGACATTATTCGAAAAAAAAAGATATAGACATTATTCAATCAACAAAAATAGAAAGAAAAATAAAAGATAGACATTATTTGATCAACGAAAATAAAGAAAATAAAAGATAGACATTATTCGATGAAAACAAAAAAATAAATAAATAATAATAATAAATAAGAGATAGACATTATTCAACCTACGGCATCCAAAATTTGTTGAAAATGATTTTAATAAGCTATGCATTCAAGATAATATAGATATCGACACACGCATTCTCACTCTCTCTCGTGCCAGATATAAATTGGAGTTTTATGGGATTAAGAACAAGACAATTAGTAGGTTACGGATATTTAGTTGTTCCTTTTGCTTTCCATGGTCCATGCATGGTCTCAACATTCAGGCCTCCATCCAAAGGGGGAGGTAGAGAGCAATCAGTGGACGTGATCACAGGGATAAGTTAATAACTAAGATCGATTTTTTCAAATTACATTTACACCCAAGTAAAGTAATTAATTCATATACCAAAAAAAAGTGCAATAATGAATCCTAATAATCACACAAAAAATAAAAAATATTATCTTTAATTTAAAAACGTTTTAAAAGAAGAAAAACCCTTTAAAACCTCCATGGCAATGAAAAAAGACGTTATTGGAAAACTTTCTCCCAAGAATGAGTCTTAACAATAGATCGATTTGGATTAGTTAGGGTAAAACCCCAGACACTGAGTGGTGACTCAACCAAGATACCAAAAAAAAGAAAAAGAACTCTTTAAAAAAAGAAAATAATTTTTTTGTTAAAAAAAAAAATCACCAAAATTGTGAATGGAAGATACCCATATCAAATCCTAATATAAAGAATATCAAAAAATGAATTTTTAAATTATAAAAGTTGAATTTTCATATTTTTGGCAATGCCTGATAATTTTTTTCAACTTTTTTGTAAAAAAGAAAAAAAAAGTATAAATTGTTTCTACGTTGTTGTATTATATTTGTAATCTTTATCGATTAAAGCAAAATATCTTTTTATAGAAACTGTGGAGTTTGAATGAGTAAAAATCAAAATTTTTCATAAAAATGAAAATTATTATTGTATTAATAAATGTTTATATAAAAAATTCTGCATAATCCCTGATGAATTTATGCCCAACTCTCCTAAATAGATCCTAGGTGGGATCACTCAATAAGCATCCAAACAAAATAACTAAGAGAATATTTTAATTTCATATTAATGATTTTTTTTAAATAGGAGAAGAATTTAAAGCTATACAATGTGGATAATATTCTCCATATAATCATCACTTCAAAAATTAGAACAATTAAAATTTGAATTTGCTATTTAGAAGAAAAAAAAAAAAACTGACCGGATATACTACTATATACTATGATTTTTCGTGTCATATTAATTTTTTTATAAATAATTAATTTAATTTATGTTTTTTCTATTTAAATATTGGTTTTGAACTTTCTCTTTATAAAAATTAAATTAAAATTTTCTCTCTTAAATTAAAAATATTAGTTTTTTCACTCTCTAAAAATCAATTTAATTCATATTTTCTCTCTAAATATATCAATCTTTAACTTTCTCTTTCTGTAAAACTAAATTTAGCTTTTCTCTTATTAAATAAAAATGTATTAATTTTCTCTCAAGAATTAAATTAATTCACGTTTTCTCTCTTTGAACGTATTAATTTTGAACTTCTATAAAAATTTAATTTAATTTTTCTTCTCTAAAACTAAATATATTTTAACTTTCACTATCAAGAAAATTGAATTTTTCTCTTATTAAAAGAATCAAAATTAATTTTTCTTTATCTAAAACTAAACAAAAAACTTTGAAGAGGATAATTCTTTTTAAGTAAATTAGGATAAAACTAAACAAAAATAAGAGTAGAAAATTATTATAGCTGAAATGAGAATATTAAGATGGATATGTGGTAAAACTAATAAAAATATGATTAGAAATGAAGAGATACGCAGTAAATTAAGAGCGAACTCAATTGTGGATAAGATATAAGAGTATCATTTGAGATAATTTGGACATGTACAACGAAATCTCAATGATGCACCAGTTAGGAGAATCGAGAGTTTAAATATAGAAAACTTAGTAAAACGATGAGATAGACTATTAAAAACCTGGATGTAATGTTTTCGTAAAGAAATGACAGTTAAGGGGTTAACTGAAAAGATAATTTTGGATAAAAACGAATGATGTAGGAGAATTAAAGTAAGTTAAATAATCACTTTTTATATTATAAATGTATTTGGAAAGTATGTGTGTGTATTTTTTATATTTTTATATTTTATATTTATTTTTTTTATTTTTTTTTAATATTATTATTTTTTTAGTTTTTTTGTTTTTTTTTTATTTTATATATATATATTTTTTATCATCTTATCTCTCAAACGGTCGACATCAAATTTTGAGATTAACGTTCAGATTGTTGTTATTGTTGTTGTAGATATAATTTTTCTACTCATTTGGGAATATTTTAACCCCCCTGTAATTTATATTGAAATTGAATTTTGCATAACAAATATAAGAAAAAATGAGGTGAAAAGTTACTGATATAATTTTTAGATCTCTTTTATCTTTTTTTTTATTACATAGAGATTTAAATCTGAATTTTTAGATTGAGAAAAGAGTTGTGATCATTAAATTATTTCTAAAATAGCTCTTTTTCCCTATTCAAGACGCAGGTTAGGAGCATGACATTTCGCAAGCTGCAAGAACATAATTTAAAGTATGATTCATGGCAATGGCAAGAACATCAAGCACCAAGTTTAACGAGGGCGGACGTGCATGATTACTGAGTTTCCATTTTTAACACTAATATTTCTTTCTTTTAAATTTTGTAACGTTGTTTAGGGTTTTTAGGACCCTGGTACAAATGGTGTCGGAGTTTATTATTTGTATTCTATTTTAAAAAATTTATTTAAAACTTTTACCTAGTTTATTTTTTAATTTAAATCTATTTTAACATCTTATATTTTTATTATAATTTATTGTTTAGACTTTTACCAATACAAAAGTGGAGCTTTCTATGGATTTTATTTTGGATTTTTATGTTTTTAAGGGCAGATTCCGTTTTAGCGTTTGAACCGATTAAAACCCCACCTTGTTTTCCCACCAAGTCTGAGTACTCAATTCACTCAAATCCTAATCCTTACAAAACCGAGCCCCAGAGATGGCTAACCAACACTGGTCCTATCCAATGGTGCCAAAGCTTCAATCTGATATCTACCAACGAATCATCAATTTAGTGAGATGGAATATTAAATCTTTTAATTTAATTTAAAATTCAAAACTTGAAAATATAAAAGAGTACGATTAAAAAGTCATATCCTAAATAGAGCCTTCGTAGATGTTCGAACTAGAGTGGTTGATACATGATTTTGAATTCCTGTGATGAGAACCAAACCTTCAATCTGATCTCTTACACACAAAAGGGCATCGCACATTCAACCAAAGAAAATGTACTGTCTGGGTTTTTATAGTGGAATGCAGCGCATTACTCACTCAAAGCATCATCTATTGCCAAAGAAGTCCCAGGTGCTCGAGTTTGAAGTCTAGTCTCTCCATCTTGATGTAAAATATGCTGACGGCTTGTTTGAATAATGAAAAAACCTCATCTAAGTTCTTTTTACTCTTTTTTGCTTTTAGCAAGAGTAGAGTACTAGAATAAAGCCCTTCTAAATTGAAAAAATTTAAACAATTATTGATATAACATATTTCAAGAATTGCTTCTTGTGTTTTAGATTTTTGTATTTTCACTCTGAAAGCATGTGACTGTCACTTACATTCTACACATTTTGCGATTAGTTTATCCAAATTGGTTGTGAATGGCTCAGTAAGATAATCAACAATTCCACAACAGTTGGTTGAGAGCCGATCCAAGGAGACCTAATCGAGCACTTATCTAGCAATTTGTAGGCCATTAGCATCCTCCAACATTTTTTTGTTTCTGACCCTTGCAAGAAACCTTGATGCTTTCTTGAACTATTTTTTTCCCATTCATTCGAGTGGCCAAATAGGCAGAAGGGGGAATCTATTCTCACATGGCATGGATAATTCTTTGCCCTCAATGATGTTCACCAGTAGTCTTTGGACGAGCAAACTCCATTCTGAAAATGGTGTAAACAGTTGTTATATCTGACCATGATTTCGCACTTGGCAAGCTTTGAGACAAGCTTGGCTGCAATATGGCAGTCCCCACAAATGCGGAGGCTCTTGGTAATTCTTATTGTTTCCCAGGCTTAGTACGCAAAATTGCAAATGAAATTGCCAAATTTTCACTATGAACTGCTAGATGGCACTCCTTATCTTCCTCTTCCAGATTGTGAAGTGCTGATTCTGTCTCAGGGGCATAACCAGCCTCTTTTACCTTTCCTAATAAAAGATCCAAATTTTGGGAGATTTTCTTGGACAGAGGATGTGAACAATCACCAACAAGAAACGTATGGACTTTCACATTGTGCTCCACATTGCTAACACCAGGTGTTTTCTTTTGTTCCTAATAACCGATCTTACCATCGTCACATTTTTCCATCTGCTAGCCCTTGCTTATATGTTAGACAACAAAACAAAATAACCTGCCTCCTCAGGAACCAACTGAAAAAGACTATCAGCAGCAATAAGCCCAATATCCATATTTGAGAAAACACGACAAGCACCCAAAAAGGCCCCCTAAACCCCCTCATCAGGCTGCATAGGCACCTGCCTAATGAAATCATATGCTTCATCTACTCGCCCGCACATCCTAGCAGGTCAACCATACAAGAAAAGTGCTCGATCCTTGGACTTATTTTATCCTCCTCCATCATTAATTTGAAAAAGTACCACCCCTCATCCAAAAATCTGCCTGGCTGGAAGCAGAAAGGACAAAACAAAAGCGATGGAGTCCGGTATAAGCCCAGACCTTCTCATTTTTGAAAAGACTTCGACAGCATCAGGACCTTGCCCATTCAAACCATAAGCAGATATTATTTAAGTCCATGAAACAACATCACGGGACTGCATTTTGTCAGACACCGCCCTTGCTTCTTGCAAGGATCCACACTTAGCATACATATTAACCAATGCATTCTCCACAGTCAAATTTGGCCAAAGCCCCTTTTGTTTTTTTTTTTTTTTTGGTTACACAGAGATTTGAACTCAAATCACGGGGTCAAGTAGGTTTGTGACCACTATACTGTCTCAGACTTTGGCCGAAGCCTCTTTTTTTCAACCAAGTCATGAATCTGCCTTCCAACCACCAAAGCTGAAAGATCACCACAGGCTGGAAGTAGGCTACCAACAGTCACCCCCATCAGGTTCAACCCCATGAACCTCCATCTGTAAAAACAAATCAACTGCTTCTGCAAGCATTGAATTATTCACAAAAGCTGTGATCATCACATTCAAAGAAATCAAACTCTTTTTCACCAACTACGCAAACATATCCTGAACGAACAAAACATTTTCATGGGAAGTATTTGTCACAGCCAGAGAAGCTAGACATTGTTGCTGCATCATGGCTTAGCCCTGACGACTCCATTTCCTTACAAACTTTCATTTTTCATCAAACCTCCCATTTTGAGCATGTCCAGCAACCATTGAATTCCATTGGCATTTCGTCAAGAATCCGGCGATCCTCCACAAGACAATCACATTTTCCATACAAGGCAACAAGCCCATTCCCAACAAACAAGTTTAAATCATGTCCAACTTTGATCACTGCAGCATGAATATGCAGCCCAACTTGCTGATTTTCAGAGACAGAACAAGCTTTTAAAACACAAAGGTGTGTATAAGTATAATTATCAGGTATGACTCCTTGGTAAAGCACGTTCATGTAAAGAAGAGATTTTTGGTAAAGTGATTGCTCACATAGCCTCTAATCGTGACGTTGAAGAATATAACACCCTTGTCAGGAATTTTATCGAATATGTTGCGTGCAATATCAGGTTTTTCACAAGCTACATAAGCTCTCATGAGTTTGATAGCAAAGGAAGGATATGAAGAAAGGGCTTCAGTTAGTAAGATTTTGAATTGTAAAATTTTCAATGATTTGATACCTGGGTATCGATCTAGGATTCTAGCTAAAACCTCGTCAATAAGGAGTTTGTTTTGTTCGGGCGGTTGATATGTTGGAGAGACGAAATGAGGTTTCGGAACTATTTGGTTGTTGAGAAATGGCGGATCAAACGGATTGGATTGACTATGGCTGTCATAAAATGGTTGTTTTGAAACTCAAGGACTTGAAACCGGGTCGTATTTGGGCCAGTTTTTCCTTTCCCTTTTCCCTTATTTTTTGACCAATAATGAAACATGTACGAATTTAAAATTAATTAAAATAATATAATATAAAAAATAATTCTAAAACTATGTTAAGTATTTAAAATTCTTTGTATATAAAAAAATACATAAACAATAAAAGTCAAATTTTAAAAACTCGATATATACAAAACATAAACAATATAGGTTGAGTCTTTAAAATTCAACTGTTTATATATCGAGTCTTTACGTCCATTAGTTTTAAAATTATTTTTCCTATTGTTTGTTTTAAATTTTATTTTTAAATAATATTAAATCCGTACAAACCTGGACTACTGATCTTTGGGCCAGTTTACAACATTCGTATTTAAGGTTAAATGCCAGTTTTTTTCTAACCGGACCGCACTTCTTACTGCTTCGTCTCTTTTAGGAAACGAACAGGGGGATGAAATTAGCAATAGAACACAGCAATACATATTAGGATGCAGTGAAAACCAAGGTCCAAGGAAAAGACAAGAAAAATGAACAAAAAATTAAAAAATAAAAAATAAAAAACAGAGAGAGAGAGAGAGAGCGAGTACTTCTGAAGAAAAGGGTAAAATACTAAAAGAAAAAAAAAAATGCAAAGTGTTTTTTGTAATTTTATTTATGAAAATATCAATTGTAAAGTGTCTCCGCTGAAGAATTACAAAGTCAACAACTCATAGGTTAAGGAAACTAATACAACATATTATTACCTTTTGAACACAAGGTGGAACTGGACCTTAGTTGAGTCTTCAGCTCCAAGAAAGAATGAGATTAGAAGTTAATTGTGGCGAACCAGATACTATTGTGAGGGCAAGAAGCTCTAGTAACATGATCATTTAGGTTGGCAATAAGGCATTGACACCAGCACAAAAGCAACATTCCTAGTAATTTCTGCACTCTGTTCCTGAAGGATGGGCCAAAAAAAATGTTGCTGAAGTTTGCTTCAAGTTTTAGTCCTGAAACAAAGCCTTAGAGACAGACCCAGAGGATGGACTACCACAGTCCTGGTTCTCTTCGTCAGCAGTGATACTGTGTAGCCTGCCTGAACATTTTGCCCCGGTCATGGGGGTTTCAAGTACTACATCATAGCTCGTCCTTCGCCGTGCCTTTCTTTTGAATTGTTTCTGAGATTTGATCTTTACTCCACTTGCCTTTGGCTGCTTTGGCGCCCAAACTCTCTGCAGATCAGGCATCCAGCTTGTGAAGGATGCAAATCTTCTAGCCCTCTCTCTCCTTGCTTGGGCCTCTGTTACCCTCAGATCATGCTCGTCTATCTTATTGTCATCTGAGCACATGTCATTGCTTCCCAAGGGTCGGGAAAATGCATCTTCTGTAGAGGGTTCAGAACTTCGTAAATGCCCCTCTATCTCATCCCTTTCTGGTTTGTCCCTCGAAGGCTGGTTACTATCCTCACTGTTGAGGAAGAGATTAGAAGGCTCTTCCTCACCAAATGGCAACAAGTCCATTCTTGTGTAGACTTGATTGACCACATCTCCAAGATTGTCAGCATACCTAAAATAATGTACTCAGACCTCTGAGACTATTTGCTTGTTATTCTCCATGGAAACAAATGAGATTTGTGTGCATTACAGGGTAAACCTTAATGATGAAATTAGATGCAGTCTACATATATGTTGCAGAAGAAGCAAGGAGAACATTAGGAGTAGGCAAAATTAAACAAGAGATCTGCCTCAGCAATCATGAAACACTGTAAGAGATTTTTTGTGCTTCTCTCGACATGTACGGACATTTCTTTCATGAAAGACGTAAAAGAAGAAAAGTGACTGTAACCTCAAGAAGTAGCTAAAGGTAAATTTGTGCTTGTGATTATGTAAGAAAAAAGCAGGATAACAAGTGATAACTCCAATATGAACCAATTAATGAAATTATCAAAAATTCAAGATACTGGAATAATTCTGATGACTTCATAATCTAACCATTTTCACAGGGGCGTAAAGGATATACCTGCTTTTTATGGTTCTCTCCACATATTTATCGAGGCTCAAATTACCAAAAAAGCCTCCTTCCAGATGGTACTGAATAGTCTCCAGAAACAAACAAATTTGCTTAACAAATTTCTGTTTTCTTGACCCTTCAATGTCCACTGCAACCTCGGAGCGCATTATCTCCATTCTAAATAAGATCTGCAATTCATAGCTTGTGTAGGTTAAAGGAAATATGTACAGTTGCACTAGGTCATTCTTTTCAAGGCATTTCTAATAAAAGAGCATAGTTGTGTCTCATGGATGAAGAAATGAGATAAAAGGATACTCTCTGACTAAATTCTCTGACACATCTGGCCCTAGTTCATGTGTTTGAGAATTTGCTTCAGGCTTTCTGTGCTTCCTTGCCAAATCCTTTGGTTCCTGCAGAAGAAGTTTCATAAGCTCAGCAACTACTCTGGAGCTACTGCTGATTTTTGGGTCCAGCACATTACATTCTGTCACAGGATCCATTTCATGCTTTTGATGTAGCCAGTGTATGGATTGAATTACTAATCTCTCTGCAAGAGCTCCCAGGTCCACTTCTTTTGTCTCAAGTCCATATTGAATTTTGTTAGAAATGTCACTTAAAAATGCTTCTGTACTTTCTGGGTGAGAAGCAAGAGCAGAATCATCTATGCCAGAAACTTTAGGTAATGGAGGATCCTCTTCGGTTGAGATGGATGGAAGGGCTTGCTCCACTGCAGATTGGCACAACACCATTGGTGTTCCTTCAATTTCTAGTGCACTGCTCTGAGGTGGCTTGAATGTCACAGCTACGTTCTGGTAGCAACAATGGTGCTTCTTCATCTGCTTCATCCAGCATTTTAGAAACTTCAACTTCTTTGAGGTTTTCTTTGCAAAGTAGACCTCTTCCAGATTCATATAAGTATTTTCAAATGCTGCTTCACGATATGAACTCCATGAAAGATCCTGACACCAACCTATAAATTTTCGATTCTTTCTTCTTTGACCATCACTTAAGTTATCATGCTTTGTAGAACATGAAACAGACTGCGAATCATTAGGATTGATAATGTCAACTCTGTCCGACTTTGAATCAAGTTGTTGCAAACAAGGCAAACCACAACCCCCTAGCTCATTCTGACAGTAAAATCCATTATCCATCATAAAAAGGAGAGCTGAATTGACAGACAAAGGCTTCAGGACTCCCATGCATGAACCTCCATTGTCATTTGTTAGAGAAACCAAACCCCAATAGCCTTCTCTGTAAAGGAAACTCATGAAAATTTGCCAAATGGGTGGTAAAGTTTTCCTCCCTGTAACCTCACCCATCTCACTCTTTAACATTCTAAGAACCCTATCTGCAAACCAATCTTCATAAGCTTCCTTGCTTTCTTTCTTCAATAAACCCGAGAATTCACATACCAGAATCACTTCATGCAGTCCCTCCTTAACTTTTGCATACTGATCATGCCTCTGAACTGCCTTAACATGCATTTTTACAATTCCATCCCCACACTTCTCCCAGAAGGTTTTGCCCACACCGCCGTCTTTAGACACCTTTTGGTGCACAAAACCACCAAGCCTAGATTTTGAAGGCAAGTTCAACTCAATGAAATCAAGATCACAACAGTTGCACTCCAAAGGCTTCCCACTTACATCTGTTATCTCAAGATTCAATTGCCCATGAATTTTTCTCCGAATACTAGTAGAACCAAGATAATCCAGTTGAATCCCAATATTCGGATAAATCAGTCCAAAAGGAACAATTGCAGACCCTAAAACAATAGAATCGGTTGAACAAAAACCCCAACCTAAACCCCTAACTGCATTCTCAAAAAGCCCTAAAAACTTAATTGATTCATTATTCTCATCGCTCTCTCCAACGCATTCCACATCAATCCAAGTACTATGAATGTCTCTACTAACAAAACAATCATTAACAAAACCAAAAACTTCTTGAAATTTTGAACAATACGCATTAACATTATTCACAAATTCATCGTCCAAATCCAAATTCAAGAACTCAACTAAAAATTGAGAAGATCTACGTACCGGAGAAAACAAGAGAACCAAATTAGACCGGACAAACGAATCACAATGTGTGGGTTCTAAGAGATCGTCCCAAGCATAATCGTGCACAATTGAAAGCAGACAACTGGCAATGTGAGAGGCAATTGAAGTCCTAACAGGATTTGTAACCTTTTTGGTTGTAGGGAGAGAATTTAGGGTTTTGGAGAGAGAATTTAGGGTTTCTGAAGGGCGTTCAAAGGAGAGAGAAGAGGGGGAGTTTCCGAGAAGAGACTGAAGCTTGGAGGAAGAGAGGACAGGGGAGAGAGAAGAGAAGAAGAGCTTGAAAGCGAAAAGAGAGGTAGAGAGGGAAGAGAAAGTGAGAATAGAGCGAAGAGAGGAGAGGAGAGAGAGAATGTAAGGGTTAGAATTTGGGAGGTGGAGGAGTGGGTTGAGGTCTATCAAGAGGACTATGCGTTGTGTTTTTGAGTAGTCTAGGGCATCTGCTGCCATGAATCTAGAGAGAGAATGTGGGAGCAAACCTCCTGAGAGAGAGAGAGAGTTGGAGAGATGTGGATGTGTGGTACGGACAGCGCCTGGTAAAAATGTTAGGTCTTGATGTTGGAGATCCGGACGAGGGAGAGAGAACATTTGCCCTTCCCTTTTTTCTTTTTTTAAATGGAATATTTGGGCGGGATGGCACGGACTTGGCGGCAATGCGAGAGCTAGGAAATGTTCCGTGCAACCTTTTTTCTTTTCCCCTTTATCGGCCCACACCTGTCGGGTAATTCAACACTTGCAATAGGGGTAAACCCGGAAACCCTGAAAAAAAAAATTCCAAAATTTCTAGGTTCTTTGTTTAAACATTTTTTTTTTCTTCGTTACACGATGATTAAGCTCAAGACAAAACAAGTCCAAAGACATTAATAAAGATCAACTAGCATCTCACAGTGGCAAAGCCTCTGCTATCTTCCATCAATAATTGTCTCATACAAGGAGGCGATAGACCGGAGAACGTGAAGACCAGGAGGCTTTGTATGTCGCAGATTAGTTAGAAAATTTATACATATGTTCCCCTCCTGAGGGTGTGAATTACATAGGTGGTCTCAATTAGGGGTGTTATGACATTCGGGTCGAGATCGGATATCATGATGCCCGAGCTGGGCTCGAGTATTTTTTAGCTAGGCTCGAGCTCGAGCTCAAGCTTGTCGATCTTGAATTTCTCAAGTTCGAGCTCGAAGTGTTATCAGGTGTCATCGGTAGTGTCGTCGGATAGTATCATTAAGTAGTATAATCCAGATTTGTATTTCTCGAGTTTTAGTTCGAATTCAAAGTGTCGCTAATAGTGTTATCGGATAGTGTTGTCAGGTATTTAATATATAAAAAATATTAAAAAAAAATCGGATAACTCGTCGGGTTTTCGAGATCGACACATTTGGGCTCGAGCGAGTTCGAGCTCAAGTTACCTAAGCCCGAGCTCAAGTCGAGCTTTAACCAGTTAATGTTACAGGTACCCATAACACTACCCGGATATCATAACAGCGTAGTCTCAACTTGAGTTATCATAGAAGTGCATTGTTTGACGAGAGTATAGAGGGAGTGGATGTGAGGAGCCTCATTGTTAATGTAAGAGACTAGAGTTTCAGAGCCTAACTCAATGACTATGTGTTTGAGATTCATACTGTTGGCCAGTTTATCTCTTCCATGAGATCTCATAATTTTGCAGCAAGACTGTTTGTAATGCCTATGTTGATGGTATAGCCAATAATTCATGTTGAAATTTCTTATAAAACATAAGCAGTGATGGTTTTGCAAAAAATGATGAAATTATCCTTATACAAATGACTATGCTACTTGGGCCATTCTCACTCCATTCTCCTTTTGAATTATTATCTCTCGTCTCAATTAGAATGACGTATTCGAGTCGAGTCGATTCTAAATATCCTTGTATTCGAATTCAACTCGAATTTTTTAATCCAACTTGAATTTGAACTCGAACTCAATAAATAATAATAATAAGACTCGAATTCGACTTGATTATATAATGAAACTATTCGAAATCGACTCAAAAACTCGATTTTTATATAATACATTAATATATTTTATTTAATTTAATTTTTTATATTATAATATATAATATATATTTATATATGTTATCGAACTATTGAACAAATTTTCAAGTCTAAAATTCTATTACTTGAATTTGACTCGAATGTATAATAAAACCATTTGAACTCGACTCAAATTCTATCAAAATCAAATCGACCTGAACCGTTGACCAAGCGACTCGAACTCAACTTGATTCGCATGACAACCCTAATCCCAATCAATTGATTTAGCGATTGATCCATCTATCTTTTGCTTTCCTATTTTTCTCTTTCGAAGGTCAATTTAAAAAATATATATATATCTATATCTCCTTCTGACGGATGACGACATCTCAATCCTAAGAGGAAAAGAAAAATAATAATAATAATTGAGTGAGAGAGAGAAAAAGGAATAGAGATCGAGACCTATATTGTTTTTATAACAAAAAAAGATGTATCAGTCGAGAAAAGAGTTAAAAAGAGAGTAGAAGAAAGATAAAAAAGGGTGGCCGTGTGGAAAGAAAGAAAGCGAGGGACAGAGATTACCAATCAAAACAGAAAACAATTGGTTAAAAGAAAGAAAATGAGAAAAGATATTTAATGGGCAAATGAAAGGGAAGAGAGTAGCCGAGGAAGTGTGGTATTTTGTGCAAGATAGATCTATTAATTATTTTAATTATACAAAACCACAACAATTTTATTTTTTTCACAAAAATTCGTCATGGTTTTCTAAAATATGGGTATTTTGAAATTTTCTTTTTATGGTTTTTTCCAAACTTGGGACACTAGGCACATGTTATAAATGTCAAGAAAATTTGATGAAAACAGGTTATTTGGCTAATATAATCTGACAAGTCTATGTTTGTTTTATAAAAAAGGGATTTTTGGAAAAAGAATTTTTCTTCTGTCAGAACATTTTGATTACTATAAATATTTTATTATAAAATAATATTTCAATCAACCAAAAAAAAAATTGAAGATATGACTTGTAAAAGTTTTATCCCAAGCCTATTACTACAAATTCATTTCATTTTAATTAAATATTTTATTTTATTTTATTCTGAAATAAATTATCTTATTTAGTGTCAAAAGGTAACATATGAAATACAATTCACTAACAATTAAAATAATCTTAGATTTTAAATTTTAAAATTGCAGTCTAGTATCATCAATAGAAAATTAAGTGAGACCTAAGAACGCTTGTGGAGCTGCTTTGGAAATTCTTTCTTCTTTGTCAATTGGATTGAAGTTGATATTCTTTGAGTGCATCTAAATAATAAAAAATATATTTAGTTTTAATTCTATTATATTTAAAAATTCATTTGGTTTAAAGTACAAATTTCATTAATTTGGTATGGCTCAAACTCTAGAAGTTAAATTAGGGTTGGTGTAAAAGCCTTCACACCATTGATTGATTCTATGTTTTAAATACCTATCTTTGATCGACTGAAGTCAAGATATCATAATAAAGAGTAACTTAGATCGTATTAATTTTTATGTAAGAAGATGTAATTCGATAGTTAGTATAGTAGATAATTTTAAAAAAAAAATAACGAATTCAAATATGAGGATTGATTCTAATTTATTTAATGGTTTTGTGGTGAAATTTATTTAATGGTTGTATGAAAAAAGATTATTCATGTCATGTAAATCTATACCATGAAACTTCTATTGAACCAAAAAAAAAAAAAAAACTAGTTTAAATTATTGCATTCAATTGGTCCAAGAAAGTGTAAGATTCATAAAGTAAGTTTTTCACGAAGATTCTATCGTTTTCGTTCAATTGGGAAAAGGAATGATGAAAGTAAAGAATGTCTACCAATTAAACTGTCCCTAAGGAACGATTCCACCACCCCCATGTTGTTGTGAAGTGTCTATAAGAACTTATTGACACAAATAAACATAATCTATTAATTTATACACTCAATAATTTTTTTTAGAATTCTAATAATAAATTTAGTTTATTTAGTAATTGTGTGACAAGAATTATCCCACTGTGGAGCCTTAAAGTTAGGACCACTTATCATTTAAAAAATAAAAATAGTCCTCTTTGAATCTCTCTATATTTAAAAAAAAAAAAAAAAAAAAAAAAAAAAAAAAAAAAAGAAACAGAGGTCCCAAAATCAATAATTGAAAAAATAAAATAAAATTTCCCATCTCCCCCTGGAATAACCTTCGACTTCAAGAAAGGGAACAAGAGGATAACAAGCAAAAGCACCAGTTGATGCTCAAATTCCCTCCGTGTTCTCATCTTTCCACAGGAAAAACTCTAATTCTCCCCCAAATCATCAGAAACAGAGCTGTCTTCTACAGAAGACGAGTGGCTGGGGAGGCTTCCGGACAAGAAGAAGCCTCTGTACTCTCACAGCTTGCCTTGCGCGGAGGCGTGGTTGAAGAATTTAGGATTTTGTCAGAGCAAAGATGATAGGACGGTTTGGTTCATTAAGAAGCCTGATTGGCATGCTCAGCTCTCGCTTGATGTCACTGATGTATTTATAAGGCCTGTTCTTCACCTGTTCCTTTCTTGATTTTTTTCCATGCGCTTCAAATTTGGAAATTTATGTTGGGGGGTTTGAGTAGATTATGTTTGTTATTGGGGGCCTATGCTGAAGTGAAATGTGTTGGATATTAGAAGTGGTATTAAGATTAGCTCAACAGGGTTTTATTCATCAGCTGGACTTGCTTTAAGCTTGGTGTCAGAGTATGCAGTGTAGTGAGAATGTTGAAATTGATATTTCTTTCACATTGGCCAGAAAATTGTCTCTTTGAATGTGGTTCAATTGGGTGTAATTGCATTTTATGGTATTATGGTAAGCACGAAAATGGACACGAAACATCAGATGGACACACTGACATGTAGAGTTGTAAAAAGTTTTATACTATTTATTTTAAGTCTTAATGTGCTGCATTATGTTGTGTTCAAAGACATATGGACCAACACGACCATTTCTACAAATGCAGTGCAACTTAAGTAGTAGATAGATGAACTAGAGTTTTTGGCTTTTAGACGTCATGGTCCTTTGTTCTTATAACACCTATGAAGTCTAAATTGGCCAGGCGTTGCAGGACATGAGTTCACCTTAGATCATGGTGTTGGTGAGGTGAATTTGCCAATAATCATCAGATGAGGAAACAAGTGTGGGGGTTCATATCGTTCAAAAGCTACCCAATTGTCCTCGCTATTGTGCTATTGCTACTATGCAGTGAAGTTAATTGTATTAAAATTGCATGTAGATATGTTCCAAATTCCTTGTGCTCAAAGATTGTATTCTTAATCCTTAGACAGAAATTAACCATTGTAATATGGCTTATATTGACCTTATGTTTAGTGATTGAAAATATTCACCTTCTTGTCATTAACTCTTGGGTTTGTTCAGGACAGTATTTCACTTGGTATTTTCTAGTATCCTATTCGTTTTCCATCTCTAGAGTCTCTCTTCGTTTCTGAACTCTGCATGAATTGGTTTGTCAGATAATTTATGTTTTTTAGTTTCAGTGTTGTGCATACCCATGCATGCATGCATTTGTATTACTGGGACAATGATTTTTGCATATTGTTGATGCGTTCCTAAGACCTTTAACTCCTTACAGCAGCCATTGCTGGCTCCACAAGTTGGATGTTGCGTGTGGATAACAGAGACTTGATGTTGAATGAGATTTTTTTAGCAAAGTTGAGTAAATTTCGTATACTGTTAGAGATGATTAATAAGGATGGACAGGAAAAGATGATTCTGAATAGATACATATATTTGGCATATGCTTTATGTGGCAATCAAGCAGTATGATTGTAGTGGTTCTAGTAAAATTTAATTGCTTGGGTAAAGTTGTTCTTAGGCTGGAAGAGTATTGTTGGCATCACGTGGGTTGCTTGTATTATGCTTAAAGACTGAGAAGATGCTGGTCTGGTTGAGAGTGGAAATATACTTAAGGTCAGAAATATAGTAACTCACCGGGCCAAGTAGACCTGGGCATGACCAAAAAAAGCTGGGCAGATTGGGTCTTTTATATATATATGTTTTTTTGGTCTGGGCTCGGCTTCTATTAGGAGATAAATTCCTTAATAATTCCAAACTCCAGTCATGCTTAGGTCTAGGGACAAGTAATGATTTCTTTTTTATCTTGTTTTAAAGAATAACCAAGTCCATAATCGAGTTGAACAGGCTAAGAAGAAACATGTTGTTAAAATACCATGTCTTTATTAGGTTGATGCTCTTGCTGAAATTGTTCCACCCCTTAGACCCGCTGCCCTTCCTCTCGTCCCCAAAGCAAAAGTCCCAGCCAAGCAATCCTATTTTTCTGCTTAATACTTTTGTTGATTTAAGAGTGGTGAAATTTCTATATCTGGCTTAAATTTCTCCAAACACATGTTTAACCTTGCTTGACAGCAAGGATCAGTTGTTGTCCGGGTATAGGATGTTCTTCAGAGAACACAGGGATTTACTTGACTTTGTAAAATCCTTGAGTATGACCAGCCTTGGTTTAATTGGTTATCTATGTTCTTTAAGAGAGACATGTTGTGGCCTTAGCTTACTTTAAGGGCTGTACCTACCGGTGTAATTTTTGGTGATAAGCAGGAATTTGAAGAGCGGACTAGGGAAACTAGACAATGACATTGAGAGGATATTCAGTTATGCACCAAGCGGGGAGGATATTGAGAATGCCATAATGGAGGTCCCTAAGGCCATTTCAGATTCTCTCAGCTTTCGCTCATCCTACAAGGGAAAAATTCTGGGGACTCAATCTGGCCGGTCCCATTTTAACTGGACAACAACCTCAACAGTGAGCTACCATGTCAACATGTGCTTTTCTTATGTTAAAAGTCTATCAATATTTTGTTTTCACCGCTTACCCGGACATAGCGTCTACTATGTACATTTTTTATAATAAAATATGTTTGAAGTATGAAGCACTCAAAAGTAGACAGATTTGCATTCTTACATGCATGAAAGGAGAAATACTTTCACAAGATTACTTGTTACTCTACTGGCATTATTCCGGATGCAGGATGCGAATTCAACCTCTTAAGATTCTCATAAATTCTGGTTACTAGCAACTATATGCTACAATAGGAAATATATATATATATCAGCTAGACAGGTCACAGAAATCAGGATCTTCTCATTCCTTCGGATCTTCATACTTGTCTCTGCTCTTGAGGGTTTTATCCTAGTAACAGTTTCTTTTCATTGGCAACTTGAAGAACTTCAATGCAATTCTGCCGACTGAGAATGAGACCAATATTCCTTCACAAGTTGCCCAAACAATGAACCTTCTCTGCTCATCAATGTCATCGGCTTGTCATACTCCACCAGTTTTCCTGAAATTTGATCAACTCGGTTCCTTTTAGATTTGTACTTCAAATACTAAAAAATTATAAGAGAGATTTTCTTTTAAACTAAAACTTACCATCACTAATGGCAAGGACCTTTGTACAGTCCATCACGGTAGGTATTCTATGGGCAACAGTTATCACTGTACAGTCCGAAAATTCTGTCCGTATGGTCTTCTGAAGAATCATATCAGTGGCGTTATCAATTGACGCAGTAGCTTCATCTAGCACCAAAATCCGGCTTCTCCTCAACAGGGCACGACCAAGACAGAACAACTGTCGCTGCCCCATACTCCAATTCGATCCATCTTCAACAACTGACATGAAACAAAATCATTTCAGAAAATAACAACTGAAACAACCAGAATATTGAAACTTACATAATTGAATATACTTCAATTGTCTTACCCAAGGAGTCTAAACCCTCTGCTTTCTCTTGAACTGCCTCTCGAAGCTGACACTTTCCCAGAACCTTTGACCATGAACACAAAGATCCGTTAAGATAAGAGCAATACTAGACTGATATATGTGTGAGTCTTTGTATGTATGGATGGATAAGTTGTTAGACAAAATATTGACCTCCCATATTTCCTGGTCACTGTGTTGTGCTAAGGGGTCCAAATTGTATCTCACAGTCCCATTAAAGAGAGTAGGATCTTGAGGTATAATTCCAAAGCGTGACCTTAGATCATGAAGGCCAATTGCACTTATGTCGACACCATCCACTACAATCTTCCCTCCAGCTGGTTCCACCAGACGAAATAGTGCACCTATCAGGGTAGTCTTTCCACTGCCAGTCCGACCAACAATACCAATCTTGTTCCCTCCTTCAAATGTGCAAGTGATGCCCCGAAGAACAAGTGGTGCCTCAGGCCTATACCTAATCTGTTATAAAAAATTTCCATATGGGGACCTTCATTTCTTGTATATAAACTTTGCTAGGCTCATTATTTGTACAGCCAGTGTAGTGAAAGTTACCTGTAAATCTTTAATCTCCACTTTACCCACTGCAGGCCAATTGGCTGGGGGGCGATTCTCTTCAATCACTTCTGGTGCTTCGCTTGGTATGTGCATATATTGGTTCAGTCGTTCTACAGAAATTATGTAGTTGGCTAGAGAACATTGGTTTTGAATGGACATAACAAAGGACATGTTCAACGAAAGCCCATAAGACAGAGCCATTCCAATAAATCCTGCAATTAAAAAGTGAGACCACAGGAAATCTCATTTGAAGAAACACAAAATCAAAAGTGAATTGGGTAGCAATCAAATTCTTTTTCTGCATACAGTTATCAGCTTAGTTTACAGCACAACAAGGTCCTTCCCAGAATTACTCATTAAAAGCAGAAGAAAATAGCATACACACCAGAAGTAAAAGTTCCAGCAGGAAGCAAAACCATGCAGAGAGCAGATGAGGCAAGGACAGCTGCACAAATGGTTTCCAACCGTTGAATCAACCATTCAGTTGCTGAAAAGCTGTGAAAGAACGGACTTGCATTAGTGTCAACCAGGCTAAGATTCTTTGCAAAGAATCTTTCTTCCTCTTCAAAAGCTCTAATTGTCATTGCACCAGCTACAGACTCCGCAAGATGGTTTGCAACCAAAGACTTGGTTGTCCCATTGATCCGCATTAACTCTTTTGCAGTGGCAAAGTAATACCTCTGTTGACAAGAAATGGCAGCTTAACTCATCAGTGGATCATTGAAAAACCAACACCAATCAGAAAACATATGATTTATTGTGCTAAAGGATCCACAGTTTAATTTCCATGTTTTTACCTGTAATCTTATTGCCACATAGATCATGGGAATGGCGACAAACAGCACTTGCCATGTAACAACGGCCAGC
The DNA here is from genome assembly GCA_037126225.1 of Dillenia turbinata. Lineage (NCBI taxonomy): Eukaryota > Viridiplantae > Streptophyta > Magnoliopsida > Dilleniales > Dilleniaceae > Dillenia > Dillenia turbinata. The sequence continues at coordinate 12,306,020 of JBAMMX010000015.1, forward strand.
ACTCCAAGATTTGAATATGCATTTGTAGTTGCACCAACAGCGAAGATGAAGTTGAATGGGAGATCGAGATCAACAATGCTCAGATCGGCTGATACCTGCCGCATTGCATGAGAATCCAGAAAAATGAAGTTCCCAAAAGCCAACATATTAAAAAAAAAAAAAAAAAAAAAAAAAAAAAATAAAAAAATAAAAAAATTTGTTTCATAGATTCTTACCCGACTTAATATTCTTCCCAGTGGTGTAGAATCATAGAAGGTCATTGGTGCTCGGAATAGGGAGTTCCATAGCTGTGAAAATAAGGACTTGGATGATTGCATGCCAAGAACAACTGTAGAGAGAGACCTAACAAGAAGGAACACTGCCGAAACACATCCGAGCAATAAGTAAACAATGATCAATCTCAACGCACTAACATGTGGACTATCTACATTTGCAGCCATCCAAGAATTCTGTGATATCTGAAGGGATACAAACAGTAGGTGACAGCAACAAGCCAGGGCAAAGTAGAGGAAGCCTTTGTTTTGGCCCAAATACAGTATGTAAGGCTTAAAACCTATGTCTCCTACTTCTCTCACTTCTTGCTTGATCAATTGATCACCAGAAGACGCTTTAGATTTCCTCTCAGCTAGTGTTTTCTCAATCTCTCTAGTGGAGGTACTAGTTCTCTTGGAAGTATTGACCTGTGCAAGCCTTTCAGAACCAGCAGTCTCTTTGTGTGCATTGACAAGGTCTTGAAATTCTTTACTCGAGGCCAATAACTGATGATAAGGAGCTGCTTGCAGAATTTCTCCGTCTACCATAAGCTGTCAACAAAATCAAGATTCATGTAAGAAGAAACCTATTTTGACAATAATATCTAAAGAAAATGCATAATTTTAAGAGAAACTAACCAGAACAGAATCGAATGCAGGAAGGAAATCGACTTGGTGGGTCACAAGTAAGACTGTCTTCCCTGAAAGAGCTTCCATAACATAATCCTGTCATGGAAAATTTAGATGACAGCCTGACATTTGTCGTGTAAAAGATGAATTCAAACATGAAAATTGCATGGAGAGGGGATCAAATACTGACATTGAAAAGGCTTGTAGCAGTATGTGCATCAACAGCACTGAAAGGATCATCCAAGAGATATATATCGGCATCCTGATATAGTGCACGGGCAAGTTGAATACGCTGCTTTTGACCACCACTCAGATTAACTCCTCTTTCACCAATTTCAGTTTGATCACCATAGGGAAGCAACTCAAGGTCCTTCACTAATGAACAATGCGCCAGGGTTTCTTGGTATCTTTGATTATCCATTGCAGAGCCAAAAAGAATATTTTCTTGTATTGTTCCTGTCTGAATCCATGCTGTTTGAGAAACATATGCAATCCTTCCATGAACCTGAACCTGTGAACAGAGAAAGCAATCAGATAACTGAAAGTGCAGAGGGACTTCGATCATCTTCATAAAGTACTGCATGCGTGCTCCTATGGACAATGTATAATACTAGAAAGCATTGCACAGTTGAGTGGATTATATATAATGGCAGTAAGAACTTACAGCTCCATGAACATTTGGAACCTCTCCGAGAATTGCTGCAAGAAGGGTTGATTTTCCTGAGCCCACTTCACCACAAATAGCCACCTTCTCAGCAGGTCTAACCTCTAAATTTATGTTGCTTAGCGTGGGCTTCGATGGATTCTCTTCCCAGGAAAGGTTGGCTGACTTGATAAAAACAGTTGAACCTGCACTTCCACTACTGTTCTTCTGTCGAACATTTGAGGTTTGCAGCTCAGGAGCTTCAAGAAATTTCACAATTCGTGCAAATGCAACTTTTGCTTGAATGACTATTCCAATAACATCAGGAATAGACCTCACTGGGTCCTGAACAAGCCTTAACGTAGCTACAAAAGTGAAGACATTACTTGCATGCAGAGGAACTTTAAGAAAATAGCATGCCCAAAATGTAGCAGCAGAGACCAATAGAGGAGATGACCAGAAGAGAAAGCTGTTGTATGCTTTTCGCAGCTGCACCGCATTCAACCATTTGTACTCTTCCCTTCTCAACTTCTCTATAGCATTCTTGAAATGGGTCTCCCATGCATACAATTTCAACACCTTCATGTTCACAAGTGCCTCAGAACTAGCCTTCAGCCTTTCATCTTGTGCCTTCATTAGCCTTGTCTGAAATTTATGCTGTAATTTTGCAAGCGGAGTATTGCAGAGCACAGTGAGAACTATAACCACCAAGGATGCAATTGTTGCAAGGCCCACTGCTCGGAAGAGAATGCATAAAGCAATGCAGAGTTGAAGGCTTGTCGTCCATGTCTGATGAAACCAGAAAGGAAATTCCCCAATTCTATATGCATCAACAGACACATAGTTCATTATTTCCCCTGCAGAGTGTGTCATTCTTGCAGCATTTGATAATCTGAGTTGCTTCTTATAAATGGCAGCTGTGAGCAATGACCTTATCTTCACACCAATAAGCCTACTCCTGAAATACCATTGTCTTTGCGAAAAGGACTCTAAGCTCTTCGAAAAGAACAGTGAAATAGCCAAAACAAAACCTTCGTACTTAAACCCTGCTTTTCCTTCAACAACTTCAACGAAGGCATTAAGTAGCAAAGGACCAGCAGATAGAGTAAATATTTTCAGCAATGCAAAGAAACCAGATACGAGTATTTCTCTCCAGTGGCAACATATTATAGCCCTCAAAATCAATGGTTGGGATGAGGGATCAGCATGCATCTGTTTGTTTATCTGCTCCACAAATTCCAGATAACATGCTTCAGCACAATCTATCTCACGCAACTTCGGTACATCTTCATCGTCTAGAGTTTTCTCTTTACCTTTTCTCATCAATGGATTGAGCCACCAAAATGACATTTTACTGAAAAACCCAGCTTTTGCAAATGGGGAAACAGATCCATCTGTACCAGCTTTGCAACTGCCATTTTCCTCAGTATTCAAGGGAGCATAGAGCATAGAATTTTCATCCTCTTTGTCATGCTCGTACCCTTTGTAAGCACTGAGCAACAACAAGAATGCTCCTGGGAACGAGAGAGCATCTAGAACTATCTTGAGTGTCACATATTTGTAAACAGTGGAAGAAAAAACGGACATAAAACATAGGAATCCTGAAACCAATATGGTCAGAACAGACAAAAGCCTCAAACGGGTGCGTAGATGTTGTCTTCCACGGAGGCTCACATGCAAACCAACTAGCAGCCATGTTACACCTTGAATTAGGACCATTAACCACCAATGTAGTGGTAACACAGATTGGTTACTCCTCAACAGTTTTGCTGCTGTCCAAATACCTAAGAACAAGTATGCAGCTCCTAGACACCCATTGAAAATGGTTGAAAATACATTCAGAAGTGAAAGTCCTCGAGAGCGAGAACTAGTTGTTTTGGATGATGCCCTTTGGATCATATTATACAAGAGTGTGATTAAGAGGACAGCATCAAAACCGATGATCAACGCATTGTTGATACATGAAGAAGGATGGGTGACAAAAAGAAAACCAGAACTACAAGGATTATCACGACTTTCAGAACAATCAGATGCCCCACAAAACATTGACCATAAATCTGTCATCTTAGTGATTCTCAAACTCTGCATTGCACAAAAAAGAGGAAAAGAAAAACATGGTTGGCAACGTGGTTTAACAACTATTAACTCAAGCAAAAAATTAGTGCTAAACTTTTATGACCCCAGAAAAAGTCAACAGAAAGATCTAGATACCAAACCCCCCCCCCCCAAAAAAAAGTGATCTTTAAAACTAATACAAAATTAACCGAAGCTTCTTCATGAGGAATTAAACAATTGCAAAGTAAAAGTAAATCACAATGTAAGCTAGATTCCATCATAAGATTAAAATGTGAAGGGTGTACCTCAATAACGAGACCAGTACTGACACTTAGTCCCCCCCCCTTCTTTTCCAAAATGGCAAAACCAGCAATTGCAGAACTTTAGGGCAGATGAAACAAAATTTGGCAACTCCAAAATGGCACAACTGCCCCTACCAAAAATCAAATCAACTATTCCTCCATACTAAAAACCCTGAAAATAAAATAAAATAAAATAAAGAGACAGATATTTAACACTCCGGCGTCAGTGAATCACCCAGAAAGATTATCAAAAACGCAATGAATAACTCCACGACCCCAAAATTAAATTTACAAGAAGATAATGAATATTGTTGCGTTTGCTAAAAGATTGTTTCAAGAAAATATTAGAAAACTATTTCTGACAGAGACCCAGAACAGAAAAAAACGCAAAAAATAAACTTTGCATCTCAAAGAAAATTGCAAAGGCAAGAAAAAGAAAGAAGAGAGGAAGAAGCATTTTAGGGGAAGCAGGAGCATAAACATTTGGGTACCAAACATTCAACGTTATTAACCGACTAAAAATGCAACAGTAACCATACAACAAACAAGTATGCATGAAAATATGCTGATTGTGATCATTACAATACAAAATAATAAACCGACAGAGAGAAAGAGAGAGAGAGAGAGACAGACAAAGACAGAGAGACTGACCGAACATCCCATTGCCACCCCCGAAACGTCAATAAACCCAAACACCAAAAGCAACCATTTTCCAATAGATTCTTCTTTTTCGAAGATCAAATTTTTCCGCAGCAAACTCAACGTTGAGAGAGAGAATAACAAATCAGTACGCAACAGTGAAAAATGGGGATTGTGTTCTGGGTCTTTCCCCCTTTCTTATGATTAAGAACACAGGAGAATCGGTGACACCAACTCACAGAAATGAGAATTAAAAGAACTTAACAATTTCATTAGCTCTCCAATTAATTTAATATATATGAGGAGACCAAAGTCCAGGTAATGAAAATAAATCATGAGAGGTGTTGTAGTATTTATTGATACATAAATAAAGACGAGAAGCCAGAACGTCACGGTCCACGCACACTTTCGCAGACTGATGGCGAAATGGACATGTGTGTCTCTTTGGTAAATTCACCTTGCGACTTCCCACGTTCTCTCTCTCTCTCTTCCCCTCCATTTGTTTGGTCCCTCGTTTGTTCGTGTGTTTTTTTCCTCCAGCTTAGTACTATTTCTTTTTTTTTTTTCATTAGAGGGAGTAAACTATATAATAAATTATTTTTTATATAATTATTAAATAAATCATAATTACTAAAGTTTAAATTTTATTTTTTTAAAATTATTAAATTGTACTTGTTTGTGTTAGTTCTTGCACCTGTTAAACATGTTCGTATATCCAAAATCTGTAATATTGTTTTTTTTTTTTTGCATATTTAATCAATACTATAATAAAAATTTTATTTAGTATAAAATATTTAATTGAACTAGACATTTAAATAGTTCAAGTATGTTTGGGTAAAATAACATTTATTTAATTTAAAACAACCCCAATTTAAGTAGAAAATGAAATTGAATATCATAATTTCCTAAGATTATGAAATAAGCAAAATTAAATCTTTAACCATTTTTCTTTGTGTGGAAAAAACCAACCTACGTGAGGATCGCGAGGAATTTATAAGTTTTTGTTTAGTAGGTTTTAATAATAAAACGAAATATATTTTAAAATTTTAATCACTATTAAGGTAAAAAATAATATTTATTATTTAGAGTTGCTGTTTCTTAACACAAATGCATATATCATCATTCTCCCTTTTTATGTGTTAGTTTAATATTTGTCAAAAAATTATTCGTTATCAACAAAGTCATGGAAAATTGATTCTTAACCTTTTGAAAGTTATATAGCTTTTTTTCCTTTTTTTTTTTTTTTTACCTGGTACAAACAAGAATCAAGGGAAAAAAAAAGAAAAGGAAAAACAAGATCAAAGAAAGCACAAAAAAATAATAGTAATATTAATGTTTGGTTGGCGTAGTATGAAAAATACTACAATTCTTTAATCAAGTATTTGAATTTAAATTTTTTTTAAAATAAAAAAAAATTATATTAGAAAAGTTCTTTCCTAATTGAGATCAGATCGTGATTCAATTTAAATTAATAAAAACAAATCAAATATTGAACGGTAAATCAAATTCAATATATTAAATAATAATAATAATAATAATGATATATGTGGTACATTTTATTGCCCTTTTCCATTTGATAAAAGCCACATTTTCATGCAATATCACTTCTTCAAAAGCTAAAGTTAAAAAAAGTAGGTGCAATTTGAGTACCTGTTCCTCTCACTTTTCACATATGACCCAAGTTGCCATTAATGACCAAAGCTCATCTTCCTTGATGTACCACCCGCCATACCGTCCCCATATGCTACATTTTTTTAAAAAAAAAAAATTATTATTTAATTTTATTTAATTTTATTTTTTGGGTGGCCAGATTCTGAGGCATTTAAAAAGGAGAATAATTTTCCTTAGCAGTGATCAATCCTCACGTGGCAATCAAAGAAAGGCATTTTTGGGTCTTGCCTGCCATCCATTGCGATCCCACCAGACCTCATGCCCCATGTTTTGTTTATTCATAGAAATCCTACCAACACAATCTGAGATGAAAGCATGAAAATGATTTTGATTTGGAATTTTTAGAGAACTATGAAACTAAACTCAATAAACTGAACTATAAAAAAATCAAAAAATATATAAGAATTATAAAAAAAGAATCAAATAAGAACCACTGAAATCAAATCAAAATGATAAATATTTAATTTTAAAACCCATATCGGATCAAAATTATTATCTTAATTTCGATACCAATTATTTTTATTTCCATTTCTGTTTGGTTGGATGGTTTCACCTTAATTATAAAAGTTAAGCCAAAATGGAAATTGAAATAAAAAAAAATTCGGGCATCGAGGTCTTACCTTATACTTTTATAATTAATAAAGTTTTTTTATTAATTAAAATGTTGCTCATCAGCCCATATATTATTCAGATGTCACAAGTGATGGGGAAGTCCGCTGGTCATTCAATACATCTGCTCACGCATTAATCAGACAACTCCGCCGTCATTTTGGTTGTCGTATTGTCTTTGTATTGCACAAGTCTGGTCATATAAATCTTTTCAAATGTGTTCACGCAATTAAAATTTTTTAGAATCTCATCAGTGGGCTGTCATCAGACTCGAATAGCATCACTGCATCAAGGCTTGACTCGAGCTCAGACTTGAGTAGCTCAGTATTGAGTTTGAGCAGGTCCAACTCTATCAAAAATTTAATAAATCTAATAAATTATAATTTTAAAATATCTTTTAAAATAAGTAATACTATCTGATGATTTTTTAAATTTAAACTTGAGAAATACAGTTTGACGAACTCAAGATCAAGCTGAAACTTACTTAAATAATCATCGAGTCGAGTATTAATACTATCTTACTCGATTCGAGGGCGATGATACTCCTACTCAAGAGTGGGTATGAGATGATCAAGAAATGGGTCCGGTTATTCCCCACTTTAATTAACCTATTCATACCTTTTTTATCTTTTTCAATTCTAACAGGTTTTTTTTTCCCTATTTTTACTATCATTAAATTTTATATTTTTAATGCAGAAAGCAAATCTTCTTTATTTTATATTATGTAATTTATTAATTATGTCTTCATTTTTAAAGACACCTTGAAAAATTGAAAACTAATATATCCAAAGAGACAAAATTTAATACGATTTATTTTTTCTAAAGAGATATAATTAATTAATGTACTTATTTTTAAAGAAAGAATTAAATTTTAGTCTCTTTAGCGGAAGAAAATTCAAAATAAACGGATTTAGTGAGATAAAAAACAAAATAAAAACTAAAATAATTTAATTTTGAAGAGAGAATAATTAAATTTTAGTTTAAAAACAAAATTTATAGAGAAAGAAAATTGAAATTAAATTTTAGAGAGAAAATCTAAAATAATTAAATATCTTAATGGAGACAAAATTTTTGTGCGTAGTTTAATTTTAAGAAACTAAATTTGAAACAAGAGAGGAAATTTAGGCAGAGAAAAATTAAATTCAATATAATTTAAGTTTTTTAAAAAGATTATTTTACTTAATTTTAAAGATAGAATTAGAAAGAGTTATTAAAATTAAAAAAAAAAAAAGACTATGAATAGACAAATTAGAGTACCAACAGCTATACTCTGAAGAAATTAGTAATTTTTTATGAAAAATAATTTAGTAAAAAAGATCGAGTAGTTCTTCAGCTGTCTTACACTGCAAAGAAAATTGCTGATTATATAGATTTTATACGTACCAAGGCAATTTGTTGCATGTCCTTGGAGTCAAAGGTACTCAAGTGTGGAGGCAGAAAGCTGTGGCTGAAGCTGGACCTCCAGACCGCAAAGCTGCTACAACCCTACCACATGCATTTATGAACTAGGACAGAGGATACCTTCTGGTTACCGAATTTCAATTTATTTCATTTTGGCTTAGTCTATTTTATAGTGGCGGGAATAATGTCTTCAACCAGGCCACAGCCCACGCCAACTTGATTGAGTGAGACCAAACAATTTTTTTTTTATTTCCACTATTATCAAAATTTGATTAATATGATTTTAGAGGAAAGTTGTTTTAATATAATTTTTTTATATTTAAATTTTAAATTTTAAATTTTTAAATAATTTAACATGTCATCCTACTAAATCAATTATCTATTAATATATAAAACTATACTTGAAAAGAAAAGTAAAAAAAAAAAGGTTTCAACTATGGTCCGATATCCTTTTTAAAGTTTACATTTGAGGAGTGAGGCTATAATTGATTTATTCATTTGTCACAATTCTTTCAAATCATGTAATAAAAAAAATGATTTATTTAACTAATCGAACATGACTCACATTTTTAGTAAAAATTCAACTTTTTGACTCATATTTTTTTCTTTTTGTCCTATATAAATAATTGCTCAATTTTTTTCTTTTTGGACTGGGGCCATAATAATTATTCAAAAGAAAAATAAAAGACAAAACAGCCGATTTGAAATCCTATAAAGTTTTATAGAAAAAGAAAAAAAAATGAAAAGTTACTGGTTATGTCAATCATTTCATTTGGAGAGAGACCTGGTCATGGACTGAGAGGTTGGCTCGGCCTGTTACCATCCAACAATCATTTCATCACTGCTTATGTCATTAGAAAACCTATAAAGTTTCATGGAAAAATAAAAAGTTCACGTGACTTTTTCCTATCACCTTTTGCTGATCCACACCCTTTTTAATAGGAATTAAATAATGCGAAGTAATCTTTTGTATGTAATTATTAAATAACTAAAAATTATTATTAAAATTTTTGGTATCAGATTTTTTTTTATGTAATTTATTTTAATAGGTAAAATACAAAATGTCGAGACAAAAGCTGAAGACATTATAAATTTTAAGAATTACAAAACATTATAAAAGATTTTAATGTTATTTTTAATATTTTGACAAGTATTTTATTCATTGATATTTTTGAGTTCTTTTTTTTAAATACTATTAAAAATATATGCAATAATTTTTTTCCAAAAAGAGTTCGAGGACAGTTGCCCTTCACCCACATTTTATCAAATACAACTTGTTTTTTGGATATCTATTCATAACTTACTAGGTTATTGCATCATTTTTCAAATCCTAATTTGGGTAACAAAAACACAAAACTCCTTGAAAATGAAAAGAATAAAGTGTACATAGAATAGAATTTCAAAAAAAAAAAAAAAGGAAACCTTCTGTTGTTGTTATCAGGAAATGAAAGCGGAGATAAAATGATCTGAATTAGTCGAAATAAAACTCTGAATACAGAATGAGAAATCAAAAAAAAAAATTAGGAAATGAAAGCGGAGACAAAATGATTCCAAAAGCTGATATGGAGAAAGGGACTCAAATGCTCATAATTAAGCCACAAATTAAGAGTGTTTTATTTTTTTTCTATATCCATCCAAAGCAGGCATAACAGGGACAATTTAGTACCGATTTTTTTGAGTTTCTCTTCTCCTTATAAATAGAAATAAAAGTTAATAATTTTTAAAATTAAGTTAAAAATTGCTTGATAAATTTATTTTAAAAATAAACTTATTTTATAACTTTTAAATAAATTTAAAAATTAAAATTAAAAAAAAAAAGAGGATATAAGGGTAAATAAATTTATAATATAGACATATTTAAAATTTTATATTCTTTAAGTGAGGGTATAAGCGGAATAAAAAAATTAAAAAATTAGATTTTAAAAATAAAAAAAAAAAACAAAAGCTCATCCAATAACTTTTACTTAAAAATTATTTTTAAAATTTTTGTTTATAAAAACAATTTTTTTCTTTTTTTAAAAGTTTTTAAAAAATCCCATTTTGTAAATTTTTTCATTAAATAGAGAAAAGAAACAAAAACAAAAAAACAAAAGAAAACTTTACCAAACGGGCTCGTCTGCTCACAACATGCCAAAACAAAACTAAGTAGTAAAGTTGGATACGTCCATTGGCAGATAATATAAATATAAAATAATAGAGAGATAGAATTGGAATAGGTATTAAATTTTTTAATTAAAATTAAAATTTAAAAATAAAAAAAATTACGAGTTATTTTTTTAAATAAGATTTTTATATATTTTAAATTAAATTAATTAAAATATTATTATGAATTATGATGGATGATAATAAAGAGAGAGAGAGAGGGTTTGGTGAGCATGGTGAGTGTAATGTGACAACTTCTCAGCCAACAAAATGTACGAGAACTCAACATCCTTGTTTTATTTGATGAAAGTCAGGAATGGAGAACTAAAATTTCTTAGGATCACATTTATTTTCTACCATATTTAAAGTATTTTCCTCAAAAAGTGTCACACCAGTGGTCGCAAAACTTTATTATTGGGTCGTTTAGAAACGTGACTGACAGAGAAATACTTATGGAAATTAAATATTTTTTTCTTTTGTGAATTTATAATTTTTATTATTATAGTTTAAGACTAGTGAAATTTTAAACTTTTTATAAGAAAATTTCAATTTCATATTACAAAATTATGACACATACAGCTTTTAAATAATATAAAATACTTCTCGTAAAATTTTATAAAAATTTTTCAACCTAAACTGTGTATTAATTATTATGTTTATCCCATTAATATACTATTCTTTTTATAGTTCCCTTTCAATTTGGCAACGAAGCCAGTCACACTACAAGGAAAAAAAATGGCATTTATAAGGATTTTTCTCTTGGTATTGGAACTATACTATTATCTATGGTCATCCAAAACCTTAGCAAACCAAAGTGAAATATATATATATATATATATTATATTTGTTAAAAGTTTAAGACAACATGAAATTGACTTTTGCCTTGAAATTTAGCATAATTAAATAATTTACATGGTTGGTTTGAACTGAATCATTTTTTAAGTTGGTTTAATTAATAATTACCATGTTAGGAGGACATCAAATCATGGAATCATCGATATTAAAATAACACCAATGTTGAATTGGTTCAATGATTTAATGCTAATATTTCTTACGAAAGTTTTAAATTCGAATCTTTTGTATGTTAAAAACAAAAATAGTGAATTTTTACATGAAATCTGATTAAGCTTAAGCTGCTTTAGTTTAATATATTATTATTTTATTTTTATCTCACTTAAAAATATTTTTAACAAAAATAATTATTGTAAAAAGTATGGAGAAGAAACCAAATTTTTTCATAAACAAATTGAAATTATCATTATATTAACAATTATTGTATATTAAAAACTTTAATTAAAATTAGGCTTAATCGAAAAAATTCTCTTAATCTTTGGAGCCACTTACAACTACCCCCTTAAAAATTTTCTGGGAGCTAGTTCACTGCATAATTTTTTTTTTTTTAATTGCTTTTATCTAATCCCTTCCCCAATTTAGAGAGAGAAAAGAGAGAACAGAGAAAATATTTCTTTTTTGATTAAGTAATTTATAAATTATTTGATTTTATCTCAAATATGATATTCATAAGTCATAGATTTTAGTCAAACATAACTTACACCCTCACGAGCTAAAAAAGAGTAATTATTATTTTACAATTAATCAATTAAAAAATCAATTATGATTTTATAATATTTTCTTCGGAATTTAATCTAGTGAAATGTTTTTGATCTCGAACGCATATTCCATTTGAGATGGAACAAAATAATTTATAACAACTTAAATAAAAAGGAGAATTTTTCTGTCTTTCTATCTCTCGATCTCTTTCGCAGTCTGTTCATCGGGGCCAATTGAGAAAAAGGTAAGGGAATAAGTTAGATAAAAACAATTTTAAAAGTTTAAATAGGTTTTCTTAATTGTAATTAAACTTTAAAGAGATACTTAGAAACACACTTAAAAAGTTTAAGAAAATTGGTAGATAGTCAGTTGAGTTGAGTGGAATATAATGTTATGTTTTTTAATTAAGATTTTAGTTTCTAGTTTTAAAAATAAAAAAAAATTATATTAAAAGGGTAATTTTTAAAATGAGTTAATACAAATCTCAAAACATGGCTCTTAGTATTGATTGATCGAGGAAAAAAAAAACATTTTAAGGAAATTTTTATGGGTTTGGCATAAAAACTAAGCTCAACTTTCCATAGCATTATTCATTGAGAATCAAATACCAGCCCGACATCTGAATCAATTCGATGTTTCCTCCTTGTAATTGAAGCCTTCGCCTTTCTTGTACGGGCCGGCATCAATTTAATGGAAGGGGAACCCTTGGGGACCCCGTAGCTTCACCTTGCTGTTCCTCTCTATCTTCTCTCTCTCTCTCTCTCTATCTTCAGTTGGGCCAACCCCATGTACAACTGAACAGGCCCAACAGATCAAACTATGTAAAATTCTCGTTTTGCAAATCTTGACCCCAAATTTAATATTCTTGAACTTTAGTCAATGTTTTAGTTGTTTTGGTGATCATTGATAGAGGTGATCACAAATGTGAAAAAGTGATGGATGAATAAAATCTTTATGAAGTGTTTGGCATAGCTCCATCCTTGCCACCTCATTGCTCGTTTGTGTCAAACGTTTTCTTAATCAAATAGAACAAAGCAGAGCCTTATTTATCTACAGTCACTTTAGCAATATGATAATTTTGTGAAATCTACTTGAAAACCTCCCAAAATATATCTCATGTCAGAAATGCCATTTAAGGGGATCTTAAAGGCCAGCTTGCATGGAACAGAGGTAGATAGGTAAAGAGATTGCTGGGCAGGTGCCGACTCCTACCAAATTCGAGTGGTGCTGCTTTGGCCGGGTGAGACATCTGCAAGTGAAAGTAGTTCCATGGACCACATTAGAATTGAATCCCTTGTCCATTCCCTCATTAAGCAACGTGTTCTATAGTTGGCTCATGAAAAGCACATAGTACATACTAAGTGTAGAAGAATAATATAACATTAGATCATAATGTTAGATTATTAATTTAACATTGAGTTTATATATTAAATAATTATATATTACATGCTGTTAAACCTATAAGTTAAATCTGTATGAAAGTGATCTGGTAAATTTAAAAAATTCGATAATTTGGGTTTAAATATCTCAAAAGATATGAAAATAAATAAATGTGTAAATACCGATGGATATTTACTATTTATGATGAGTTAAATAGAGAATGTTTAAAGGTGATTTAAGGACAGCTGCCAAATGCTGAACAAACTGATTTAGAAGGTAAAAATCACCCTAAAACTATAAATAGAGTTATGGTATCCGGATCAATATATCACTCTTCTCTCTAAATACCCCCATTATATAGAGAAATTTTGTGAAAATACTTTTGACCTGATAGGTTGTGCCTGAATTTTGCCGAGACAAAAGTCGAATCAAGATTTCAATTTTCGGCTATAGAATTAGGTATAATTTTGATCTATTTTATGTTTCAATTCTAGTTTAATTTAAATTTTTTAATTCTAATGATTCAACATGATGATTGATATAGTTTTGCATCAAATTATTTTTCCAACACATAAATCATGTTTCACTAGATTGAGGGCAGAGGGGGGATTGGGTTTAAGAAATGAAGTCATGGATATGGTAATATGATTAATAATTACTATGGAACCGACCAAACCCAACCGGTTCCAAACAGCTAGTTGCTTTATTTTGAATCTTTTCAATTTTATCTCTTCTAACAACTATAAAATGGTTAATTTGAGAGAGATTTTAATCCATGAGATCAAAAATATTGCCCATAAATAAGTCACAATTCATTTTCAAATCTCACACAATATAATCTCATATTCTCTTTACCTATAACATTTTCTACCCTCTCTCACAATCTCATAATTTTTTACTATTCTCTCTACCTACAACTTCTTTTCTCTCTCACAATCTTATAATCTCATAATCTCTACCAAACTCCTTTGGGTTGAATAGTCGGACACTTTACCCTCTTAACCATATGTCTCGAGTTCAAACCTTGAGAATAGAGAAAAAAATTTGAGAGAACCGACCCTTAAATGGGTCCCAAAGTGCTCAGACTGAATTAATCGGGTAAAACCCAAATATCAGTCGATGAAAAATATTCTCATAATCTCTTATTATTCTCTCCACTTACAACTTATAACATTTTTTAAATTTGACAAGATTACAAGATTGAAAAATCAAATTATTCAAAATTTGGCGATAAACAATTGCGATTTCTGTCAATATCAATAACAATTTAATTTTTCATTTTTACTATTTTTACATATTTAATTCATTCTCATTGAATTTTAAAATTTAAAATTTTTTATTTAAAAAAATGGACGGAACACATTTTTTACAATTTTCTCAACAATCTCCTTCCGCCCGTTTATATTTTTCAATAGTAAATTACCGAATACATAGATATTAATATTGGTTTAGAGGAAAATGAATCTAACAATACATAATCTACCACCACACACACTTAGAAAGATGATTTCAATATATGAAATTATTTTGTTAAAAATTATGAGTAAAAGGCAACATGTAAAATTTGTTAACAAAAATATAAATTTATAAACGGTTAGGGAGTGGGGATGTTTAAAAGATATATAGTAAAAAAATCACTCTAATAGATTACTTCAAATTAAGCAAACACAAATCATTATTGAGGAGAGAAATATCACGGTTACATTTAAATATAATATGGAGATAGAAAAAATAGGACAAATAGGAATGGATAGTAAGTAAAGAGTTACCAGTTAGTATAGTAAAATATAAAGCATTTGAGAAATATGTACAAAAATATTTATAACCGTTTTATAAAAGAGGTTGTAGAAAAACAAGTAAAAGAAAGACACCAGAACAATTTCAAATAATAAAAAATATTTTAATTACAAATTTTATGACCACTGCTTGTAAATTTTTTATAATTTCAAATAGTTGGAAGGGACGTAAAAACAAACATTACATTCTTGTAACATGTGATTGGATTGTTGATTCATGGACTCAAAAAAAAAAAAAAAATTAGATTTTCAATATTAGGAACATCAATATTCCATATCTAAGTTAGAATAATTACAAATATTTATCATGAATATGACATTAGTGATATAATTTTTTGTGTGTTTTTAGATAATAATTCAACTAATATTAGTGTCATTAATATTTTAAAAAATATTTTAAAATCAATATTATGGGGAATATTTTTTCATAATAGGTGTGTATATCATATTTTAAATTTGTGTTAAAAATGATTTCGAAGCTGCGAAATTGATTTTACAATCTATATATAATTTAATTTATCAAATTAGAAATCATTCGATCAAAATATAAGAAATAAGATATTTATGTAATTTATATAATGTAAAATATAAATGATTTAAATAAAAATGTGAGAATAGATGGAACTCTACTTATAATATATTACAATGTGTAATTCCTTTTTTAAAATGTTTAATTGAATTTGTTAGTTTTAATTATAAATATACTTTTATTAATAATATATCTTTTGATTTTGCAAATAAACTAACTGAATTATTAAATTTTTTTTATATATATACAAATTTATTTTCTGGGGTTTACTATCCAACAACTGATTTGATATTATCTAATTTTTATAAAATTTGTTACACATTTGCTTAATTTGAAAATAAAAATAGGTTTAGTAAAATTATTCAACTAATGAAAATAAAAATTTTAAAATATTATGAAAAAATTCTTATTTTGTATTTGGTAGGTAGTGCTTTAGATCTATGTGTAAAAGTTAAATGTGTTAAAACTCTAATTGATTATTTTGTTGATAGCTTTTCTAAGCAAATAAATGTTATTGTCTCACATTTAAAAAAAAAACATTTCTTACTTTACAAAAGATGTTTGTATTATACAAAAAGAAACATAATAATATAGATGGTAGTAATGTAAGTAGTAATAGTAGTTTATTAATTCATTCATTTTCAATTTTATTTAATCCCATATATTTGGAAAAAAATAAAAAATAACTTCCACGTCTTTGTCACTAAATGAATTAATTTTATACCAATAAACGCATAGAATATGAGGTTATGATGATGATGATGATCATTTTGATATTTTAGGTTGATGAAAAAATAATGCAACTTTCTTTTCAATTTTGATCAAAATGATCAAAAATATATTAACCCTTCTCGTATCTACAGTACCATCGAAAAGTGTTTTTAGTATAGGTAATTGAGTTTTATTGAAAAAAGCGTACAAAATAGTTGATAACACTTTGAAAATATTGATTTACCATAAAGATTGGAATGATGTAGAAAAAAGTTACTAAGGTATGGAAAATAGGTCAAAGTAGAAGATGAAGAAGAAAAATAAATTTGTAGTGTATACAAAAATTATGTAAATACATAATTGAGAAAAATCAATTTTATAAAAATCAAAAGATTGTAATCATATTGAGTTAATGATTTAAAAATCCAAGTGAAAAGTTTGGTAGTGAACATATACTGAATTCGGTAGAATCATTCTAAAATTTCTTGTGTTTCTTATTTTTTCTTTTTCTATTTATTTGTTGATTTTAGGAAAAAAGTAAAAAAAAAAAAAAAAAAAGCTAAAAGAGTTAATTCAAACCCCTCATTAAAAAAGAAAAAAAAATCATTGAATCAGCCCGGCACGGCTCTAGTTCACTAGGCTGGGTCTATTCCAATTTTTTTTTTTTTTTAAACTGACCTTACACGACCTGGGAAGACTTTGGAACCATGGTTCCTGGGCCCATCCTGAATTGGTCTGGAACTGGCCCAAACCGACCGGTCTCAACTCTAAACTACAACAATAACAACAATTTAGACCTTCTGTTCCAAAATTTGGGGTCGGCCATATGAAAGACAAATAATGAAATCGTAAAAAATAATATAATAATAATAATAAAAAAATAAATAAAAAGAAAAAAAGAAGGAGAAGAAGAGGAAGAAGAAGATTTAGTTTGTATAGATTCTTCTATGCCACTCATTCCTATCTAAGACTATCTTCTCAACTAAATCCATCACTATCATATACTTACGAATGCATTACATCCACGTTTTCAATGGTTTACCTCTACGTTTTATTAATTCTCCTATATTTAAGTTCTCTACCTTCCTAACATGTGCGTCTATAGGTCTTTGTTGCACATGTCCAAACCATCTCAGACGGTATTCTCGCATCTTGTTTATAATTAAACTGATTTTCAGGTTATTACGTATCTCGACGTTTTTAATTCTATCATTTCTAGTTTTGTCACACATCCATTTAAGCATTCTCATTTCAGTTACAACCATTTTTTGCTCTTATTACTGTTTAATGGCCCAACATTCAGTGCCATATAATAAAACAAGTCTTACTACAGTCCTATAAAATTTTTCCTTTAAATGTAATAGTATCGTGCGATCACAAAGTACACCGAATGTCTTTCTCAATTTCATCAAACCCGTTTGAATTCTATTATTGACATCTCCATCTATATTGCCATCATTTTGGATGATGAAACCAATATATCTAAACCTTTTACTCTTTGGGATTTTTCTTCATTCCAAACAAATCGTTTCTTCATTATCCTGATAGTTGTTACTAAACTTACACCTTATATACTCAGTTTTAGATCTACTCAATCTAAATCCTTTAGATTCTAACGTATCCCTCTATAACTCTAATTTAGTACTGATACACTCTCTAGTTTCGTCAACCAAAATTATATCATCTGCGAATAGTATACACCATGATATTTCATCTTGAATATTTTTTATGATTTCATCTATCACTATTATAAATAGTAAGGGACTCAATGCTGAACCTTGATGTAGCCCAATGTTAAAAGGAAAGCTATCGCTTAGCCCCCGCAAGTCTTACATTGGTCACAACTCCTTTATATATATCTCTAATAAGATTAATGTATTTCAAAGAGATCCCTTTCCTCATGAGCGCCCGTCACAACACGTCTCTGAGAACTTTATCATATGCTTTCTCAAATTCAATGAATACCATATGTAGATCTCTTTTTTGCACTTCAAATGTCTTTATCAACTGTCTTAGCAAGTGAATTGTTTCAATGGTCGATCGCCCGGGCATAAATTCGAATTGATTCTGAAATACATTTATCTCTCGTTTCAATCTATGCTCTATCACTCTCTCCCATAATTTCATCATATGACTCATGAGTTTAATTTCTCTATAATTGGAGCAATATTGAATGTCCAATTTATTCTTATAAAGTGAGACAATTGTACTATCTCTTTATGGGTGAGATATTTTCTTTGTTTTCCAAATTTTGTTAAAAAGAGACGTTAACATTGTTACTCTGAATTCTCCCAAACATTTCCATACCTCGATAGAAATGCCATCAGATCCTATGGTTTTGTTATTTCTCATTCTCTTTATAGTCTCCTTTACTTCATGGGGGCGGATCTTACGTTTAAAATCTTTATTAATTTTTTCTATAGATATCTCTAATTTTTCTTTATTTGTTATACTCTCAACATTAAATAAGTTATTAAAATATTCCCTCCATCTCTTTCTTATATCCTCGTTTCTTACAAGTGTACTATTTGTTGCACTCTTAATACATCTAATCTCATTTAGATATTGTTCCTTCTTCTCCCTGAGTTTGACAATTCTATAGATCTCTCTCTCCCCATCTCGAGTCTCTAGTCTTTCGTTATACACTTTACTTTTTGATTCATGGATAATTTTTTTTACGTCTTTTTTTACCTTTTTGTTTTTTTCATAGATCTCGCTACTACTATCATTTTTAAGATTTTTATAGCACTCTCTTTTGATTCGGATCGCAGTTTCTATTTTTCGTTCCACCACCATAACTCTTTGCCTCTTGGAGCCCCGCCCTTGGATACTCCAAGAAACTCTTTACCTATACTTTTAATATTATTAGACATATCATTCCACATTATTTCTGTGTTATCATTGACAGACCAATTTGTTACTCTAATTACTTTATCCCTAAAACTCGTCACATTTTTCCCTTTCGATTTTCACCACTTAATTCTTGGCTCCATATATGGTTGACATTGCTTTTGTCGTTTAGCCACTCGTACGTCTAAAACTAAGAATCTGTGCTGAGTCGTTACACTCTCCCCCGGTATGACCTTACAATCCTTACAAATAGTTCTATCACATCTTCTAATAAGAAAGAAATCTATTTGATTAGCATTTGATCCACTTTTATAAGTAACTATGTCTGACTCTTTTTTCTTAAAGAATGTATTTACTAGTGTCAAATCAAACGCTATTGCAAACTCTAGAATTGTATTTCCCGCCTCATTCCTACAGCCGAATCCAAAGTTTCCGTGTACGGTTTCGAATCCCTCATTTTTCTCTCCTACATGTCCATTTTGATCTCTCTTAATAAATAATTTCTCATTACTTGGTATTGTTTGTATAAATTCATCTAAATTATCCCAAAATTGTTTCTTACTAATTGCATCTACACCTATTTGGGGTGCGTATACGCTAACTATATTAATTACGTTTTCTCCATTTACAAACTTGACAAACATCATTCTATCTCTCTTTTTTCTTATCTCTACTATCTCTTTTAATATATCTCTATGTACAATTATTTCTATCTCATTTTTAGTTTTATCTCTACCTGTGTACCAAAACTCATGACCATAAGACTATACTCTAGCCTTCTCTCCCACTCATTTGGTTTCTTGAAGACACATAATCTTAATTTTTCTTCTATTCATTACTTCACCTATTTCTCATAACTTTTCGGTTAGAGATCTTATGTTCCAAATGACTAAGTGAATCCTGTTCTCATGGACTATTTTATTTGTCCACACCCTAACATCCCTTGATAACATGTCACTACATCTTGAATCCGATGTAGCGCGTTGTTGAGGAGAAAACGCCCAATACGTTTTTCTATATTTGTCTCCCATTTGTAATTTGACAAAAGATTTTTACGTTGGCTGTCACCCTACTGTAACCCTACTCCTTTATCCAGGCTTGAGACCGGCCGTGGCGGAGTTCTTCAAATAATACTATATATAAAAAAATAAATAAATATTAAAAAAAACTTTATATATATTTATGGTAATAATAAAGTACTAAACTTTATATTACAATTATACTGCTGTGAGTTTGAAAAATTCTATATTTTAATAGTTTTAAATTCATAGCAATATATTTATAGTAATAATAATAATATTGATACTAATATAGTAATAGCACTATTAAAAATATAATTACTAAATAAATAATGTAAACAAATAATAAATATGTGTAACTGAATAACTAACTAACAATGACAATAATGAACAAACAACCAGATAATGTACCAAATATGAAACAACAGCAACAATAATAAACTCAATATCAATGTTGATACCAAACCAAAAAAATAGTAATAAACAAACAACAATAGGAATAACTATAATGCTAACAACAATGATGATAATAATACAATAACAACACATCAATGCTAATAATAAACAAACAACAATAACAATAATGCTAACAACAACAATAACAATACCACTAACAATAATGTTAATAATATATTATTATTATTATTGCTACTAATAATAATAATATTATTATTTTAATAGTAATAATAATACTATTTTTAATAGTAATAGTAACAATGTTAATCGAAATAATGCTACAAAATTACTAAACTAAGCAAATAGTGGGGATGTTAACACAGGAGAATAGTGCACCTTCAAACACTGAAGAACAATGTTCGAGAAGGGAGGGAATGGTGGGCCGGAAGGGAATGCAATTATTAATACAAACACAGTTAAAAACACAATTAATAATATCCAAAGCTATTATTATTACTTATTATTATTAGTAATATAGTAATAAAATTCAAAACTATTGTTACTCATAGTAATATAATAATACAGTCCAAAGCTGAGGAATAATCAAAGGAACAAACGAACCAACAGGTGGCAAAGCAACAGAGGAATCGATGGAGACGGATACAGATGAAGACGACGATCAAAGAGGAACGAAGGCGAAGACAGAGTCTGATCTATACAGAGAGCGATTTCGAGAATGACAAATGAAAACTAAGACAGATCGAAGCAGATCTGAGCTTCGCAGACGAATGTGAAGCCGAGGAGCAAGACGAGGTTTTTGAGTTAGACGACGAGGTCTGAGCCAAACGAGAGGCGAGAGTTTCACTGTCGAAGACAGAGAATATGATAAAAGATGACAGATTTAAAAAATGAAGACGACAAATGATCAAGAGGATAAATTGAGGGTAGATCGGAGGGTTTCACAGACCAAGGAACAGATGAAGGTGGAGATGACGAAGCCTAAGAGCGAAAGTTTTACAGACAAAGATGAAGGATGAAGATCGAGGGTCAGCAATGAGAGAGGGCGACGAGGTCTCAACTCTAAACTAAAGCAGGAAAATTTACCCAGGTAATATAAAGTAACATTGTACTCTAGTTAGAATGTTACTCTAGTAAAATAAGATGTAACAAAAAAAAAAATTCTAGTGATATAAGAAAAAAATATTTATCTACCCTATTCTTATTATCGATAATATTATACTTCGTACCGTCTATCTAGCAATATTAATATTTACAGTTAAATTCTTTTTAAAACTTTGGGATTGCTATTGATATGAAAAGTCCTTTTTTTTTATTAATTTTTGCAAACATTTTTTTTTTTCATTTCTCTCACATTGTGTCATTTGCATCTTAAACCAAGAGGATTGTCCCCGTAGGCCATTCCTATCCACCAAGAACTGGACTCACGGTTATTGTTTACAATTAAGTTCTACTGTGGTAGAAAGTGTTGCACTTAATCATTAATGATGTGAGTTTTGGTTAGTTGTTGGATAAGAATTTCTTTATAATTATGTATTATATATTAAACAAATCATAAAAGGGTCACTAGAATGTTTTACTACACTATTTCAATTTATCCAAAAAATATAATATTACAAAGATAAGAGTACATCAACATCTTAGATTTTTATCACAAAATCAATCATAAAATAAAATAAAATAAAAACGTCTTAGATTTTTCAAAAATAGTAATTATTATTTTAGAAATAATTAGTTAAAAAAGTCAATTATGATTTTATAATATTTTCTTTAGAATCTAATCTAATATGAAATTAATATCTTTTTATATGAAAAGTTTTTATTTCGAAAACATATTACATTTGATTTTTTTAAATAATTTATAACTACGTAAATAAAAAGGAGATTTTTTTTCCCCTTTTCTTTCTCTCAATCTCTTTCTCCCAATCTCTCCATCTAGGCCGATTCAGGGATAAAAGTGAGGGAATGAGTTAAAAACAATTTTAAAAGATTGAATAGTCTTTTTTTATTGTAATTAAACTTTAAAGAGATATTTAGAAATACCCTTAAAAATTTAAGGAAACTTTTATGATTTTGGCATAAAAACAAAAGCTCAACTTTCCATAGCATTATTCATTGAGAATCAAACAATGCAGATGTGGGAACAGGATTATTCCGATGAAGATGGAAAGACACTGTACTGTGACAAATGTAATCCCACGAAAATTGTGTTGTCCGCAACTCCCCTTGGCTGGGTTTAAGAAATAAAGTAATGGATGTGAAACCAAATTACTTAAAAACCATAGCAGAAAGAGATGATACACAAAATAAAAAAAAAAAAAAAAAATGACAATAGAGCATGCATGCAGTATAATACGATTAAGATGCAATTCTAAATTAACAAATTTTAAAAAAAAAACTAAATTAAAAGAAAAATTATATACAAGAGTGAAAAGAGATTGTACTGTGTGTTCGTATATCCAATCCCCATGAATTTATGTTAAGATTTTCTTGTATTTCTTTAAACTTTTCCCTTTTAACCATACAAAATGGTGACTCAATTTTCCTTGCTATTGCCTTCTCTTGTTTACAATTAAACAAGTAGCTAGCCTGCCCTCTAAATAAACTTTAATAGAAAGTACCCATCACTTGACTTTCGGATAACTGGTGTGGTGTTGATATGTGTTCTCTACACTGATGGAAAATGAAGCTTCAACCAGCATCTGGTGTTGGGTCACGTCTAGTAAACCCCAAAGAGGTTATCAGGCTTAAAATTGAGTCAGCTGTCAATGCTGAAGCCTTGCGAATGTGGAAGGCAAGGGGGTAAATCTCTTATTTGTCACTGACAATATATTTGAAAGTTTTAAAAAGGGAAGAAAAAAATTAATTAGCAAAGAAAAAAAAAAGAAAGTAAAAGATTTTTTTTTTCATTTTGTTTTGAGAGTTTTATAAAAGAAAAAAATAAATAAGATTTATTGAGAATAAAAATTTTTATTTTCAATCTTTAAAGAGTATTTTTGAAATAAAAAATATTTAACTCTAATATTTTTTTTTCTTTATTTTTTTATTTTTGAGGAAGAAAAATTTTAAATTTGGAGATATCTCAAATTTATCTAAATCTTTTATTTTTTCTCGTTTATAAACTCCTAAAAAAAATTATAATTTTCTCCCTTAATTTTTTTCTTTTCTTTTCGATTAAATCTTCTCGTTTAAACGAGTCATCAACACAAAGTATCACTTGGTTGATCGAAGAAATCACCAAAAGAAAAGAAGAAAGAAAAATTCTATCTACAACTAGGCTCTAACTACCATTTTCATGGGTCACAACTCAGAACACGGTACCGGCGGTCACTCCTAAGCCATGGAAAAGACAAGAATGAAATGAGAAATTTTCTTCCCCGGCTTCCGAGATTGTTCAGACACACAATTCCCAATCCAATCTATGCGGAATATTAATGATAATTCTACGTAGCACGAGCAAGAAACTGCAGAGACATTTTCTCATTTTCCTTCTTTATTAATTATTCCAAAACCTTGAAAACTTAAAAGTCTTTTTTTTTTTTCATTATGGTTGATATTAGAAAACTAAATAATTCAATTTGATCAATTTTGGAGTTTAATTTAGAAAGTGATTTTGATATCTTAGTTAATCACGTTTAAAACTCTACTATTATATCCATAAGACATTGATATTCCAAAAAAAAAAAAAAAATCAATCCTTCTTTATTAATTTTCAATTTTTTTATATTTATGTAATTAAAAACATCAACATTAATATCATTTTCAATTAATATTCATGCTCCCCCATAACCCTCTCAGCTTCTCTCTTCCCTCAACAATAGAATACCATCACTATAGACATGCTAATTTTGACTTTCATAATATATATATATATATATATATATATATATATATATATATATATATATATATATATATATATTTATTACATGCATTCCAACAAGATATTATTAGGTTGGATCAAACAAAATTTATGTTACCTAATTATAACATTAACAGATATTCTTTTATTAGAACTCTTCTCTTTATGCATCTTTTTTTAAATTAATTAGAAACATAATTAAATAAATTTAAAAAAAATAAAAAGCTCAATATTTTGAATAGGGTTGTTATGCAATTCAAGTCAAGTTCAACTAACTCGTGAGAGGGTGTTTGAGATTGTTTATAAGTTGGTTTGACCAGTTTATAAGATAAAATTAAAATTCTAATTGTTTGGTAATTAAAATTTATAAAATTGCTTATAAGCAAAAAAAGTACTTATAATCCAAAAAAAATAATAAACTGCTCCTATCAGTTTTTTATTTTGGTACTTATAAGCACAATTAAAATAAACTATTTTGATCAATAAAATTACATCCGCACCCTTTTGTATTTAACAAAAAACTATATCATTTCTTATGTCCACTATGATCTTTTCTCTATTTTATATAGTTTATAAACACTCATTTTACCAAACAGTTAATTACTTTTAAATAACATTTATCCAAACAGATAATAACTTATTTTTAAAAAAACTAAAATAAACTTATAAGCTAAAAAATTATTTATAAGTATTAAGTGCTTATAAGTAGATTTTTTTTAAACAATCCCAAATGGCCCCTGAGTCGCTTGGTCAAAGACTTGACTCAATTTGATTTGGACCGAACTCAAGTCAAGGTTGAATGGTTTCATTATATAATCGAGTTCAATTCAAATAATAGAATTTTAGATTTGAATATTTGTCGAATAAGTCAATAACATATAATAATATATATTATATATAATTATAATATAAAAAATAAATTAAATGGAATATATTAGTAAAGTTTTATAAATTAATAAAATCGAGTTTTCGAGTTGATTTCGAATTTATTAAATTATAAACGAGTCAAATTTGACTTATATTATTACTACTCGTCGAGTTTGAGTTCGCATTAGAGTGACATTAAAAAATTGAGTTCGAGTTCGAGTACAGAGATATCGAGATCGACTCAACTCGAATACACACACCTAATTTTGAATATTTCTTTATTTATTGGTACGAAGATGATTCTTATTATCAATAAATTGTTTTAATTTTTATTTTACATAAAATACTTTTTATATAGTGGAGAATTTCTTTTTATATTTAATTATTAAGAAAAAATTACACTTTTTTTTTTAGCCATTTGGTATTTCACCTATTAATACTCCAGTTAAGCAGAGTGTTTGATTTCTATCCGTTCTTTCCAAATCAACATGATTTGGTGGCTATTCCCTCGGCATTGGACCTCAACTCTTCCTGAAAATTTCATCCGCTTTTTAAATCGTTCTTCATCCGCTTCTCCACAACCCTCTCAACTTCTCTCTGCACCAATTGTGTCCCCTTACAATGACAAAATCAGACCACTACTTGACGCAGTGGACAAACTCCGCCACCTCAAAGTCATGGAAGAAGGAATTCAGCTTCCAACAATCGTCGTCGTTGGCGACCAATCCTCCGGAAAATCGAGCGTTCTTGAATCACTCGCCTGAATAAGTCTTCCAAAAGGCCAAGGCATTTGCACCAGAGTTTCTCTCATAATGAGACTCCAAA
Organism: Dillenia turbinata; assembly: GCA_037126225.1. NCBI lineage: Eukaryota > Viridiplantae > Streptophyta > Magnoliopsida > Dilleniales > Dilleniaceae > Dillenia > Dillenia turbinata. The sequence continues at coordinate 12,332,167 of JBAMMX010000015.1, forward strand.
ACCACTCTGTTTCAGAAACGGAGCTTTCATTGGAATTCAATGGCAAAACTCTCAAGACCAACGAAACCCGGATCGCAAAAGACATAGTTGCAGCTACTGATGAGATTGCAGGCAATCGAAAGGGAATTTCTCACACCCCATTAACGCTTTTGGTGAAAAAGCGAGGAGTTCCCGACTTGACAATTGTTGATCTTCCTGGAATTACTGGAGTTCCTGTTAAAGGACAACCAGAAGACATCTATGAGCAGATTTCGAACATAATATTTCAGTACATGCATCCCAAAGAAAGCATAATTCTCAATGTACTGTCAGCAACTGTGGATTTCTCGGCATGCGAATCTATTCGGATGTCTCAGCTTGCTGACCGAACAGGGGAGAGGACTTTGACTGTTGTGACTAAAGCCGATAAAGCTCCTGAAGGTTTGCTTGAAAAGGTCACTGCAGATGATGTGAACATTGGGCTTGGCTATGTTTGTGTCAGGAACAGAGTTGGTGATGAAACATATGAAGAAGCAAGAGTTGAAGAAGTTAAGTTGTTTGAATCTCATCCGCTTTTATCTAAAATTGACAAATCTATAGTGCGTATTCCTGTTTTAGCTCAGAAGCTTGTGCAAATCCAAGCAAGGAGCATTTCAAATTCTTTGCCTGACATTGTGAAGATGATCAATGTGAAGCTAAGTAATAATGTATCAGAGCTCAACAAAATGCCTCAGAATTTGTCATCTATGGCTGAGGCCATGACTGCTTTCATGAGGATTATTGGCTTGCTCAAGGAGCCTCTAAGGACAGTTCTTATTAGGGGAGAATACGATGAGTACCCAGATGAGGAAAACATGCATTGTGTTGCGAGATTAGCTGAATTGCTCAATCAGTTCAATGATGATCTTCAGTCTTCTCAAACTGAATTTCATCATGCAGGAGATCTTGTCATAGAAGAGGATCAGAATGTTGGAGGAAACTAAGTCTACTGGGCTTAAAAATTTCCTCCCTCGAACTGCCTTCTTGGCAACTTTGGAGAGATGTGAAAACTATTTCTGGAGCTCCAATTGCTTTTGTGAGAAAAGTTTGGACTTATATTGGAGATGTTGTGATCCGTGTTTTTCACTCGGAGAACTATCCGCAGCTTCAGTCATCGATGACAAGAGCAGCAAACTGTCTCGTTTTGAAGGTGATGGAAAATTCTTTTGGTCAAGTAATAGAGATGGTGGAGATGGAGAAGATGACTGATTATACTTGCAATCCTAAGTACATGTCGTGTTGGAACAAGCTTATATGCCAGCTAGATATGTTTATGGAAGTTGTCAGAGATAATTCCAAGGGAAACAAAGTGAAGCTTTAAGCATTTGGTGAAGTTGAGGTTGGGCACTTGAGGAAGCATGAGAGTGTTGTGACGGAGGCATTTGATCTGAAGATGAGGATGACTGCATATTGGAAGATTGTGCTGAGGCGGCTTGTGGATGGCCTGGCCTTGCATCTGCTTTTCAGTCTGAATAAGTTGGTGAATAGAGATATGGAACTGGAGATTGTGAGTGAGATGATGGGGCCCACTGGTGGAGGGATTGAGCAGATGCTTGAGGAGTCGCCATCTGTGGTGGAGAAGAGGAAAAGGTTGAACAAGAGTATTAAGTTGCTCAAGGAGTCTGAACTTGTGGTGACTAAGATCATGGACAGAATCCATTTGCTTGATGATTGATTGCTACTATTTCCGCTGCCTTTTTGTTTGCTGTTCAGGCCTCCACTTTGTTTTCTTTTGGTTATGTAGCTTGTTTTATTTTGGATTAAGATCCAAAGTTTTGCTGGCATTTAGCCCTTGTTTATGCGGAGGAAGCCTTTTTTAATGTTGCAATAGCCTGAAGCTTAAGAAGTGGAAATTCAGTCTCTGTTTGAAGTGTTCTGTTTACTTTACCATCACAAGTTTTATTTTATAAGAAATTTTGTAAATGGAAGTCTTGAAATTTCAGTTGAGGATCAATCACATGTTGGGCTTCAAGCTAAGTCATCTTCTTCAGAAACAAAATTTATCCTTTCCTATTATTCCTGTAAAGCAAATTATCATGGAATGGCACTCCACGCTTTCTTGAATATTCAATGTTAATTAAAATATAATATAATGTTTCACCATCATCAAAATCAATATTATTGAAAATCAACACATTGTATTCGATCAAACCAGTCACTTTTTACAGGCACACGACGAGGATACTTTCACAAAACTCCAGAGAATGTTTATACAGGGTGAACAATCACACTATCCCTTCATTTAGTCAAATACACAAACTCTACTATTTACCCGGACTATTCAAGAGATGAGCCAATGCTTTGTCTGTGTCATTGTCAAACGTCATCAAGGCATCTGCAACGTTGTTAGATGGGAAACCCATATCCCTCAGTAGATTGTAACCATTGGCAAACTCTGTAACCTGTTAAGACACAAAAACAAACAATCAATTAACCAGTAGCTGGCAAGATGAATGGCATTGACCAATCTTGTACTTTCGACTATTGAATTAGATGAATCCTACTTATGAGCTCCTGGCTCAAAGATGATTTAGAAAGTTTTTGAGTGACCCTCATTACTCAGAATGAAGAATTGCCACCATAACAGACAAAAGTAGAAAGAATTGAACCTGTAGCAGAAGGTCATCAATGAAATTTTTTGAATGATACTGGCATAAGGTCCAAGTCAAAAAGATCATCTCTCCCAATAAATTGCTGCTTCTGGTATAAGTTATCATTAATTCACAGGTCTGTTGGTTCTTCACAAATATTTTATTGAGGTGACAAGCTTTGGATGTTACTGCTTTCGGGATAAGCATTCCAACAGATGATTCTGATTTTCCTAGTATTACTTAGAGCAGTCTTCAGCCAAATGTTGTCTATGGGCTTCTACTTTATTAGGCTTGGTTGGATTCTAGGTTTAGGATGCTTCATTGGGCTAGTGCTGTGCAGCCTTTTATTTTGCTGTTTGGATTCCCTTCCCCACAACACCCCCAACCTCCCCCGCGCGCGCGTGTAGGGTGGCGCGCACAGATGCAACAACCTATCTTTATCACTAAATTATCACTGCAACCACAAAAACACAGTCTAACGGGAAGAAATGACTAATCACTGCCAACCTATCTGTACAGCCAAATATCTCACAGACAAACTAATCAAGATAGATAGTAATCCCAACTGCTCCAATTGTAACCTATTGATGGTGAATACAAAATGTAGGAACTCCACCGGCAGAGGACAGAACAAGTACCTTGATAGAATTATCTCCATAATTTGCAACTGCAATAGGTACGGCTTCTCGACTAAGCCCTGATGCGATGTACTTGCTCACGATAGGATCTGCCATAGGGCCCTGAGGTAAATATCAAAAAAGGCACATCTTAGATCTCAATAGCCCCTGTATAAGCCATGTCATGTATAAGCCACGCCTCAATAAATAAATTCATGCTTGATCTATCTTCAGTTTAATTAGGTCACACATGAAAATGTATTTTAAACATATAGAAGGACACAAAGGCACCTTATACATATATAGGAAAACAATGAAAGGGCCATTTCTTTGAACTGCATCTGTCCTTTTTTATTTGGGGGGCCGCAGGAAGGGGAGTGGCAATTTAAACTAGAATTTATGTTGTAAACTTAGTGTGAATAACTGAAAATGAACTTACTGATGTTGTGGAAATGTCATTTTAAATAGAGAAAAGATAGTTTGAACAGACTCCATTCCACCAACATAAGACTTTTATCTATAAGCTACGCGGTCTGTAGCTAATTAAATAAAGATTTACAATGAAGAGGAACAGATCATCATATCTGAAGGACTAACAATTAGTAACAGTGAGGAAGGATGTGAGACATGCACAAGCACATTCACCATGTAATTCAACCTCCAATAAAAGAGAAAGGAGTGAATTGTGTCATTTCAGGACAAGCAACTATTTACAGAAGGATAATGCAATATCAACCTACAAAGTTCACAGGCTTTGTCACACTTACTTTCAATAGCAAGAATTGATAAAAAAGCTTTTGGTCTGAGAAAAAAAAAATTAATATTCTTTTCTATAAGAGAAATGTAAAAAATTGTGAACTTCTAAAACTGCATACAACCTTGCTTCTTACAGAATTAAAACAATGTTGATGGAGTAATGACTACATCACCAATGCAGTTGAGAGGGCAACAATGCCTTATTCTCTCGACATCAAGGCATTATAGAACAGAAGAAGTCAGACAAGGTCTGTCACAGAATGACATTACTAGGAACAACTGACACTAGATAAGATAACAAAATCATATGCTGGAGATAATACCATAGAAGCATAAAATAAGAGAATGCTACTCAAGAAATGGTCAGAAGTGGCTATGATTAATTCCGCAGTCTTTTTTGATATACGAATTTACATAAAAGGAAGTGAAGACTTTTCCAAGCAAAAAGTGCATAAGGTATAGACAAAAAAGAAAAGCAGCATCAACCAAACAGTGATGGACCCACAGAACAGAGGTGATTCTGCCAAAAAAAACACTTCACATTGACTTCTGATTATTGGAGCATCTGGTGACAAACTTAGCTAAATGACCAAGAACAGATTTTGTTAGCCGCCTCAACTCAAGTATTTGGGACAATTGTTAAGTCCTACATTGCCCATGGAAAACAAAGGAAAAAAAAAAGCTCAAGAATATGGGGGCATGTCTCTTTCATTTGCAAATTTATAGGGATGAGTATCACCGCTCTTTATTGTTTAAGAAAGAAATGGTTTTAACTGCAGGTCATTGCAACTGCTCAATATGGAATTCTTTTAAAAAGATTTTTCATAAATAATAATTGATTTCAGCAGCTACAAAGGTGCCACATGCAATCTTTACAACAACAACAACAACAACAATCTAGGTCTTCTATTCCAAAAATTTGGGGTCAACCACATGCAATCTTTACAGTTTTATCTTAATAGTGGACAAAGATGGATACAAAAAAAGAACACCTAGCCTAAGTAGTCCAATTCTAGAACAACTTAGGAAAAAAGGAGTCTAGAAAATCTTTGACTTCAAAAAACATCTTTAAAGGCCTATAACTCTCCCAAACAACAGGAGAAAGATTTTCCAAGTTTTAAAAGGCTACCATTTTTCACCCTCCATAGTCCACTTAAGAATCATAGCAAGATAATGTCTTTGTCCTGCACAGCAATGTGCAACTAACCTTGCCCATGAGACACCAAAGCTAATCGTTTTACTACATGAGAATTTTCAATGACCATAGAAGCCAATTCCATTTCCTAAAAACATCTGTATTACACTAGAAGAAAAAATAATAATAATAATTAAAAAAAACCTTCCCTTCACTCTGCAATTTATCCTAAGGTTAATACTTTCTCCCTGACTGTGTTTAGAAGGGGGGCCCCACAGTAGCAGAAAAACAATGGTACGAATTTGCAAACACCTAGGAAGGAATATTCCAGATTCCATTAGAGGTCAATTTCTCCTCTTTTCCTTCTTTCTATGCTAATAGCCCGGTGATAAGATCAGACTAAACTTACATATGTTGAATGCAGACTGTAGGCCTAATGGACTTTGTTTTTTTCTTCTAAAGAATGGCTGGAGGCATTCTGGACTTGCAAGTCTCTTTGACTAGAAATGAATGCAGACACTCACATATGAAAAATCTGTAAAAGTAAAGTAAAAGCTCAAATCACAGTCAAATGTTACTTGTTCAATATCTAATCAGAAGCACCAACAAAACCATCATCATAAACAGAAACTTCCACATCCATAGAAAAGAAGAAAATACAGAAGAACAGGTAATAGCATACCGATGAAGAAGTTGGGCCAGAAGGTTTAGGAGGAAGATTTTCCAGCCCCAGCTTGCTCCAATTCTGAGTTTCCTTCTCCGCTTCAGCAAGTATCTTTCTCTCAAAATCAAAGTCAAACTGGAAAGTACTTCGAGGAATATCTCCTATTTGTGGTGATAAAGGGGGCTACAGAAGGCAATTATGTATCAGGTTATGGGAGCATACGGAACATCACACAAACTGGAACAGTTTCAAAATTGGGACACTAGTAACAAAATTTTGTGCAATTTTTTTTCAGATTGTATGATGACTATTTTGCAGTTTTTTTTTTTTCTTGGGATATAAAATGATTTTCCATTGTTCAATGGAAGAATGATGCACAGAGAGAATCAACCTGAAATTTTTATTTATTTTATTCTTTTGGCTGGAAGGGGGCAGTACAATCAATTTGCTAAGAGAAAAGAGAAACTTGAACATATATAGCCTAAAACACCATGAAATATGCTATTAATTTTTGTTCAGATTGTATGATGAATATTTTGCAGGAGATAACTGCCTAATTAGTTGACAGGGCCTTAAAAATCATGATAAACATGCCTGTAAGAACAGCCAGTGGAAGGCCAAGAAAAGATTTGAGGAGCTCCAAAATTGATCCACCTTGGTCCATGTAAGAAGAAATGGACGCAAACAAGGCACTAAGGTTCAATTCTTTTTTCATTTTTTCATGTCAAGTTCTTCATTTTTTCATGTCAAGTCCTTGCTAGAACTTGATAGAGAGAAAAGCCAACCCACATAGGATTTTCTTAATTGAAGGCTCTCAACTTACGTAAACTTTATAGACTTAAGTGAAGGAAAAATATAATGGGAAACAAAAAAATCCATTTCATTGAAGTCACAAAAACTCTCCAATTTCCAAGGATGACTGTAATTGTTTGATATGATATGATTTCAAACATCCATATCACGGAACAAAGAAATGCATCGAAATCTATGTACAATCAAACACTGTTTTTATACGACTTGCTCAAGAAACAACTTGGGCAATCTGTTGACAACAATATGACAAAAAATAAGACAAGTTCCTAAATATACTTATTGGATTTTAAAAGAGAAGATAGGAGTGTTGCAATTCGATAGACATAATCAAGCAGCAAAAAGCAGCAAACATCACCAAGAATGAAATACAACAGGTCAAAGAATCGAGAACATACCGGTGGAGTAATTCGGTATTCAGGTTTAATCGTAACCCTAATTCCCAATCCGGCTGGGGAAAAAATGATAGAAATAAGTAACAATATCGTAATAATTAGTGAGAGGATGAAATTAAAAACCCTAGGAGAGAAAGAAGAGGGGGATCGTACAGGAAGAAGAAGAGGGAGGATGAGAGGTGTGCTGGTAGGACGGCGACGTACGGAGGGTGGGAGAGACGCCGCGTTGGCCCACTCTAGGGTACATGGAGGAGGAGGACGAAGGTGGTGCTGACGTGGTCGATGTTCTATACCTCGGAATCTGTGAATCGTATGCTGATCCTGCTCTGTTTCTATAGTCGTAGTCCATCTATGGCGATGCGCGAGAGAGAGAGAGAGAGTGAGAGAGAAGGTGTGAAACAGAAAGCTAAGGAGTATCTGTCGGAGTTAACGTAGGCTGACAATAGGAGAGAAAAACTAATTTGGAGCTATCACTACAGTTGCTGTGGTGTAGTGGTTATCACGTTAGTCTTACACACTAAAGGTCCCCAGTTCGATCCTGGGCAGCAACATTGGCTTTGTGTTTTTCCTCCTTTTTATGTTAACTTAGAACTCCAAACAGACAAGCTACTGGCAAGGGCAGCAACATTTTTACTTTTTTTCAGTCAGGTTGAAAACTCTAAGCCAACCCGACAAACTGAAAGAAAGAAAATAGAGCAAGTTACTGGAAATGCTTTAAACTATATCTAAATAATAAATAATCTTCTCAACTTTGAAATACTAAATTTAAAGTTCAAAACTTTAGTATAATAATAATAAAAGAAAATTGCTAAATTTAAGGTTCAAAATTTTTAAAATTCAAAGCCTTAGTATAATATTAAATGGAAATACTAGTATTTCCTGCAAATTCTATGCATCTAGAGTATCCAATAATCAGTTTTCTTCATGCCTTGTGTCTGACTGTATGTCTCAAGCTGGAGGTTCTTGAGCAGTCAAACAACTTGCCATGTGGACGAGTTCTTAAGCGTGAGCAGAGTTTTCCAGAGTTAATTATTTTAAATCCGGCAAAAAACAGTTTTTCTGCTAAGTTCCCCAACCTTATAGGCTCAACATGTGAACTGGCAAGCTTGCACTTGGAGCTGAACAATTTTACAGGGGAGTTGCCTTGGCCGTTGCAGAATTCTGAGAATTTACCTGTGATGGACCTTAGAATGAATAAATTTCCTGGAAAGAAACCCATTTTGGATAGCGTAGAACCTACCAAATTTGGTTATTCTAAGTCTACACGATAATCACATTGATGGAAGTAAACCAGTTCATTTTATGCAGTCTGACCAAACTTCAGATATTGAGTCTCTCTTCAAATAATTTCTCTGGTTCTATACCAACCGGAATCAACAATTTTACTGTAATGGCTTACACTGGAAATTCAGATTTAACCATTAGTAACATCATATTGTGTAAATATACAATTTATTCTGATGTTTAATATATAAATGATTATGCGTCATTAGCATTGAAAGGCGGGGAAAATCTATACAAAAACACTCTGGGACTAGTGAAGGGCATCGATTTATCAAGCAGCAGATTAAATGGAGAGATTCCAAAGGAAATCACTCATCCTATTGGATTAATTTTGTTAAATGCAAATTGGTCAAATGCAACGGATAGAATCTCTCTGACTTATTCAGAAACCAGTTGTACAGCCTCATTCCAACAAGTATTTCTGGTTTGAATTTTCAAATCTACTTGGATTTGGGAAACTATATTTTGACAGGTAGAATTCCAAGAAGTGCTCACCGAGGCACCATCAATGTTGCTGCATACGAGAGGAACATGGGACTTTGTGGACCTCCACTCACAAGTGATTGTCAAGGAGACAAAGTAGCTGAAAGCCCATTAGATACCAGCTGCAATGGTGAAGTGGACACTCCAGAGGAGAAGAATGAGATATTTGGTCTAGGCTTCTATGCCTGTACGGGGCTTGAATTCATATTTGGATTTTGGGGAGTGTTTTGGACTTGTTAAAGATTTTTGGAGAAATGTCTGTGACACGTTTTTATTAAAGATTCTTGGAGAAATGTCTGTATCACTTTTTTATTCAGTATGGAACAAAATTCATGTAGCAGTAGTTGCGAGCATGGCCAGTTTGAAAAGGCGGCTCCAGGTCTACAGGGTAAGAAAACTATATATTCAATTAACTTGTGATGCATCTTCCAAAAATTTACATTACACCAGTAATGCAGCATGAGAGATTGGATCTTATGTTTTCAGGATGAGCTATAGCAGAGCAATGCCCTGATTTGGCCAGGCTTAGCATAGATGGAGAGTACGCCCTGTATCACAGAGTCAGTGGAACAAGTACCTTCCTTTGGGTTAGAAGGCTACCAGCATTCTTTCAAAGGATAGTTTCATCTGCTTTTACTTTTGTGCAAATGCGTGTTTCTGATTGTAAGAAATAACATAGTATTTAGTTTGCCTTGTTAAAATGTGTATTTTGAGTATGGCAAGATTGAGCAGCTCCAGGTCTAAAGGGTAAAAATATTGTTCATCCTCACTTGTTATACACCTTTCCAAATATTTACATTACTCAGGTTATGCAGTGTGGAAGAATGGCTTTTACGTTTTCAGGATAAGCTGCAGCAAAGCGATGCCATACTAGAGAGAACTGCAAGAAAAAGAGGACGCAGAGCGACCAAAAACAAATATAAACCTAGTGGCTTATCCAGAATTTTATGCTAAGTGGGGGCAAGTCATCTGTTGCGGAAATAGCGTGTGAACGATTGTACTAATAAATTACCCGGAATATATTTCCCAAAAGGGTAATTTAATAGCACAATATATCACTACAACTATACCTAACAACAACTATTAAATAAAAAGAACACCAGAATTTAACGAGGTTCGGCCAAATATGCCTACGTCCTCGGACACTACTAGAATAATATTTCACTAATATTCTTGAAATATTACAAGAGAGAGAAAGAGAAAATTGGCCTAAGATATGAACTTGCCAATTTTGGGATGATCTACAAGGCATGGGGAAGGGTCTATTTATAAGGTAAAAACTCACCTCATCCCTCACTTGCCAAACAATGTGGGATTCCCTCCTCCTATAGGATTTTGCCACAACCAACAATTCTCCACCTTGGCAAAAAACTTTACAACTCTCTCATACAATTTTAGTAGTGTCTGCAATTTTCAATTTTCAATAATATTGATCAAGTTCAAACAATGTTGAAACTTGACTGCAGTTATCACTTTTGTCATCATATCAGCAGGATTCTCAGAGGTTGGAATTTTCTGGATTATAACTCCACCTTCTTCCAAAATCTCCCGTATAAAGTGATAACGAACGTCGATGTGCTTTGTCCTTGCATGATAAACTTGATTCTTTGCCAAATGAATTGCACTTTGACTATCACAATACACTTTGATGTGTTTTTGTTCTAATCCCAATTCACCAACCAACCCTTGAAGCCAAATTGCTTCCTTCACGGCTTCTGTAGCTGCCATGTATTCTGCCTCTGTAGAAGACAACGCCACTGTTGATTGTAAGGTAGACTTCCAACTTACTGGTGCCTTTGCAAGAGTAAACATATAACCAGTAGTTGATCGTCGTTTGTCCAAATCACCAGCATAGTCGGAATCACAGTACCCAACTATGTGTTGACCATTTTGTTTGTCCTGTTGAAATATTAAACCAAGATTCATGGTGTTCAGAATGTACCGTAAAATCCATTTCACAGCTTGCCAATGCTCCTTTCCAGGATCATGCATATACCTGCTCACTACCCCAACTGCATGTGAAATATCGAGTCTAGTACACACCATAGCATACATTAGGCTACCTACAGCACTTGCATATGGTACTTTTGACATGTATTCTTGTTCTGCATCATTCTTTGGTGACATGGATGCACTGAGCTTGAAATGAGGAGCAAGTGGAGTACTAACTGGTTTTGATCTTTTGTTCATGCCAAAACGTTTTAGAATCCTGCTCAAATACTCCTTTTGAGATAAACAAAGCCTCCTCAAATTCCTATCTCTGGTAATTTCCATACCGAGAATCTTCTTTGCTTCACCTAGATCTTTCATTTCAAACTCCCTTTTCAACTGAACTTTCATTTTCTCAATTTCTATCTGACTTTTGGAGGCTATTAGCATATCATCAACATAAAGAAGAAGATAAATAAAGGATCCATCGTGTAGTTTGCGAAAATACACACAATGATCATATTTACTTCTTGTGTACTGTTGCCCAATCATAAACTTATCAAATCGCTTGTACCACTGTCTGGGAGATTGCTTTAATCCATATAGCGATTTCTCAAGTTTGCATACCATATTTTCCTTTTTAGCAACATTGAACCCTTCCGGTTGAGTCATATAGATTTCCTCCTCCAAGTCTCCATGTAAAAATGCTGTTTTTACATCCAACTGAGCCAACTCCATATCCAACTGTGCTACCAAAGCCAACAAGATTCTGATAGAAGAATGCTTCACAACCGGAGAAAATATTTCATCATAATCGACTCCCTGCTTCTGAGCGTAGCCTTTAGCCACTAATCTTGCTTTGTAACGAATACCATTCTTGTCAGGAAAACCATCTTTCTTTGCATATATCCACTTGCACCCAATTGCTTTCTTTCCTTTTGGAAGACTAGTAAGCTTCCAAGTTTGATTCTTTTGAAGGGACTGCATCTCCTCTTCCATAGCAATCCTCCATTGCTCTTGTTCTGAACTTTGGACTGCTTCATTGTAAGTGGCAGGAACGTCATCAATTTGAATTGCTGATGTAGAAGCAACCATATTAGCATAACGAGCAGGTGGTTTAATGGTCCTTCTTCCCTTCCTTAATGCAATTGATTCAAGCTGCTGCGGAGGTTCTTGGGTCTGCACCTCTTCTTCATCTGACTCTTCATCTATTATAGGAGAGTCACCATCAGATTCTTCATTTGCTGAGACTAATCTGCTTCCATCAAACTCCACCTGTTTAGAAGTATCGCCTGTGTGTTCAATATTTCTAGGAGTTACCTTTGACATGGAAGATTCATCAAAAGTAACATCCCTGCTGAAGATTACTTTCTTTGTTTCTGGACACCAAAGACGATAACCTTTTACTCCAACTGTGATCCCCATGAAGATTGCTTTCTTTGCTCTGGGATCCAATTTTGACTCCTTAACATGATAATATGCAGTGGAGCCAAAAACACGCAAGGAATCATAATCTGAAGTAGGATTTCCAGACCATTTCTCCATTGGTGTTTTGCCATCAATAGCTGTAGATGGCAGGCGGTTGATGAGGTGACCAGCATAAACAGCAGCTTCAGCCCAAAATTCTTTCCCCAACCCAGCATTAGACAACATGCACCGAACCTTCTCCAACAATGTCCGGTTCGTACGCTCCGCCACTCCATTTTGTTGCGGTGTATTCCTGACGGTGAAGTGTCTGACAATGCCTTCGTCTTCACAAATTTTCAGAAATGGATCATTTCTGAATTCTCCACCATTGTCTGTACGGAGACGTTTGATTTTCCTGCCTGTTTGAGTCTCCACCATATTTTTCCATTTAAGGAAAATTCCCAACACTTCATCCTTCGTCTTCATTGTATACACCCAAACTCTCCGGGAAAAACCATCAACAAAGGTCACATAATAATGCTTTCCTCCCAAAGATGATGTTTTAGAAGGCCCCCAAACATCTGAATGAATATAATCCAAAATACCTTTAGTATCATGGATTGCTGTGCCAAATTTCACCCTTGTTTGCTTCCCTTTGATGCAATGCTCACAAAAATCTAATTTGTAAGCTTGTACTCCTTTCAGCAATCCTTGATTTATCAGAAGTTTCAAGGATTTTTCTCCAGCATGCCCCATCCGCATATGCCACAATCTAGTTGCTTCTAATTCTCGATCATGAGTAGAAACTGCTACTGTTGCTGCTACTCCAACAACTGTACTACCCATAAAGTAGTACACATTGTTATTTTTTCGAATTCCCTTCAATACTGTGAGTGCACCAGAGATTATCTTCATGACTCCATCTTTTATCTTTACATCAAATCCTTTTGATTCTAAGGATCCGATGGAGATGAGATTCTTCTTCAAATCCGGTACATATCGAACACATGTCAAAGTTATGATAGATCCATCCTGATTTCTCAGGCGAATTGAACCAATCCCATGTGTGGAGAGAGGGACATCATTTGCTGTATAGACCATTCCCCCTTTCTGTTCTTTGAAATCAAAGAACCATTCTCGATTGGGGGACATATGGTGGCTACAAGCAGAATCCAGCAACCACGTACTAGAATGATTAATTGATGGTACAACTGCAAGTGAAAGGTCTGAATCTGCATCATCACATTCAGCTACATTTGAATTTGAGACAGCTTTCCCTTTATCTGGTTTGCCTTTATTCTTCAGCTTTGGGCAATCTTTCTTCCAGTGCCCCTTTTCTCGACAAAAGGCACATTCATCTTTCTTCACTTTGGACCTTGATTTTGATCTCCCTTTCATCCCTTTACTCTGGCTCTGCGAACGTCCTCTGACAACTAATACTTCGGCTTCTTCAGTTGTGTTTTCTTGCTTTTCCTTTTTTCTTAGTTCGTAACTGTATAATGCTGCAGTTACTTCACTAAGAGAGACGGCAGCTTTTCCGTGAAGTAGGGTAGTTTCCAAAAATTCGAACTTGTCGGGAAGGGATCCCAACAACATAAGAGCCAGATCTTCATCCTTGAAAGTCTCGTCCATATTCATCAAATCAGTCACCAACTGATTAAAACTGGTGATGTGATCATTCATAGTGGTACCCGGTACATAGTTGAAGCGAAACAACCTCTTTTTCATATAGAGTTTGTTTTGACTGCTCTTTTTCAAGAAATTTTCTTCTAGTGCTTTCCACAATTTACTAGCAGAAGTTTTCTTGGAAAAAGCATATTTCTGCTCTCTAGAAAGACACGATCTAATTGTACCACATGCCAATCTGTTCATCGTCTGCCATTCCTTCTCCTCAGCATCATCTGGTTTCTTTTCTTCAATAGCGAGGTCTAGACCTTGTTGGAAAAGGACGTCTAGAACCTCACTCTGCCACATTCCAAAATGACCGGTTCCATCAAAAATCTCCACGGCAAATCTGGTATTCGTCATTGCGGTTCTTGCAAAGATTGATGAAGTCGACGTGGATGATTTTGTGTTGTCCGCCATTTCTGCTACTCGTACTATTTAATAGCTGCTGATGCAAAATGCCGATAGCCCCAAGAAAATCTTTTCTGATGTGGAAGATCAGACAAAACTACAACCACAGAGCATACTAAGATAAACCGGGCTCAATGCCGATAACCCCAAGAGAATCTTTTCTGATGTGGAAGATCAGACAAAGCTGCAACCACAGAGCATACTAAGATAAACCGGGCTCTGATACCAATTGTTGCGGAAATAGCGTGTGAACGATTGTACTAATAAATTACCCGGAATATATTTCCCAAAAGGGTAATTTAATAGCACAATATATCACTACAACTATACCTAACAACAACTATTAAATAAAAAGAACACCAGAATTTAACGAGGTTCGGCCAAATATGCCTACGTCCTCGGACACTACTAGAATAATATTTCACTAATATTCTTGAAATATTACAAGAGAGAGAAAGAGAAAATTGGCCTAAGATATGAACTTGCCAATTTTGGGATGATCTACAAGGCATGGGGAAGGGTCTATTTATAAGGTAAAAACTCACCTCATCCCTCACTTGCCAAACAATGTGGGATTCCCTCCTCCTATAGGATTTTGCCACAACCAACATCATCTACCTTCAGATTAGTCATGCATATATAATGCATCAATAATATAAATGCAAGAAAAGAAAAAATCACACGCTTATGCAAACAAGAAGGGAAAATGAGAAAATTTTTTGAAAAAAAAAGAGGTTAAAACCCCTGATTTCATGTAGATAAAAGCACCTGTTAGCATTCACTTCTCAAATTTGGTTACTATCCATCCATTATGGCACAGAAAATAGGAAATTGAGATATCAAATCAAACATTATTAGTAAATTTGCAAACCCTAGATACAGGAAACAACCATGTAAGGCCAATAGCACGCATATTTAAGCCAAATAAAATAGATGCAAGTACACTTGAAGTTGATTCTATAACACACAGCGCACTGTATGGCAGAAACCAGTTACAAACGGAGGCAACAACTCCATTAGAGAAGCATCTCACTAACATAATTCAAAGAAATCTGAAAGAAAGAAATAAGAAACATATATATATATATATAAAGGCACCAGGTTTTGATATATTTCCAATTGTACTTAACACGCGTCACATCTCGCATAGAGCTCCTCCTGAGTAGGAAACAATCAATCAATGCATTTTGTCAAGTTATTTCTAATGAAAGAAGTCCAAAATAAAATTAGTAGTTGCAGAATGATATGTTCTTCATGCAAAGAATCTATTTATATACAGAGAGGGAAGACTATAATGATGTCAAGCCACAAGTGCATATTTCAACAGCCTATATATTTCAGGAGAAACAACCAACGATGCTGCATATATTGTACTCTACACACGAAGGGCCTTATGAGAAAATTGAAATAAACACACATGAAATACAAGGGGAGAAAGCTTTACCATCATAAATTAAATATTGGGTCACAAAACACGACATTGAACTGCCTTATGTTCAAGTCATTTCCATCCAAAATAGAACCACCTAAGTGATCAGGCCATGGTATTGGGCTAGGATGTTCAGTCTCCTCCACCCACTCTGATGTCATGTCTATATCATCAAATTGAATAGGATCGGCCTCTAAAGACTTTGTTTTCATCTGCCTCGCCAATCTGAGATTGTAATTTATGTACACAAGGTCATTCAATGTTTCCTTTTCAATCTTATTGTGCTTTTCAGAGTGAATTTGCTGAAATGTGCTCCAGTGCCCTCAAACGAAGAACCGCTGCAAACTTGACTGAGTATTCTTATTGCAACCAGTTGCAAGTCAGGAGGAGAATCACCATATTGTTCCCACCAAAGCCTTACAGGGAAGTTGTCAAGCTTTAAAAGAGCATTCAGAAAAGCAAGAGCAAAAACCACGACATATCCGTAATGACCCTAGAAAAAATACCCCCGTGCGGAACATGGAAATCATCCTGTCACTATTGTGTTATCATAATTTAAGTGTTTGTGCTGTCATTTAAGTGGAAGGAAGAGCATCATATTCTTTTGCCTCCAGGAATATTGACACTTCTATGATTAATATATGCAGAACCAATTGGTTGTTTCAACGCGATGACACCACATCATATCCAAGGATGTATTCACAACTAAGCTTGGGTACATATGAAAAATGCCTCAACAGTGAGTGCATCTTTTTTTTGTTTTTTGGTGACCAAATACTTATTCAACATGTAAAAAATTACAAGATGGACAAAATAAAATATATATCTTGTCTAATTCATTAAAAAACTATAAGTTGCAAGTGAGAAACTTAAGACTAAGTCAGAAATAAAACTCAAAATAAGACTCTTATTTACAAAAAATGTAAGCATGATTAACGTATCCAAATAAGAAAAAGTGAAGATAAATGCAACATCGCTTTTTATTATTATTATTATTTGTCTTCAACACACTGGTTGATAATTTTAGATCCAGCATAAGACACGATTTCTATTTTTTTTTTTTATATACATACATATGCTATGTCAAGCTTTTTATTTCTAAAGTGGGCATCTATTGAGTCCCATGTTCCATGTCATATGTCTCATGTGTGTGTTTCACAGGCTGGCTCTAAACATTTCATAAAATACATTACTGCAAATTCAATAAGCATCAAGTGAAGCTTATAACACAATTCTGAAATCTAGAGACCCATGTATTCAAATTTTACTGCATATAAACAAAAGGTAGGGTACCAAATTCATCTCTCATAGACAGGTAAATTACACGTACGAGGTGAGACTGCATCACATGCCTCCCTTGCTAGATTACAGCCAAACAGCCCACTTGCCTGAGTGAACATGTAAATTTGATTGGTGATATCACACCTCACTTTAGGTGTTGAGAGGAGTTTATCCAGAAATTTCAGAAAATTTTAACAATTCCAAGAAAATATCTGGATTGTACTGAATGCTTGGATTCAGAAAAGCTGCTGCAGCATGCAGAGGCGAATGAAGGTAATTCAGCCACTTTCTGTCCACTATATCCAGAAACATCTTGCACTTAATTTCATCCATAATATAGTATGTCCTTATGGATTCCTTTGCCCTAGTCATAAAGTCATATATATACCCAACAGAAGGTTTACCTCCAGAGACCTCCCAAAGAACCTTTTACAAAAGGCTCGGAGATTGCCACAATCATTGTCCTTAAGGATGGCTATACAAATATAGTCTGCAGTCTGTTCATGTATGAGGAGTTGGTCGAGTATTCAGGGCTGTTGAGCATATTTTTCAGCCAAGGCCTTTATTTCAACATTGACTGCAACGACAGGAAGTTAGAGACAGACTTGGTGATGCCAGTCTTAATGAGTTCCTGACCCCCAGTGAACTTTTTTCATCAGATCAAGCAAAGATGCATGGTTATAAATAAACTTGGAAATATTTTGTGCTTGCAAAATACATCCGTTCACCAAATTTATTTTACAGAATTCCTCCAAGATAAGATTCAGACACTGAGAAGCAAATGGAGACCCAAAATAGTTCCGTAGCTTTGCAGGACATGGGCAGCTATACCTGTGTAGTTTAGAGCATTGTCCATAATTATTTGGACAACATTCTCTGGCCTGAAATCTTGAATCACAGAGGCATTTGTTGTTCTTGAAGTATGAAGATGCATCTACTGATTTGTGGAAAAAGGTCCTAGAGGGTGATGAAACTAAAAAGTCAATCAATGCTCTTGATTTGTTGTCTGTCCATGTGTCTCTGATAATTGTCCAACGTGTGGTAATCCTCTCCAACCATGAAGTCTTCAGAGTTTCTGCAGGTGGACCTCTAAATCCAGGACCGCACTTTCCTATAAGCTAAAATCCAGCTAATTTTCAAAAAAGAACAGAGCTATGCTTCTTTCTGCGTTTTCACGATCATTAGTAGGAAAAGGCACCACTTGGGTAATAGATGGGAAAACTTTGGAAATTAAATATGGTTCCATGGGAATGACAGGTTACTTGAAGGAACATTCCCAGGAGATTTGGTTTCCACTATCATTTGCTTCTTGGATCTAGAAGTTTCCTTCCCTTCCTCTTTTGTTGCTATTATGGCCCTCACCCTATCGGTAACATCATCCCTCACTTTACTACATGGGTTTACGCCTTTACTTCTAATCTAGACAGATGGTGCTTCAATCCACTAATGCCACCATTCAAAACTCTTTGGCAAAATTAGCATCTCACCTTGTTTCTGTCTAACTTCTCACCCAACAAACATCTTTTTCTCGTACCACTAAAGACAAGGAAAACAGGAACACCCATTCACACATATTCAAGAAGATTAATGCTTCATATCATTTGTTGATACAAGTCAAAATCACGGAAGCAAACAGAGTAACATTATTCCACTCTAAAGTTTCAGTGAAAGTACGTACATGCATGGAAGATCAGATACCAACTAATCTCTCAAAAACGATCCCTGATTCCTAGCTAACCATAGTTCCAACAAGGACATATCTACCCAATATAAGAGAGGTACAGCAAAATAGTCCCAGTGTGGGAAAACCTTGGAAAACAGCAATAGGGTGGGCTTTCCAGAGCTGACTTAAAGTTATATTAGTCATTAAAATGTTATTGTCCCGCATAGAGATTTTTACACAAATTAGAGGATGCAGATAGCAGAAATATTCCGTTCTCAATTCTACTAAACAAGCTTAGAAGAATTAAAAAGCACATGCATATGCTCTAACATCAAAAGCAGACGGTCATATGATCCGGGAATTACCGGGAATGAAGGAATCAGTTCTCTTTTCCTCAATGAAGACCTAAACAACACAAAAGCAAAGATGAAAATTAAACTATGTATTAAGGAAAGGTACATCAAAAAGATCAAAAGACAGATCATAATATTGAACATTTGCTAACAAGTTATAATGTGCTGATTTTGGAATATAAAAAGGAAAATGTTTCAAAGAAAAAGTGAATTTGGCATAAGTTATAGGAGCCTGAAGTATTGTTGTTACTTGCAGAAGAATGAACACTTACCCAGAACTCCACTAGGCACCAATCAGATATGAAGACATGGTCTTTGATCATTTTCAAAGCACCCAATATGGCATCCGATGGGACATAACCCAATGCCCAATTCGGAAGGGTCAGCATCAATAGGGCCCACGTAGGAGGCCCACTAAAGACAGATATTGTCTGATTCCAACTATCCTCTATGACTTTCGACCGAAGGGTCTCAAGTGCCCAGATCTCCCGAATGATAAGGTCTTAGTCGCCACGCCAACCGAACGTGATTCGGTATTCAATCATCGGTCCATCAAGCGAACGAACTCTAAAGACTCTTCATCGGTCGAACGACCGATCGATAGCCAGCAACTCTAACGATTCAAAAGGAATGTCAAAGTATCCCGATAGCTCCGATTTCTTATTTGATAGCAACATTTTAGGAAAGGATCCTTCTAGTAAACGAATGTTACCCATAGAATGAGAATCATAATCAATTCAAAATATTGAACTCCTGAGATTTTCGGATTGATTCGATAAAGAAAATAGGGTTGAAACACCCCGACAGCGCACGGCTCTCACAAATATAAGACATCCTAAAACCTTCCAAACCAGGTACGTTCTCGGAGCCTTACACATTGAGCACTCTAATCATAGGAAACTACTCCATGGAGCTCTGAGTCTATTTCTCTTTCATTCGAAACCGTTCTTTCTGATTTGAACGTCGGAGTCTCCCCGCCGGAACACCCTCCGGCGATTTTTGCAGATCTCACATCCTTTCGACGGCAGCTG
Organism: Dillenia turbinata; assembly: GCA_037126225.1. Lineage (NCBI taxonomy): Eukaryota > Viridiplantae > Streptophyta > Magnoliopsida > Dilleniales > Dilleniaceae > Dillenia > Dillenia turbinata. The sequence continues at coordinate 12,352,089 of JBAMMX010000015.1, forward strand.
TTCAAGTCTACAAGGAGTCGGTATCTGTGGAGTCGTAACCCATCTTCAACAGATTGGCGCCATCTGTGAAAACAGACTAGAGCAACTCCTATTATTCTAACAATCATGCCTCTGAAAACTAGGCCATCCTCGAGGGTCGCCCCTGCTGTAGAAGGGCACGCCCCTATACCAGCCAAATTTATCATCCCTCCGGTACCTAATCATTTCATTCATGATCATAAGCTTTTTCCCCAACCGTCCCGTCCAGAGTAAATCCTACAAACCACGGCTTAAGAACAGTCGGTCATAGCCTCAGCGCCAGAATAGGTGAACCAACCCCAAATGGAAAGATTGGAGTCGAGACTCCAAAGAATAAGTAAACAACTGGAGAGACTCAGCCGATCCCTCGGGTCAGACGACCACTCATCCATAGTTGAGTCCGAATATGAGCGACCACCGAGACGAGAACTTCCTGCTAATTATGAACCATCGGCGATCTCTCAATACGACCTTGAAGATCTGAAGAAGCAAGTCGAATGACTTGTAGCCGCTGAACTTAAAAGGGCGGGCGTAAGAAATGGGGAAGATCTCTTACACCCTTCAGGTGAATCACCCTTCGACCCGAAGATCTCCTCAGAACCAATGCCAAGAGATGTCCTTTTGCCTCCTATGGAGCGATATGATGGAACAAATGACCCCTGTGACCACGCTGCCACTTCATTACAGTTATGGTCTCCAGAGACCTGTCAGACACAACGATGTGAGAGCACTTCCCTACTACTCTCAAGGGTAATACCCTAGTATGGTTTAACTCTCTCCAACCATTAAGTATCAAGAGTTTCGCCCAACTCTGAAAACAGTTTGAGACTCATTTTATAATCAGCCGAGGAGCCAAATGAAAATCCACTTCCTTGCTATCATTGCAGCAACGGGAAGAAGAGTTTCTGAGAGATTTCCTAGAAAGATTTAAGACAGAGATGCTAAAGGTCTCCGCTTTGGACCATAATATTGCATTGGCTACTCTCCTAACTAGCTTGCGCTCCTTCGACATGAAAGTCTCAATTACGAAGAAACCCTCGACAATCATCCAAGAATTTTACTCCCGAGCGGAGAAGTATATTACGGCAGAAGAAGCGGAGGCTTTCGACCGACGAAGGAACCGTCCTAGCAGAAAGGAACGCATCCGATCGTCTCGCCATCCCTCTCCGAAGAGGAGCAAACTAGGAGCTCTACCCTCGCGAAGGTTCAACGTCTATACTCCGCTGAACGAGACCCCGAGTCAGGTTTTATACCAGATAAAAAACAAATCATACATCAGATGATCCCCTCGTCCCACAAAAAAAGACCTTAAGAAAGACAAGTCCAAGTACTGTCATTTCTATTGGGATTATGGTCACACGATCGATGAATACAAAAGGTTTACGGACGAGTTGAAGTTGTTGATTCGCAGTGGTAAATTACAGAAATTCATCAATATGGAAGGAATGAATCTACCTTCCCTCAACAGACGCAATGCATCACGGGAGAATGAGCCGCCTAATAGACCAAATCCTAGGCTGCCACATGATGAATCAGGAAGGGTGATTCTCCAAATCCGTGGTGACGACAGCTGGCATGAACCCTATGTTCCCACTAACATTTGTCCGGCATATGATCCGTAGTTTCCTGCGCTTTTCCTTTGATAAAGATTTCGGCGTTCTCCTGTTACTTGTTGATACCACACGGTAAAGATGTCACCGGACAGGGCTAGGCCTGGCCCAGTCCTGTTTGGATACGGTTTCAGGAATCACAGGCCGGGTTGGTTATGGTAGCCAACCCGGGCCGTGCCGGGCCGGTTTCAAAAAAATTTATTCCGAAATCGGCCCGGCCCAGCCCAGTGAACCTGAACCAGTGTGTCAGGCCAGATCGGGTCGGGCCCAGTTCAGGTTTTTTTTTTTCATTTTTTTAACTCTCACATTTTTTTTTCCTTTTAGGGTGTTACGATATAAAATATAATAATGGTAACTAGAATAGTAGTAATATAATAGTAATTCAAATTATAATAAGTTTAGGATAATTAATAGTAATATAATGATGATAGTGAAAAAAATACAAAAGAATAAAAAAGAAACAAAAAATAAAATAATAAAAACACAAAATAAATAAAAAAACCAAAAAAAGAATAAACATAAAGATGCGGTTCCACCGCGCAAATGGACGGTGGAACTGTCCTCCTATTTTTAACTTTTTTATTTTGGTTTTTTATTTTTTTATTTTATTTTTATATTCTTTTTATTTTTTTAACTCTCATATTTCTTTTTCTATGAATTTAGCGTATCAATGAGGAGGGATTGGGGAGAGGGGAGCACCATAGACAATAGCTGTAAACCATAGCAGTTACAGTCACTCAATGGAGATGTTCGCCTTTGGAGTGAAGATGGATGAGCAGACACTTGAGCCTGGAACTGATGAAATTCGGGGGAAACATGAAACCGGCCACTATACTGGGGGGAGGCAAAATAAATAAAAAAACCAAAAAAAAAATAAACATAGAGATGCGGTTCCACCGCGCAAATGGACGGTGGAACTGCCATGCTATTTTTAACTTTTTATTTTGGTTTTTTTTTTTTATTTTGTTTTTATATTCTTTTTATTTTTTTAACTCTCATATTTTTTTCTCTATTTAATTTTTGATTTTTAGAGTCTTACGATATAAAATAAAATAAAATAGTGGTAACTATAAGTAGGTAAATATAAGTTAATTCGTAAGTATAGGTTAATTAGTAGTAATATATTAGTAGTTAGTGGAAATTTAAATTGTGATGAATTTATGATAATTAATAGTAATATAATAATGGTGCTGATAAAAATATAAAAGAATAAAAAAGACACAAAAAACTAAATAATAAAAACACAAAATAATTTAAAAAAAAAAACAAAAACAAAAAAATAAACAAAGAGGGCGGTTCCACCGCGGATATGCACAGTGGAACCGCCCTCTTATTTTAACTTTTTTTTTTTATTTTGTTTTTATATTCTTTTTTATTTTGTTTTTTATTCTTTTTTTATTAGTTTTTTTTTTTTTTTTGAGCTTCTTTTTTTTTTTTTTAGGCCGTGACACTTATAGTTGTTGTTTTTTTAACTCTCTTGTTATGATTTTTTTATTCACTCTCTACTTTTTTTTTTTTGCCAAATTAGTCGTTTTATAGTTGTTGGAAGGTTAAAATTATCCAAATTTAAAAAAAAAAAAAAAAAACCATTGAAACCGATCAACCGGGCAGGTTTCATAGCCGTTGGAACTAGCGGGCCGATTCCAGGCCTGGTCCGATTCCGTGCCATTCTCGGGCCAAGGCCGGGCCTGTTCCCGGTTCCAATAAACATTGAACCGGACCGACCCGCTACAGTACCCGATCCGATCCGGTTCGAATTACTGTTTATCTCGGTTCGGCTCACGAGTCGGGTTTTTTCGGACCAGTTGGGCCAGTTTTCGAGCCCAACCTGGTCCGATAACATCTCTACCACACGGCACGGGATTCTTAATGACCTATGGAGAAATCACGGCTCTAATCTCTAAAGTTTCTAATCGAGCATCTAGCCCTCAAACGTCCAGATCTTTTCGAACGAATGTGTTGTTAAAATAGGATAAAACTCTCCGAACGGGCGGATACGACCATAATCTCTAAAGTTTCTAATCGAGCTCCTGGTTTCATACGCCCAGATCCTTCCGACCAAATGTGTCGTTAAAATGGGATGGAACTCTTCAAACGGGTGGACACGGCCCTAATCTCTAAAGTTTTTAATCGAGCGTCGGGCCTTAGATGCCCAGATTCTTCTGAACGAATGTGTTGTTAAAATGGGATAGAACTCTCCAAATGGGCGGATACGACCCTAATTTCTAAAGTTTCTAATCGAGCATCGAGTTTCAGACGCGCAGATCCTTCCGAACGAATGTGTCGTTAAAATGGGATGGAACTCCCAAACGGACGGACACTGCACTAATCTCTAAAGTTTCTAATCGAGCGCTGGGCCTCAGATGCCCAGATCATTCCGAACGATTGAGTCATTAAAATGGGATGGAACTCCCCGAACGGGCGAACACGGCCCTAATTTCTAAAATTTCTAATCGAACGCCGGGTCTCAGATGCCCAGATCCTTCCGAACAAATGTCATTAAAATGGGACGAATCTCCCAAGCGAGTGGATATGGTTTTGATATCAAGAGTCCTTTACTATACGATGGGTCCAAGTCATCCCGACCTCATAAAACGAATGAGATAAAGCATTCGAAAGTTTTTCTTTCGCAGAAAATTATTATACCTCAATGGAGCATGGAACAAAAGGAGGAAACTTCTTCATATCAGAATGATACGAAATTACAAGGGAGCAGAAGGAACGATAAAAATAGCCAAGTTGGAATCCAGATCCGCCGGCCCCTCAAGAGGAGGCAGAGCCTCATATCGACCGACATGTCGGAGGATCTTCTATGCACACCTCAAATGCTCAAGCAACCTGCGTTGGAAAAGCTGGAGGTCGGCAGTATCTTTAGCAACAGATGCCTTGAGATCGGTCATTTCTCGTTCAGCATTTTGAAGAGCTTTCTCCCGAATACGAGTTAACGTTTCGACGGCTGTTAATCTCACCTCCCGAACGCGCGCCTCCACTTCCAGTTTTTCACAACGTTCTCGGGCCAAAGTTAGGTCCACATGGAGACGCTCGATCTGTCTATTTCTCTCCTTTTCGATGTCTCTCTCCTTGTTCTCCAGAGCGTTCTTCAGCGCTAACACTTGGTTGCTCAAGCGGACAACTTGCTCATCGCACTTTTTTCTCTGTTTCCTTTGAAGCTCGGTCAAGGCCGAGGTCTAGGAAGAAATACACTTGTCAAAGCCATGGGATAACAAAACCAAACATAGCCCGAACAAAGAGAATGCTTACCATAAGGCAAAGAGAGTGAACAGCCTTATCGACGCAATCAGGAGACATCGTTCAGAGGACGAGCTTTGAAGAAAATTCGAAACGTTCGGCCAGCTACAATACCGCTTGCGAGTCAATAAAGTTAAATTTATAGCCCCCCACACAGACCGCCACCGATTTTTCTTCAAAATCATCCTCTTCTCCAATAAGAGACTCAATTGGAATAGATGGTGGAACGCATAACTCATCCTCTATATCTTGCAGGAGACACTGGGATCCCTGAGGAGACCGTTCCGATGCTTCTCCTTGAATGGGAGGAGAAGCATGTATCACTGGGGCCTCTTCCTGACATTGTAAATCCTAAGTTGGAGCACTCCCAGTCGCCTCAATGAGTCCTTCATCTGGGACATTCCCCTCCCCGATCTCAAAGGGTGTATTAAGAGTCACCGGATGGCCGATAGGTTGGCCCTCTCTCATTTCGGAGCGTTCTAGGGGAAACTCATGTTCTCCAGATTCCATTGGCTCTTCCTCTTCAGTAGGTGGGCTAGGCGATCGAGTCATTGATCTTTTTTGCTAGAACTCAGGGGAAATATCCACTGTCTTTCTCTTCGCATTCGCCCGCACTTCCCACTCGGTGGAGACCTCATTGAGAAGAAAAGCATTTATGGACGACACAGAATCAACCAACTTCGTTCCCTGTCGCTCCAGTAAGAGAGAGTTGGTGATCTGTCTTGCTTTATCCACTAGGAAGCCGGACAACAGCAACATTTCGTCTCCTATCAAAAGATCTACCCAAAAGCTCTGATGATGAGCCTCGCAATAGCGGCCGACAGCTCGCAGAAGACGAGAATGACAAAGGAGATCTGAGATCTTCATGTTCAAGGAAGGCACTTGGTTGGCATCCAGAAGCATTGGAAGGAGGTCTTTGTTCAGAAACCTCACGTAAAAGAAATTTTGCATCCAATGTTTATCCTGAGATTCACTGCAGAAGAACCTCCAGCAAGACTCTCGACGGGTTTGGAGCTTATACCAGCCATGGGTAAAACCTTGGAACTACACCATCCCAAAGAAAAAGGGGCCCCCAAAATTTTCAAGTAAAAGCGAATACGAAAAAACCCCAAAAGAGAAATCAGAACAATTATGAAACGCTAAATACTTGGGATAAGCAGCGAAGGGTTGATGTTCCAGTATCTTAGAACCTCCGCCAGTGGGCCCGTGTATGGGATTCTCAAACCGTACTTGATACACTATTTGTATACTGGAACGCAACCCTCAGGGGCATGATTCGCTCTTTCCCCTTCACCGGGCAATACCAATTCGAAGTCGCTTCCGAGCGGCATGTCCCTTTGGACTTCCATCAGTTCTTTTTCAATCATTGTACTCCGTATGCTGTTTATACCTTGCAACAAAGAAGAATCCTTCGACATTTTATCCGCAGAAAAAAGGTTCGTCAAAGAATGATCAAAAGAGCAATAGGTAAAAGTAATGGGGTGTGTGACCCCCTGGGGAATATGAATTCTTATGAGGCGTGCAAAAAACGATTCCCAAAAGCCAAAATGACAAAGCTCTGTACCTTTTTAGTAATCATAACTCACGCAGCTTTTCCTGAGAAAAAGCATTGTAAGTCGGGAGCAAATAATGGAACATAACCCAAGACCCAATTTGGAAGGGTCAACATTGATAGGGCCCACACAGGAGGCCCACTAAAGACAGATATTGTCTGACACCAACTGTCCTCTATGACATTCGACCGAATGGTTTCAGACGTCTAGATCTTCTAAATGATAGGGTATCAGTCACCCTGCAAACTAAACGTAATTCATCTAACGAAGATAATCTCCCCGACCGAGCATTCAATAATCGGTCCATCAAGCGAATGAACTCTAAAGACCCTTCATCGGTCGAACGACCGATCAATAATCAGCGGCTCTAATGGTTCAAAAGAAAGGTCAAAGTATCCTGATAGCGCCGATTTCCTATTTGAGAGCAACATCTTTAGGATCTTTCAGTTAAGAAAAAGATCCCTCCAGTAAACGAATGTTACCCGTATAATGAGAATCACAATCAATTCAGAATATTAAACTCTCAAAATTTTCATATCGGTTCAATAAGGAAAGTAGGGTTGAAGTACCCCGACGGCGCACGGCTCTCACAGGTATAAGACATCCTAAAACCTTTCAAACCAGATACGCTCTCGGGACCTTATACATTGAACACTCTAATCACAGGGAACCACTCCCTAGAACTCTGAGTTTGTTTCTCTTTCATTCGAAAACCGTTATTTCTGATTTGAGCGTCAGAGTCTCCCCGTCAGAGCACCATCCGGCGATTTTTGCAGGTTTCATATTCTTTCGACGACAACTGTTCAACTCTATAAGGAGTCAGTATCTGTAGAGTCGTAATCCACCTCTAACAGCATCCAATCCCAACATAGACCAAACTAATTCAGCAGGGGATACAACCCCATCAGGATTAAAAGGAACCCAATTACTCCATCAAAGACACTTCCCATGTAACAAGTATAGGAGAAACATCGACTTTCTGGGGTTCAAATATCACACCCTCTCCTAGAAGGGATGGATCTTGCTACATTTGACCACTGTCCCACCTCGTTGCCAATATTTTTTTTTCAGTTTTTATTGATCGGTATCTGAATTTTACTCGATTAATCCGATCCGATTACTATGGGATCCTTTAAAAAGTTGACTCTCTCAAATCTCATTTCTTTATTTTTATAGCTCGAATCTGATACCTATAATTAAAAGAGCGTAATACTTTATCACTGTAATAATCGGATTTTGGTATCTGGTTGCCAATATGACACATCGTGATTGTGCCACCATAAAAATGGGTCGTCAACAGACTAAGGCCCAATCAAGCAAGGTCCAAGTTAACCTAGACACCCTCAAATTGAGGACTTAATTTCAAAAGAACAGCAGCAATTAACTGTGCGTTAACGCAGATTTGAAGCCAAACTTTAAATGAGAATAATGTGGTTCCTTGAAAAAGAAAATAGCAGGCAGAGCATAGGCTGAGAAAATTCAGCATAATCCAAGTTCAACTTCTAGCTTAAAAGGCTAGGGCTATAAAAGAACACCAAATTGCTGGAAAATTCACAAACTGAACCCATGGAAATTCTGCTTTTAATTTTTAGTTGCCTCCCTGCATTTCTCGGTGTAAGGCACATTTAGAGTTTATAAGATTATGCAATTCAAGCTCTGAAGTTCATTAAACCACGAAAATATTCTGTAAAATAAAATAAATTAAGGTTATCTTTAAAATTATGTTGTTTTCATCTCTCTCTCGCTCTCTCACTCTCTCTCTCTCTCTCTCTGCATCATAAATTCAACAACAGGCTCGCCGCCACGTGGTTGTTTGGCCCTATTCAAACCCTAGAATTCCATAAATGGCAAAACATTTCAGGAGATAGGTTTGGGTTTACGAATTATTCAGTAGCCAAAAGCCATCAAAACTGAAATCCTCTAAACAAAACCTTAAAATTCAACAGATACAGACAACAACATAATATAACTCAGGGCATCCGAAATTTAAGAGAAATGAAAAAAAAAATCGAAAAACAAAAACCATAAATAATGTGAGGGGTGAAAATAGCGAGAAATGCGAAGAGTTTTAAGGAGATGAAATTCATTCCGTCCGATACTTGCAGAGAGGAGAGAGAAGAGAGAGGGTGATAACCGCCAGACAAAGACTCAGCGACCTGGTCGATTTCTCTTTCTCGCGAGATTTTGGAGGCTTTTATGTTTCCTTGTGTTGTGGTGGGTTTTTCGCTTTTGTACCATGTTTTTCCCTTTTTCAAATTTCTTTCACGGTCGCATATATCTCGTCGACATCGAGACGACGCGTTTGGACATCAATAGAACGATGTCGTTTTAGTTGGAATAATTTGAGCAAAAAAAGGAATCGGAAGCATCACTTTTCTATCAAAGCCAGGTTTCGATCCTGGGACCTGTGGGTTATGGGCCCACCACGCTTCCGCTGCGCCACTTTGATTGTTGGTTCGTTGCCACATTTATCGTTACTTGTACAACACTGTCACCAGGGCATTTGCCTGGTCCGGACCGGATGGATTCACGTTTCGTTTCAACAGCCAAGGCAAGACCAACTCGTTTCTCAATCGTTTGGACCAATAGGACCTGAGTCGGCCCAAATTGAGATATGATTTTTTTTTTTTTTTTTTTTAAGTTATTTGAACCCGGATCATGAAATTGAGAGAAAAAATTATAACCTATGATATACAAAAACTTCTCAAAACTAGTGTTTCTCTTTTTCAGAAACGTTTTCCATTTTCAAAACGTTCAACATGTTAAATTAATTTATATTTATATAAATATCTTTATATGTTTTTATAATTATGTATTTTTTCATATTTAATGAATTATTTATTTATTTAATTATAATTTTTATTTTTTATATTAATTATCTTTAATTAATAATTATATATTTAATCATTTTAGTTTTTTATTAAATATTTCTATTCTATTATTTTCATAAAATAATTAATATTTATATAAAAATTCTTATATTTTTTATATTTACTCATTTACCCACATTTTTGAACTACTGTTTTGTCATATCATTTGGCATTCGTTTCTGTTTCCTATAACATAAGTTGTGATCACTATATTATTCTCTCGAAAACAATTAGGCATTTGTATCGCAACTAATCATTAATACAGATTTAATGTCCATATTCAATTTTTGGAGTCAAAATTCATTTAAGTCGAAACAGGATAAAAAAAAAAAAAAAAAAAAAAAAAAGAACACTACTGATTTTTTGTATTTATCTTTACATAAATAATTTATAATATACTTTAGCATTACCATTTAAATTCATATACTTAGTTTATACATGATGATGATGTTTTTATTTTATCCTTATAAGAATTTTCAGGCCCAAAAAATTAAAATATCATAAATATGATTTCAAAAATTTAAATTTGAATTACCAACCCTTTTGATAGATAAGTCCAAAAACTGTCAAAGATGGATTGGTTTTTTGTTTTCTACGATCTAAATGCTCTCAATCGTGGTATGATTATGCCAAAATGATAACCAATAATGCCTCACTTTCAAACCCTCAATTCATATACGAGAAAGATGTTTTTTCTTTATGTTACTAACCCTCTTTCTCTACGTCCAAGTTCTTCTCAAGTAACAAATTTAAGTTGGGTCGGGTCGAGCACTCATGAATGACCCGGTACCCATTTTTCAACACATGACAATACTCACATACCTATAACTTGACCTTAAATTTTCCTCCAACCAAAAGATAGAGTTAATAAAGTAACCATGCATCATAGTTATCTTTCTTCGAACATTATTATGAGTATTATACCTTAGAATAAAATATATAATTTAAATCATAATCATGAATTTATCATAAGGTACCACCCCGGGGTGGTATTAAGTAACTTCAAACTCCCTCCAATTGTGAGCAGCTCTACTTTGTACAAAGCAATTAATATAAAACAACATAGCACATTGATTGGTGAGATTGATAGAGAAATAATTGGCCTGCTGTTGGTGCATTTGGATGGCAGAACAGAGACCCAACTTCAATATCAAGTAGTTGAGGGTAATTAAGGCTGGCTTTGTCTTGATTAAGATCTTCGTGACCACAATTCTGATCAATCCCTTTCCAAGGAAGGGTCCCAACTTAAGTTTTAGCCTTGCCAAAACCTGTTATCAATATCATGATTAATGATTGTACTCAAAGTGAATTTTGCTTTCGTTTTTTACTTCCTATATTGAAAACAAATACCTCGTACCTGGCTTGACAACTCAGACATGATTTTTTTTTTATCGTTTTCTGTAATTTGTTTCGTAAGTAATTAATCGCTCTCTAACTTTTATTATTATTATTATTGTTGTTAATATTTATTATTATTATTATTATTATTATTATTGTTGTTGTTGTTGTGGTGGCATTTTTCAAAACCCAAAGGTCTTCCATTTTACAAAACTCTATTTTGCTCTATTTGATTCGTGAAAAATGACTTAGTAGAAAACATATTTTGGACATCTTTTGTATAAGTAGACAATACCTTATAGTAGTCTTTCAAAAACAGTTTAAGTGGTAAAATTTTTTTATTTTTATCATCTCTTTCCTGATTCGATCTCGTTTGATTACATCTCCTTATATCGAAAATAATCAACAGCAAAACCCACTTAAGTTTCTTATGCATCACATTATTTTGTGAACTTAAAAAAAAAAAAAAAAAACCCTATGTGTGGCCTTCGGAACCTTAATACAATATATTTGAATAGGAAATTCTTTTTGGTCCTTATCTCGTAGGAGAAGGGTGCCTGCAAAATGCCCCCGCTTTGTTACTCTGGTTGCCATCAAGTAGACCATACTGAAATTTCATGGGAAATAATGAACTTTGAAATGTCTATTATTGTATGGAAGATAATTGAGAACATAAAATATTTAGCGTATGGGGGATACACATGTTGCCCCACGTTGATTAGCTGGACACATGTTGCCCCACGTTGATTAGCTGGACACATTTATGGATTTGTGATGAAAGAAGATGTTTGTTATCAGAGTATTCAATAATAACTCGATTCAAATTAATTAAAATATAATTTTAAATATCGATTGATTAAATATAAAAAATATATGTTACAAGTAATTGCATATTCATGAATTTATTCTTTTTTTTAAAAAAAAATAATCTATACAAGAGAAAATGGGAAATAATGGGTTATGGTTACTTAAGATTTTCTGGGGCATATACCATAATTCCTAAATGAATAAATAATAAATAAAGCAAAAACATAAAAGTCCATCCTTGTTCAACATAATGGAAAATAATTTTCTTATTTTGTGTGAGGAGAAATAAGCATTTCATATCAATACATAAAGCCAAAATGTTAGGCAAGTAATATTAGAAAGTTAGGCAACGCAGCCAAATTCCTACTCCTATAATAAAGTCTAATATTTTTATATTTGACCAAGGTGATGTTACCTTATTTATTTATTTTTGTGCTAGAGAAATAGTGAATTTTTTTATATATTTTTGAATTTTTATTTATTATAAAATATTTTATTTTATTTTTAAATTAATTTATTATTATAATTTTATCATAATATCAAATTATATTTTTGTGGGGGAGCAATGTTGACGTTGAACAGATTAAATTATGCCTCGTGAAGCCGCCCCTGCGTCAGTTCCTTCCTAAGCTGGTTGACTTTGGAACTTTGACTGATGAATTATATGATAATCCTACTTCTTAATTTGAATAATGAAGTTAATTGCAACACTCAATTCCACAGTTTTCACGCTCTCTTCGCGCGTACATACCACACTAACTCCATGGCCACCTACGTTGCACGGAATCAGAGACAAGAAAACAAAGATAAATACAAAATCGATACCATAAAATGATGCTTTATAAAAATATAAAAACTAAAAACATAAATAAATATGTAAATATAAAAAATATAAAAAATTTTATATAAATATTAATTATTTTATAAAAATAATAAAATAATATATTTTATAAAAAAATTTAAAATAATCAAATATATAATTGTTAATTATAAAACAAATAATATAACAATAAAAATTATAATTAAATAAATAATTCATAAAATATAAAAAATATATATATATAAATATAAAAAATATAAAAAGTTTTATATAAATATTAATTAATTTAATTTATTAAAATATTTCAAAAAAGATAAACATTTCAAAAATTAAGAAACGATAATATTGAAAAATTTTCATACAAGTGACCACTAAGATCACTAAAATCTTTATTGGTGTTAACCTAAGATTCAGGTTTTTAAGATCATAAAAACTTTTCAAAAACATTGAGAGGATATCCTTAATTTTTATTTGCGCCAGAAGGTAGACCTTAAAATGAACCATTACAAATCTTGAATTGAATTACTCGAAACATAGTTTTAGATACCGATAGTAAAAAAAAAAAGCATTATAGAAATTCCAAAATATTATACATAAAATTTTTATAAAATAATTATACTAAATATTTTTGACTAAATTTTTTTAAATATATAATAAATAAGTATTATATTTTATAAAAATAATATTTTATTATCAAAACACACTTAATAAAGTTTCTTAAGAATTTTTTTCTTTAAAAAAAATTTAGGAGTTAATACAACTTAGCTTGATCTCATTCATAAAAGAATTTAAATTTAATTTTTTTTACTAATAATAAAAACCTCAATCAAGATATACACTTTATTGAAATTGTTTATTGTTAAAACTCACAACACACAAAAATCGAATCGACCACGCGCCATACTAGCGAGTGGACCCAGCAAATTCTCTTTGCATTGCATTTCTGCACTTGCTTGAGAAGATAAAAGATTCAAAATATATGGTGTCATTATTTCTGATTTGTTGACACTTCACAGTCTAAGAGGAGGGAGAGGGAGAGGGAGAGAGAGAGGGAGGGAGAGGGAGTTTTGTTGTTGATCTTGGAGCTCTCTCAGCTCTCAACCCTTAATAATGGCGGAAATGAAGGAAAATTGTTCCCTACTCTTCAACTACTTCTTTTCCTACTCTTCCTCTCCTATCACTTTCTCTTCACATGCGCCCTCTTCTTCTCTCTAATTCTTTATTCCTCTCTCTCTCTCTCTCTCTCTCTCTCTCTCTCTCTCTCTCCCCACAATTTTGCTTCCTTCAATCATCATTTTCTCTCTCCTCTATCTCTCTTTCTAGCTTTGTCTCTCTCTAGGAACTTGGATGCCTCCTTCAGAAGCATAACCCACTTCATCATCACTTAATTTTCTTCTCCCTCACATTTCTTCTTTTGCTTCACCACTCAAAGCCCACCTCCCTCCTCTCTCTTTATTTTTCAGTAGTAGAATGTCGGTTCTTCTTTAGTGCTAAGAAAAAAGATGAAGAAGACAAGCACTTCGATATCTATTGTGTTAACTCTCTTGTTTGGATATGGATTATTAGCCTTTTCAGTTCAGGGTTTTCCGGTTACAGATGCAATTGAAGAAGACAAGCAAGCTTTACTTGCTTTCATTGGTAATGTTTCTCTCTCTAAATACATCAACTGGAATGCGAATACTAGTGTGTGCTTTTCGTGGACTGGTGTGATTTGCAGTGGTGATCATTCTAGGGTTATTGCAGTACGGTTGCCTGGAATCGGATTTCGCGGTCCGATTCCTGAAAACACTCTCGGTCGTTTATCTGCACTTCAAGTACTTAGTCTTAGACTTAATGAGATTTCAGGGGAATTCCCTTATGATTTTGTTAGACTGAAGAATTTGACTGCTATTTATTTGCAATTCAACAACTTTTCTGGTTCCCTGCCTGAGGATTTTACCGTTTGGAAGAATTTGACTATTGTTGATTTGTCTAATAATGGATTTAGTGGGAGTATTCCTCCTTCAATTGGTAATTTGACCCACTTGACTGCTTTGAATCTGGCTAACAATTCCCTTTCGGGTCCGATTCCTGATCTGAGAAACCCTAGTTTGCAACAGTTGAATTTAGCAAATAATAATCTAAGTGGGGTTGTGCCAGTCTCTCTTAGAAGGTTTCCAAACACAGCATTTTTGGGCAATAACGTCTCTTTTGAGAATGCAACTTCTCCAGATCAACCGGTTCTTCCACCTGAAGCACAACCTGGGAAGAAGAGTAGTAAACTGGCTGAACCTGCTGTATTGGCGATAGTACTTGGAAGTGTGGTTGTGGGGTTTGCGCTGTGTGCAGTGTTGATGATTGCTTGTTTCGCAAAGAGAGACAAGGGTAAAAAGTCAGTTGAGAAGTCTACTAAGAAAGCAGAAAAAGCAGTGAAGAAACCGGTTTCGGGGAGCCAAGATGGGGATAATAGGCTTGTTTTCTTTGAAGGTGGTAATTTTGCATTTGATTTAGAGGATTTGTTGAGGGCTTCAGCTGAGGTGCTTGGTAAAGGGATGTTTGGGACAACTTATAAGGCAGCCTTAGAAGATGGAACCACAGTGGTGGTAAAGAGGTTAAAGGAAGTGAGTATAGGAAGGCGGGAGTTTGAGCAGCAGATGGAGAATGTTGGAAGGATGAAGAATGAATATGTTGCGGAATTGAGGGCATACTACTATTCCAAGGATGAAAAGCTCATGGTTTATGATTACTTTAGCCAAGGCAGTGTTTCATCGTTGTTACATGGTAATGGTCAAACTTTCTTGATCTCTGCTTTGGTTATTATTTCATTCTCTCTTGAATGTTCAGTTTCTTTGCAAATTGCTGTTGAATTAGGAACATTCGATTATTTTGGCTAGTCCTTGGTTGAAATTGGTCTCTAGAATTAAACTTTCAATAGTATGTTCGTTTGGTCATCTCCTTCTAACTGACTTAAGATTGATTGCTTTTTCCAATTTAAAGTTATTGGTTCTTCAAATCCAGAGTCTAGATTGGTGTTGGTAATGGAACCGATCAATTTCTTCCATGTCTGGACAATGATGATGGTTTTGTTTATATCTTTTCGGAGTTCGTTCCCACAGTGAAAATGTTTGTTGGGCAAAGTTCAAATTTAGAATGCAGCAGAACCATTTGAAGGTTCATTGATAGGGTTAACCTGCCAAGGTCTTTCAATATAATTTCATCTTCTCTTTATTTTATGTTTATGGATCAGGAATGAAACCTGAATCATAGTACTCCTTAATATGGAAAGAATTTGCAACCGAACAAGCAGCACTTAAATTGCAAAGAGCCTATCTTCTTAAAGTTAAGCTCAACTGTGATAAAAGTTTTTCTATGGAGGAGGAAGCTGTAGTATAGGTAAACCTTTTACACATAGTGTTCTCTCTCTCTCTCTGAGGTAGTCTTTAATTTAAAAGGATTAGGTAAAGCCTGCAATTTCCACTAAATAGCCATAACATGTTTTAGCAGTGTCAATCCAATTTTCAAAGTCCGTCTTTATGTTTAGAGATAGTACTGCCCACAGTTTATAGTTGTTGCTTTGCTTATTTTAGTAGATGAATATCATGTTGTTTATATTCTTGTTATTGTTTTCAAAATGATATTTCAGATTTTACCTTCAATGCCTATAGTTGGATGACATCAGTATTGAAGCTTTCTTATCTTCTTTAGTAAAGCAATGATGTAACAGTTTTAAAGTTATGTTAATGATAAATCTTCATAAATTTTGGACTGTGCTCATCAATTGCCTCGTATATTTCGTTTAGTGGTTAAAACTGTCGTAATATTCCTGTCCACATTCTATGCAGGGAAAAGAGGCGAGGATCGCATTCCTTTAGACTGGGAAACTCGACTTAAAATTGCAGTTGGAGCAGCCAGAGGGATTGCTTATATCCACTCAGAAAGTGGTGGAAAGCTTGTCCATGGAAACATAAAGGCCTCAAATATTTTCCTCAACTCCAAAGGATATGGCTTTGTCTCTGATCTTGGTTTAGCAACCCTAGTGAGTCCAATTGCCCCCCCAGTCATGCGTACTGCAGGATACCGAGCCCCAGAAGTAACAGACACCCGAAAAGCATCCCACGCATCTGATGTTTATAGTTTTGGAGTTCTTTTACTTGAGCTTCTTACTGGAAAGTCACCAACACATGCCGCGGGAGGTGAAGAGATTGTGCACTTGGTTAGATGGGTCCATTCAGTGGTTCGTGAGGAGTGGACTGCTGAAGTATTTGATGTTGAGCTTTTGAGATATCCAAATATTGAAGAAGAGATGGTTGAGATGTTACAAATAGGTATGGCTTGTGTAGCAAGAATGCCTGAGCAGAGACCTAAAATGCCCGATGTGGTTAAGAGAGTGGAAGAAATTCGGCAGGACGGCAGCGGGAATAGACTATCCTCAGAAAGCTCCACTTCAGCCCCAACTCCTCCAGGGGCTGACATAGCGGGACCTTCCACTGTCCATTGAGATATTTGTTCTTGTGATTTGTTATATGTTAATTCATTGAAATTTATCTCTTGGAGGGACCAGGCAAATGGTTCTGATCAATCCTCCCCCCCCCCCCCGGCGCCCCAATGATACCAACCTGTCGTAGCTTAGGTCAAAAATTGTTTGGTATAGTGTTGTTGACTTTGATTTTGTTAAACACCTGTAGGTTTCTGGATGTGCAATAAAAGGGAATCCATGTCCTTTCTCTCTCTCACCCCCCCAGTGTTTGACATGATGCATACTTAACATTTTTAGTCCAGGCTGGACCACAAGAAAACCATTCTTCTCCTCTACGTAATGGTTCTTTGGTTGAACACGTACAAGGTCTTGGAACAAATTCTTTGGTTGGTTAAATAGCTAAAACGTAGATGTGCTAAAGCGTTAGATTGGTTAGGGGTGGTTAGGGTGAAAAGTGAAAGAAAAAGTGGAGAAAAAGTAAAAGGGGGAAAATGATTCATTTTAGCCGTTTGATAAGGAGAAATAAAAGTGGAATGTAATCTTTCTCTTTCATAAAAAATCATTTCCATCTTAAAATAGATGGAAATCGAAGGAAATGAAAATTTTGAACGAATTTATTCTATTCTCCTTTTATATTTACGAAATTATTAATTTTTTTCTATTTTAATTTTATTGAATATAAAATAATAAAATTTAATTTCCTTTATCAATTTTATTGGACAAATTATTTTTTTATAATTTTACTTTTTTATTTTTTTTACTTTTTTATATCAATATTCTAATTTTATTTAATATAAAATAATAATAAAAATAATTTATAAAAAATAAGAAAAATATATTAAATAACTATATTTTAGAAAAAAAATTATATTTTTAGAAAAATATTTTTAATTAAAAAAAATTATGTAATAATAAATATTAAAAATATTATTTTACGATGGTAGAATAGTAAATAACGTGATATTTTCTTTCATTTTTTATTCTAACCAAATACAAAAAAATATTATTCATTTCTTTCTCTTCCATCTCTACTAAACAAAAATAAAGGAAATATATTTATCTCCATCAGATGAAGTAAATTTTCTCATTCTCCTCCCCTTTTCTCTCCATGAACCAAACTTTCTCTAAGTATGATTTTGGGTTTAATTCTTATACATAACAAAAACAAACATTAGGAAAATTATATCATTTTAAAGAGTAGTTTGGTTGGGATAAAAAATAGAAAGAAAATAAAAGGAGAAGTGAAAATGAAAGGAAATAGGACTTTTCACTCATTTGATAAGGAAGAAAATATGAAGGAGAAAGTAAAAATAGAATGTAACCCCTCCCCCTCCCTCTTAATTCCTCTTAAGAAATTATTTCCGTCTTAAAATAGACGAAAATGAGAGAAAATAAAATTTTTAGACAAATTTATCCTTATCCTTTTTTAATATTTATAAAATTATCAATTATTTTTTTCTATTTCAATTTTATTTATTATAAAATCTAATTTTAATTTTTTACTTTTTACTTTTTTTACATTAATATTCTATTTTTATTTAATATAAAATAATAATAAAAATAATTTATATAAAAAAGAAAAATATATTAAATAACTATTTTTTAGAAAAAAAATATATTTTTAGGAAGATATTTTAAATTAAAAAAATTAAAAAAAAAATACATGATGAGAAATATTAAGTAAATCTTCCCAACCAGAATTCTTTTCTTTTCTTTTTTTTTTTCTTTTCCCTTTTTCCATTTTCAAAAAATAATAAATGTAGACTTCCCATGGTTATAATCAAGGTGCATGAATCAAGCAGTGATTGTAAATCCTTCATTTCCCATGATTTTGATGGGCGGAAAGGGCATGAACTACAGGGTAGATGCATGACAGCCAAACTAATGTTGGAGAAACAATATAAACAAGTCATGAATGATCATGCAAGCTCAACCAATCCAATACAAACAGGTTGAAGATCTCGATTTTTACAGGTCATTCTTGCAAAATTCACTTCAAAAATCCAACAACAAAGATGCCGTTAATGAATTTTTATACGAGAAGCCAATCAATCTCTTTAGATGCAGACGCTCTGCCACCTCATGACAGAAAGAATTAATCCCATTGAAAAAGGCAAAAGAATCAACAGTGCCGTATGAACATCACTGACCAAAATGAAACAGAAGCAACGATAAACTGCAATTCACTTCCTCGTGATTCTTGTTCTAACACCTCCTGAAACAATAGAACGTTAAAAGCTTTAGGGGCAGTGAGAAATTAAAGCCCAGACATAGCCGTGCAAAGAGTTTGACTGCCAACATATGGCACGCAATGGCAGCATATAGAATATCAATGTTCTTTGGAGTGAAGAATACAGACCTTCAACTTGCTCAAACTGAATCTCTTTCACAAGCTCTGCAGATGCATTATACTCGAAACTGCACGAGGACAAAGAAACATGCACTCAATTGCAAGAACTTTATGGAACTTTTTCATTACAGAGGTCATAGGAATAAGAGATTACCCAATTCTAATGTGGCCACAACAGAGGAAAACAATGATTTAGATACTTACAAAATAGGCAACCTACAGCTTTAAAAATAATACTTGATATCCAACTACCACTATGAAGACATATTGAAACCCTCTTTTCCTCTCCCTCATGGTTGTAACTCCCATCAAAAAAAAAAAAAAAAAAGGCACAGACACGCACACATACATAATGGCTAATAAAAAAAAATCATTCATCACATCTACCTAACAAGCACATGAATACACATTCAAATTGAAACCCCGGTTCCTCTCTCTCTCCCCCATAGTCATGACTCCCTTCATACGAGGGAAAAAAATGATGACAATTAAAAAAAAAAAAAAATAGTCAGCAAGCCTACCTAGCAGGCACATGAAAGCATGTAGCAACAATCACTATGTAGAGACATCAACAACATAGGAAACTACACTGCATTGACACAATATCTTGCAAATAACACATCTAATATTCTAGAGAACTTGATGACAGAGATCTTGAATAAACATTATTCTCACCATCTCTGAAATAGCACAGAGCAAGACAGGGCTTGCAAATAAAAGTGACAAAAAATTTTGATTTATGAGCCCAGAAGCTCTTACAAGGAAAATACATCTGGTTTAACACACCTTTATTACTTCATAAGCATCATTGCATGAGTTGGAAAAATGCTAATTTCAGTGTACACAATGAGAATGTCATTTTCAACACAAGCACACACTAAAAAGGAAACTATTTTTCAAAATAATAATTTGCAAGAAGAGTGATGGAGTAGGTTTCACTTACCTATTGGCAAAGAGCACCTCAATTTCATAGTCAGGTGCGCTCTTAGTTGTTTCAACAAACACAGTAACAATTTCAGTCTTCCTGGTAGTAGCCAGTAACAAGTCATACTCTTTCGGGATAATAATTGCTAAAAAATTATCACTTAATTCACTCAAGCAAAGCTTCTCAACTGCTGCAAGAGATATTCTCCGCTTTAGTGAATCAGTTTCCGGATCAACAATGTAAAGGGCAAATTCAGTAATCAAAAGAATACGCCTTTTTATCTTTCCAGTACTGGTGAACTTTAAAACCCTGTCTGCAAAAAGAACCTGTTTGTCACCTACCAAATGGAAGAAATACATCAGACACAGTAGAACAATAAAGATGAAAGAGGTCAACAAATCACACCACATGCAGAGATACAATTTCACAAATCACATTATATCTTGCAGGCTCATTATCCCAACAGATCAACTTAAATGCCGACTTTACCAGCCTATGTGAAGTATCAATCAATTTTATCAAACAGAATCGTTGGTAATCGCTGGAGGAAAAATAATAAGAATTGTGTTATGTATTCCTATGAAGTTTGTAAAGAAGACAAATTGCCAAAATACAATGGGTTAAGGCCTGGTTTTTCAGAAGAGCCCTGTCAACGATGTCGTCTTCTATCTAATGTAGATGACCTCATTTCTGCATGCATACTTATAAAGGGAACTTGATCAATACTTCTTCCTCTATTTAGTAACCTGTGTGACAGCATCCACTTGTGGAGATAAGTATCCATATAAACAGCCTACAAATGTTCTTGAATCTCTCGGTCTGATTTTGTTGGTACCAAGAGTTGAAGCATGGCCTAAGCTCCTAGGTCCACAATAGACCTACTACTAGTAGGCCAAGCAATTCTTGGTTACTGATTTGTTCATCTTCCCAAATTACCAGATATGAGCTTGTTTCACGTAATGTAGCCTAGCCCCACATCACCTTTCTAAGGTGGTATTCATGCACATGCAAGCAGCTTGGTAGAAAAACCTTTTAAGATCTGAACCCACAGACCCAGCAGGTTTTCTTCGCTGTACAACAGCATCAAGCATATGCAGAGTTCCACCTTTTTTTTAAAGAAAATAAAACTTTTCAGTAAGAAAAAAGAATTGCATTAGATAGGAAAGACAATATAAATAATGTTCAAAGGATGAGAAACCCTCAAAGCCAAAAGAAGCAGATGTCGGGAACAAAAAATAATGGAGGACTGATTTCCAACCACTCCAAATCCCCTACACTACAATCTGCAAAGACTCCTAGGCCATGGACCCAAAGAGAAGCATGAAAGATAAACAAAATAAAAAGCAATATTATCCCAAAGGACTATATTCTGGCTTCTAAAGTTCGATCCCTCAAAATACAACCAAAAAAATAGCTACGACAGCACATCTCCAAAGCAAAGAAGTGTCTTCACAATATCCAAAACCTCTAAACTTTGTGAAAAAGGATATGAGAGACACTACTAGGACAAACCCACCGATTATCCCAAATAGTAAAGAGCCGGTTCCACATCTGCCAAGTTATAGAGCAATGCAAAAACAAATGATCTCTTGTTTTGGAACATTTTGCAGCACGTAACAGAAATATCCAGTGACATTGTTTAGAAGATCTCCATTTGTTACAGGAAATAGGTATATGGGAAATGCAAATAAGATAAAAACAACCAAAGTCTTAATCCCAAAATTTGAGGTCAGCTGTGAGAGATAAATATAAGACTATTCATAATAATAATAATAATAATAATAATAATAATAATAATAACACACACACATTACCCAACTAAACTTATAATATGAGAAGTGATGATTTAATTGCTCTAATTCCCCTACGCCGCTCATTTCTGTCCAAAATTATCTCTTCAATTAATCTCTTAATTGTTATATCTTTGCAAATACATTGTATCTATATTTTTAATGGTTTATTTCGTCGTTTGACAAAATCTCCTATATTTAAACTCCCGATCTTCCTAACTGGCACATCTTTAAGTCTTCATTGTATATGTCCAAACCATCTCAAGCGATACTCTCGCATCTTATACACAATTGAGCTCACTCCCAATTTAGTACGTATCTCTTCATTTCTAATCCTATCTTTCCTAGTTTTACAACACATCCACCTTAACATTCTTATCTTAGCGACAACCATTTTCTTTTCTTATTGTTGTAAATGCAAATAAGATGATTGAGACGTTAAAAAAAAAAAAAGGAAGAAGGATTTAAAAGAAAAGAAACACAGAGTCCCTCTTTTGCTAGTCATAAATTGTTATGGAATCGATAGTATTTTACACCCCATCTTGCTGTACAGAAACCAAAATGAACTGAATTATTTTCCAAAACATTCTAGAATGACAGAGAATTAAGAAAAAGACAATACTTGAAGGACAATAAATGCCTGAACACTAATCTCCAACTCCTTGGTGATTGGTGTTTTTTCAGCCATTAAAAATCAGTAGGGCCATGCTCTTAAGGTCCAATATACAAGGTTCCTGAAATATCATTTCACAAAATTGAAATCTTTACCACTTCAAGTAACATGGCAGCAAATTTGACATGAAAAACAATAATATGAGACCAAATCAATTCACATAACAATTACTTCCATGACTCATTCATTGAATCTATTAATGGGCTGTTCAAAAACAAGAGTACAACTCCAATTTTCCAGAAAGACTAGAAAAGAATCCTAGAATTATATGTGGAACAAAATCTCTTCTTTAGTTAGTTTGAAAGGATAAGAGAAACTTCCAGTGCCATTAGTACCTGGACTGTGAACACAAACAGCCCCAACTACTACCAACTTAGTTAGGTTGAGCCAAACTGGTGCATGAACTCTGAAAATCTACATTTCCTACACCACCGGTTGTTAGCAAGATCCTCGCATTCCTCGTTGGCACACTCAATATCAGAAATCATGTGATGGAGGTTAAAAAACGGAAATTTGACAGTAAACACCAGAAACAACTATCTACTATGACGGTAAAAACGTATATCTTGTTCCCAAGTCCAACAACAATGCAATCTGATGAATCATAAATTTTGATCACGGGTATTCAAAGCACGGAACAAGAAGTCCATCGGACTACACTCAAACACCAATTCGTTACATAGGCTAGACATAACTATCAACGTAAGTTACCATCCAACAAGTCAAATTTGTCTAAAAATCTGATGAAACCAAGGCTGCTCATTTGAAAACCCTAACCGGTGAGAAGGGACAAAAAGAACAGTTCTATTCAATTCCAGTCTGAAGAGCTATAATTCATGGACAAATCAACATCTAATAACACGTCTTCAACACAATCAAATCAATAAATGCAAAAAAAAAAAAAAAAAAACCTAATCGGATCGAGAAATATTCAGATCCCTACCTTGTTTTTCCAAGATCTTCATGAGATAAGGCTGAGAAGGCACATCAAGATAATCGCCCTTGTAATCTCGATGAAACGAGGCATTCCTTCGGGCCTTGACTCCCATGAATGGCTCTTGATCTTCAACCACGTTGTTCTCCGACGGCTTCAATCTCAATCCACCGCCTAGGATTTCGTCGTCTTCTACCTTGTCGTCGTGCTTGACGGGTCCAGATTCTTCCGATGGTTCGCTAATGTGAACGCTACGCTGCGTTTTGAATATGTTCATTATTGAATTGAATCGACAGAAGAAGATTCGTTCGGTGGTTAGGTTTTACTTTTTGAATTTTCGGTTCTATTGGTTGTTTTCTTTTGATTGTGTCAGAGCAGGTGGAGAGAGAGTGGGAGAGACGGAAAGTTGCCGGTGCGTTGGACGGTGGGGTTAGGAGAGGGTTGAAAATGACGTCGGCCGTAGCTGACTTATTTGCACGTTATTCTTATTTTATCTTTTGCCACAACTAATTTTAATATTATATTTATTATTATCGTAATGATAATTTTAACAATCTTTTAAAAAAATTTACTTACCAAATCTTATAATTTTTATAAAATATTTTATATTTTAATTAAAAATACCATAAATAAAATAAAACAAAATAAAACCAAATTAAGTAGACTGTAATTTTTTAAAATCTGTTTGTTATTTTTATACATTTAATTTCAATGTAAAGAGAAATAATCACTTTTTTAATTGAGTCATCTTATAAGAGTCATAAAATCTGATATTCTTTTAAACCTTTTCCAAAAATTGAGTTTATCTTCAATTGACATTAGAAAGAAATTTTAATTTTTAAAAATACATGTTTTCTAAAAAATAATTTTACTTATAAATAATTTTACTTTCAACTAAAGTTTTCTACCTCCTGGGATCATTATTCCAAATAAATTTTGGATTCCTCAACTAGCGGTGACAATACGATACTACGCCTTTTCATGATAAAATCCTGGACAAGATAACAGGAAGAAAGAGGGGGTCTATCCCATTAGATTTTTTTGAGAATGGTGTATCTGAAACTATATTTTACTCATTTATTTTAATATTTTATTCAAATAAAAGAAACAAATTCCTTACTTGAGATTAAGAGCATTTTTACTCGTTGGATTTTTTATTTTTTGGTCAAGAGGGGGTCATAAGTGGAAGCAGCACAAGCTAACAAATAGGGTACTAGCATTTACAAAACTGGGAGAGTTAAGATTCACTAGACTAATGCATTCTATCATGCTGAACCCTTCAACACTTTTGGATCATTTTGTTGGTTAACCAAGCCAAGAAGGAGATGAACTTCAATAAGAAACACAAAGTGCGATCAAAACTAGTAACAATATTGGAATTCTAACAAGAGAGTACCTTTAAAGCCATAAGGTTTGAAAATTAGAAAAAGAAAAAAGAAAAATCACAACACACAAAGGCACCACATAGCAGCAAGCTTAGGCAAGGAAAAAAGATCAAATCCTCTTTAAGAAAGATCTTCCCAAAGAGAGCTTGATCTTGGACCATAAGGCTCTGGACTCGAGCACAAAGCAGGTGCAAAGGATCCCTTTCTTGCATAATCGAGGCATCTCTCTCACCTTTTCAGCTCTCTTATTCCCTCAGTTCTCTTTAGCCCTTGTTAATGTGTTTTCAAATTCATCAACTCAAATAGGTGGCCCAAAAAAGAGATAGAAAAAGGAAAGTAAAGAGCCTTAACATAGAAGAGAATGAAGGTATTTTCTCTCGGTGTACAGCAGTAAATGCGTGCCTTGAGATCCCACACAATGGTCTAATTGAGCATCTTGTTATGTTATCGAAGAAATTTATCAAAAGTTTCATGAGTTTAGAGTTATCTAATATGAGAATAACTGTTTCTCTACGATCACAAAATAAATTAAAAGCTTTTAAAATCCGAATGTGTAATTTTTTTAATAAAAATTTGAACTTAAGATTTTTAAATTGAGAAAGATGATTGTAACTATTAAACTGTTATCTTGAACTGAATGTACTCTTTAAATAAAGCTAATTGTTGCACATTTGTGAGATACGTATGCTTATACATTTATTGAACATTATAATTTGGGTGTTGAAAGAGAAAAAAAGAACCTTATGTCAAGAACTTAAGTCCAATAATAAGTGAAAAAATAGAATGAATGTTAAGTCATAACAACGTTATTATTATTATGGGTTTTTTGGGGGGTTTTGCGGTACGAGCACGTGGTTTAATAATTCATAGTATTTCTTTAGTTTACAAGGCCTAATTTTTACTAACATAGATACTAAACTTTAATTCCCAAAATGTTTTATTTGTCTATCATATTATTTTATCCCAAATTCATTTTCCTTATCTTAGAAATTAAAATTAAAATCATCCCATTTAAAGTGAAATATTCACATTACTATTTAATATATTTTCTAGTTCTTATTATTAATTGTTAGAGGTGGTTCTCGATTCCACAAATTCTGGCTATTTGACTCGAACGATTGCTTCGAAAAGTGGATGAGAAACCTATAAAAAACTATCGGAGGATGTTCCGACGGGAGAAATTCCGACACTCAAATCAAAAAAAGTTATTTTCGATTGGAATGAAACAAATTAAACAAGAAAGGGCTGAGAGTGGGAGCCTTGTAGTTTGTTTAATGAATGTGTGGTCGACCCGATCTTCACAGTGTAATATGTTTATATAGGGTCATCTCTCAGAAAATCTTGTTTTCTCCGAACATTACAATCTTAGTTTTCTTGTGAAAAGTCCTATGGATCTTAGGACTCCATAGTGAATTATTCTAAAAAATTTGCGATCTTCATCACTTAAGAATTTTGGTAGAACGGGAAGATTTCTTCTTTTATCGATTAGTTTTCAAAAAGATTATTTTCTTATCAAAAGTGTACATATATTACCTATAGCTGATAAGAATATACAATTGGCTTCTTATCAAAACGATGGGGATCATATCACCTTGAGCATGTCAAACGCCTTTAGGAATCACAGACCGATTAGTTTATTACTGATAGAGATTACTTAATGTGTCGAATCATGTCCACCTTTTAAGGAGATAGATTCCTAACTGTTGACATGTTTAGGTGTATGATGCCTTCCAAATCACGGGTTTACTAGGTCAAGTGTCATAGCAATAGGTCTTTGAATCGTGTCCCATCATTTATTATAATACATTGTGCGGATATGAGGATATTTATAAAATTTTGATATTATCTAATTTAATTATTAGATAGGAGAGAAAAATAGAAACTTTATATTTTCACCTATAAAGCCTAATTACTATTAGTGCACGAGACATTACATGTTTTCACATGAAAATCTCATAATTTTATCTTAAAAATATGTTAACATTTAAAATATGTAATTACATATATTATATATGATCAAAAATTTCTCATGGACCAACTGACGTGATGGTTAATAATGTAACCCAAGCGCATTAATTAAATAATTGATAAAAAAGGATAAAAAAATTGGCCAATCATGAAAAGAAACTTTGAATCAAATTTCTTGGTTTGAAAATTTGAGAGAGTTAGTTAATAATAAATTTTATAATATTTGGATTTGATTAATCGTGAATAAAAAAGACTTTGTAGGTATTTTGGTGAGTTATATAAGGATATAGTATAAAAAAAAATTTCAAAACAACACTTATTTTTGAAAATAATACTTTCATGTCGGGTTTTTAAAATTTGACATGTACCGCTCGTATAAATAGTGTCGCATTAGGTTTTGAAAACTCAACATGTGAAATAGAAACAGTGTCATATCGAGTGTTCAAAACCTGACATGATATTGTTTACGTGTATTATTTACGTAAATAGTATTATTTGTATTGGGCTTTTTAAATTTGATATGATACTATTTACGTGAATACTATTTATGTCAGATTTTTAAAATCTGATATGATTCAAATAAACAATATATATTGAAAACGTGATTATTATTTTTAAAATTAATTTTAAATAAATGTTATTTTATTTTTATTTATTTATTTATTTATTATGATATATCGGTACATAACTCTATTTTAGCTTTTGGGACGGGAAACACCACAGCGGAAGGGGCCCACAAGCACGAAGACTACAATCGCGTCAATCGCAAGCAACCCTTCCTTTCTCTTTATATGTAGAAAAGAAGATATAGATGGCCACGGCAACGCTCTGATTATTATCATCCCCGTAGTTTTCCTTCTCTATTAGAAAATTCATCGCCTTCATTGTCTTCCCTTCATTCAAAAAATCTTTTATATTGCAATCCCCAATTCTTCTCCATTTCATTCTCCATCTTCATCTTCTCCACCGCATAATCTCCCTCAAATAATCCCGGCGCTTCTGAGGTATTGGCTCCGATTCTCGAAGTCGTCATTTCTTTCCCCCCCTCATTTGAGGTGGATCTGAGTCGTAAATTTTGGAAATCTTTTTGGTTAGGTTTCGAAAATGGCTTCGAAGCGGATCTTGAAGGAGCTCAAGGACCTCCAGAAGGATCCTCCTACCTCTTGTAGCGCTGGTATCCCCTCTCTCTCTCTCTCCCCCTCTGTCTCTATAATTTACGTGTTTGTTTTGCAAATTAGTTTCAGATCTATAAATTTAGGTGTTGTTTCATTTGCAACGCTGGTCAGAAAATAATCTATCGTTTTTTTTAATGGAATGGCTTGTTAGGCTATCGATCGTTTGTGAGAACAATAGAAACCCCCCACCCCGCACGACCCCACCAAAAAAAAAAAAAGAATTGAATTTGATTTATAATATTTATGTAAAAAAGTTATAAAGAGACATGCACTTAAGAGGCTCGATGATTATGCAGATGATTTGTTTTAGGTTGAAAAAGCTTGTATTTTGTTTGTAAAATGTGGTTATTGTCTCTGTAAAATTAAAAATACACACACACACATACACACACACATATTGTTCTGTAACATAAATAATTGGACTAGCTTTTCATAAAAATTGTGGTGGATGTATATTGCTTACGTGATGTTATGATTTCATGCATTTTTATGGTGACGCTAACATTTTAAGCCAAGGTATTCCTATGTCAGTTCGAAGGTGATGAATTGTTTCACAAATCTAATTGAAATTGCATGAGAGACATCATTGAATTAATTATGACTATTCATGGAGTGTATGCGAATGGGCTTTAAACACTTGTCATTCATCTTTCAATTTAGCTGGATTGCATTCTTTACTTCTTTAAATTGTTGTCTTTAAAGATTCCTACATCTTTAGTTCCTATAGCAAACCCTCATTTTTAATTGCCCTTTTACTGCTGCACGATACAAATCTCACTTGAGGAGGTTCAATTATGAGCCACCAAAGACCTCTCATTGTGATGATACCATCCCCCCCCCCTTGGCACTCAGATCAGTTTCGAGTCTCACCACCTCCGAAAAATCACCAAGCAATAAGAAAAATTTTCTCTTAATTTACACTTTATTTAGGTATATATTTGCTCCCAGGATGGTGATTTCTTATTAATTCAATTCTTTATTTTGAGTCCCTAGTATGAACTAACACTCTTCTTAATTTCACTTCTTTTGTTTATAGATCATGTGTAATTACTCATTCTAAATCTTTATTGCATTATATATTCATGCATTTAAAATGCTGTCTCGTGCCGGCCTTATCCACATGGAAACCTCTCTTATTAGTGGTGAAATACAACAACAACAACAACAACAACAACTTAGGTTTTCTATCCCAAAATTTGGGGTTGGCTTATTAGTGGTGAAATGAGAAATTGAAATGAGAAATTTTTTTTTGCTTTGGATGAGATAGAGACCGAGAGATAGTTTCTGCAAAATATAGGGGAGGGACTCCCTGTTTAAGCTGGAGGTTTATATGCCATGTAAGCCCTTAACTGTCACCTTATTTCCCATACTAATGAGTCCAGAGCAGTGCAAGATGGTAACACCTTTAAGACATTATGCTGCTTGAACTTTTTATGCTAGGCAGCAATATTCTTTGCTAAGTTATGCCTTCAAGGTTCGTTTTGCCATCTTTTGCCATTGAAAATGTGGTCTTGGTATGGGAATTGACCCACCTATGATATTGCTATCCGCTGTATGTATTTTTGATATATTGAAGTTGTTAACATGAAATCATAGTTGCACCAAGGGGAGCCTTGATACAACGATTCTTTGGCATCTCTCCCTTTTGTACAAAGAAATTCTTTTGCGATTCAGACTCCGGTTGTCCATATAAAAGTTGATCATTCTATCTCTATGAGTGGCGTCTCCTTCATTCTACATAATTATCTTGAGCTGTTTTTTAATGCAATTATTTTTTGTTTGCTGCACTGTGTTCAATGCAAATTGTATTTTGGCTGTTGACTCTGGATTTTGTGGCAGGACCTGTTGCGGAAGATATGTTTCATTGGCAAGCAACAATTATGGGCCCCCCCGATAGCCCTTATTCAGGGGGTGTTTTCCTAGTAACCATTCATTTTCCCCCAGACTATCCATTTAAGCCACCCAAGGTATTTTTTTTTTCTGCTTTTTCTTTGACTTTTGATGTTTTATCTCTTCTTGGTGGCTATGTTGAAAAGGGTCTGTATGACGCTAAAGTTTGATTTTCTAATGGCACTAGTTTTGTGATATATATGTATGCTCTAAACCAATGCCAACTAGTTATTTATCTTCAGGTTTGGTAATTCATTGGGTCACTCTTCATTGTGCATTAGGAAGCAATGGAAACGTAGTATTTCAAAAACTGTAGTAAGCAAAATACAGTGTCTGAATTTATGCTCTCTCCTTTTATTAATAATTTGTTGTTCATTATGCAACTCATTTCAATTTGGACCCATAAATAGTACAAAAATTTTGGGTTTTAGTTTGTAATTTGTTTTCCCCACCCACACTCATGTTACTTGGTTTCTCGTTGAATAGTTTGAGATCAACAAAAAACAACAACCAAGTCCTTGTCCCATCAAGTGGGGTCAGCTATATGAATCCTTTTACGCTATTGTACTCTATTTCATATTGCATGCTTACCTGTATGATGAATAATTTGAGATCATTAATTTTTTTTTTTTAATGCTCAACCTTATGTTTTTCTAGTGCTCCTTTGACATCACTCCCTAGTTACATGGTTTTTCCTCTTCATTGTGCATAAGCATCAAGTTGTTTAGGCTTATCCTAATTTTGGGCCTGCTTTGGCCTTTTATTTTTGTTTTCAAATATTCCTTTTTTTTTTTTCCTTTCTATTAGAAGCACCCATAGTTGCCTCGGTCGGCCAACCCCCCCATGGAATTGCAATCTGGGTCATGTGGCCCAATTTGTGGTGCATCCTCGACTCATATTGCTGTCACCGGCGTCCCAAAATTTAATTGTCTATTTTCAATTGTATGACTCCATTAATTATTAATCACCCTGAGTAATAACACATGTTATAGAAAATCATACAATATTAATTGCTTGATTTTAGGGTATAATTAGCAGTAAGAAATACGATTTTCTCTTGAGTTAAAAGGATTATAGACTTTTTTTTTTTTAAAAATAAAAGTTAAAAAAAGACTCTTCAAGAATCTCTATGTAATTAAGAGTCATATTTAATCCTGTTTCCTTGTCCTGAAAAGACTGAAAATTAAACTTTTCTAGTTTGCAACCAGTATTTTTTTTTCGGGAGTAGAAACGGCCACATTCAATATCCATACAAAGAGATTTGCTAGCATTAATAGTATTAAAGCTGAGTAATACAAGTAGGGCTTCTCCTAACAAAGATTTTTTAATTTGAATCAAAGAATACAAAAGGCCATATTCAATATCCATACAATATCCTTGGTCACTATATATATGAACGACACAAACTATAACTTGCGATCTGAGGAAACCCCGCTTCATTACCTTATATTGTAGAAATTGGCGTACTATTACCTATTTTGCATTTCTTAGAGTACTGTGATCCCGTTAACTAAGCCTAGATGATGAGGACCTTGAATATTTCAGCTTAAATATTCCAAATATATCAGTCCAGACAACCCCCGCTCATTTCTTGGTATCAGAGCTTGTTTGACAAGAATGCTATAAACTGTCGGAATCATGATCAAGGGTTCTCACAGTGTGAAGACTGTGGCGAAGCATTGGCTCTTACCTTGACATGGCGGGGCTGGCTAGCCACCGGTGAGGTTGCACGGTCGAGAGGCCGATGCGTGAAACAAACTCTGAGGGATCTTCTGTTGCCATGCGTCCAGCCTCTTTTTCTGGTAGAACCAGAATTATGCATACCGCGGCGTATGGTATCAGAGCCATGTTCGAAAGATCCATGTTCAAAAGAGCCATGTTTAAAGGAAAAACAAGGAAAAGTACAATCAGAGAATTTGAAGAAAATCTTAGATATGGATGAAATGAGCATAGTTAGTTTAGAGGAAAGAGAATTTATGGAACAACAAGACCAGAACCCTAAATTTGAGCAAGGAGAATCAAGTAATAATCAACAAAAAGAAATTATGGATTATGAATGTACAGAACCACAACCTGATCATGATCCCTGGTATGGACAATTTGATTATGGACAATTTGATTATGAAGAAAGTAAATGGCATAATAGGTATATAAATAGACCAAAAAAGAAATATGGAATAGGCTATCCACTTGAGTTTGAACGTAAGGATACTAGTGGATTAAGATCAGCAAACATACTAGATTTAGATTGTGTAAGAGACATAGAAAGGACAATATTACAATGGACTAGTAGAATGAGTGCAATAATATAATTACACCCTGAACTAAAAAACAGCATAGACGCTACACATGCATTCTTAGTAGACAATTTAAGAGGAAATGTTTTGCAACGGGGAATAAAAATGAGTGACATTCACAAAGGCTTGTTAAAGGCAGGATCAAAGGATGGAATATAAAATGGAACAAAATGGTACCTTGATCACCTAAGTATATGTGATATGTGTGAAGTTGACAAATATATTTGTGCATTCTCAAAATACTACTACAGACTAGATCATTCAAAACAGTTGATATGGAAGGAACGATTGTTTTCTAAATTACCTTATCCTTTTGATAGAATAATTAAAGAACAATGGCAAAAAAACATGATGGATGATCACAGAGGATATGTAGATACTTTAGGATCTCGGATAAAAGCCATCAAAGATTATTTGGCAAAAACATGTGAGGAGGTATATATGAAAAAGAAACTGAAAAAGAGTGTACCTATATGCTGTGACCCTACAAGATTGGAAATACCACCACACTTTGGATGTAGAAAAAGTGAAAAGAAAATGAAACGATATGAGAAAAAGAAACATAAACACTATAAAAAGAAATATAAAATAAGTATAAAGGAAAATCTTTCAATAAATACAAAAGAAAATATCCATTTAAGAAAAGAAAATTCTTCTGGAAAAAAGGTAAGGAAGAAAAGAAGAAAACAGAAATAAAAGTATGTACTGTCCTAGGAACAGGAAGAGTTGCAGATCTTGGACTTGTAATGAAGAAGGTCACTATAGCGCAGAATGTCCAAATAAGAATAAAAATAAAGAAAATTTAAAGAAAATAGAGTTTGCAGAGATATATGGACCTGAACCTTATGGGAATATAGAATCAGAAATAAGTGATACAGAAAGTTATATGAAATCCAGAGTATAACAGAAGAAAGGAGTGAAGATATATCAGAAGAAGATGACTAGTGAATACCTTAGGAATCTTGTCATGAGGAATGAACAATTATATGTAAATAAAACAAATCCAAATAGCATATATATATTGACGTAAGGATTAAGTACAAAGGATACAATAAATTTACAATTCATGGATATGTGGACACTGGAGCTAGTATATGTATAGTTTCACCACACTTAGTGCCTGAAGAACAATGGGAACAGACGAATAAACCAATATAAGTAAAGATAGCTGGTGGAAGAATACTTCATATGAATAAATTGGTACGAAAGATGAAAGTAGAGATATCAGGAACAGAATTCTTATTCCCAAGTATATGGCAACAACAATCTGATGTTGATATGATAATAGGAAGCATCTTTTTACTTCTTTATAATCCTTCTATACAGACTCTAGATTACATAGTCCTGCACACCTTAGAACACAAAAATGCTGTATATATTAAGAAGCAAAGGAAAGGACTTGGCAAAGCTACACCAGAATTTTTACCTTCGGTAAAAAAGTGGAAATGTGGTGATATTAAACCAGAACCGATGACACCAGAAAATATTTCAAAGCTTGTACAAATTAGGCGAAGTGAAATGATTTTAGAAATAGAACTCCAGAAGATGAATGAAATTAGAAGGTTCTTAAAGGAAGTATTTGTTAGGGAAAAAAAAAAAATAGGTGCCAAACACCACACTTAATATTTCCCTCTTTTGTTAGATATGTACAATGAATATCCAAAAATGCACTAGATAGGAGGAGTGGGAGCTTAAATGTAGGAAATTTAGTGAAATGTCGGAATAGACTTGATGAAAACGTAGATGCAAGTTATTCATAAAGATATGAGTGTCAAAAGTTTAGTTAGAAGATGATTTTAGATAAGAATGAGTGACATAAGAGAATTCGAAGCAGTTTAATTATTATTATTAAGTTTTTATGGATATATTTTTTCCCTCTTCTTTCTCTAATATTGGTTTCAAACGGCCGATCCCAAAATTTGGGGATTAAGACTCACTCTGTTGTTGTTGTGCAATTAAATTGCACATTAATAAATGTATTGATCAACCACACAAATCCAAACATAAATTTTTATATGGAAAAACTGTCAATGTAAAGGTAAGGTATTAATAAACCTCAGGATCTAGTTTAGGTAAAACTTTTACTATAAATAATGAGATTACAAAAATCTTTCTGTAACACCATAGGATATCAGTATATCAAATCCTCAAGATACAACCTTGGTTCACCAAATATTGATTTTTATCACCCAAAAATAAAGAGTGGATAACAACAAAATTCTACCAAATTAAAGTTGTTGGGTTCAACATTATTTAGTTGACAAATTGCTGACCAAAGTTCCACCAAACAAAGCCTCAAGTTCCAAGTGATGAGGCAACACCAAAAAAGAAAAAAAAAAAAAAAGGAAGAAAAACCATACCATTTGCTGCTAGTGGAAAGGAAGAACACAAAATGCTGATGGCATGAAAGAGGAACCCCACACAAAATGTCTCTCTTGTGGGCCTTTTTTTTTTTTATTTTTTTTTTATTTTTTATTTTTTGTGTGTGTGAATTGCGGAATCCAAAAATTTCTTGTTATGCTCTTGGCTATTCTCCAAATTTCCCTCCTATTGGAGAGCCCAACAATGAGCCCAATTGAATTGGCATAAGTGAAGTAAAACCAGAAGTCCATTGCCTTTGAGTGGTGGATGTATGATTGTTTTGGTGTAGATGCCAAACTTGATTATTTCTTATCAATTAGGAAAGTGTTTTTCTTTTGTTGGATGGGTTCTTTATTCATGGTAGCACAAGATATGGTTTTCTTGAGTTTTTTTCCTTAACAGAAGCCGTGAATAAAAAGAAAAATTGTGGGATGAATTTCCTCTTGGTCAAGGTGCCAAAACCGAGGAAGAGAAAATTTTGGGTTTCCTAACTTGCAACAGGAGAGACATTTGTGACTTCCACAGTTGTCGAGAAAGAGAGATCTTTTGATTTCCTTCATGACTTCTGGTAGCCTAAGAGAAGTTTCATTCCAGCAGCTAGCATCATGTGTTTTTTCAACAGGAGAAATCAACATCTGAGAGTTTGAATTGCTTCATTTTATTTGAAGCTAAAGGCTCGTTTGGAGAACTCTTGGTAAATTGCAAATTGTGTTCAATCCCAACCGCTTAAATTGGTGAGAATACTTATTGTTATCCACTTTCTATTATTTATGAGGAACAATTGTTATTTGGGTATTGAAGATTATATCTTGAGGAGTTTGACGTGTTGACATCCTTTAGGGTGCCACAGAGGACATTTGCAGCCCCATTATTTTTATAATTAAAGATTTTAGTCTGGTGGTTTTTACCTTCACATTGAAGGGATTTCCACGTAAACGTTTGTATCTTGAGTTGTGGTTAGTTTATTTGGTTGGTTGGTTGATTGATAAACTAGTGCCCAATTTTAATTGCAACAAAAAGAGGGAAAATAATAGGTATGTCATTTTGGCCCTAATTTTCCCTAACAATCTCAGCATCCGTATTTATCCTAACTCATATTCTGGCAAATGCTATTTTAGTACTGTGAGGTTATCTGGTTGCATAAATATCTTTCCTTTTCTATAAAAAATCTAAAGATGTGTATCACGGCGACATTTGGGAGGAAGCTCTCCTCATTTATTCTCTATGCTTATTCTAGTTGCATTTTTAACTAGGATAAGCATTTTTTTCATAAATGGTCATACAGCTGAAATTTTAGCAATAAAAATTGGCATTGAATGCAACCTTGAAGAGGTTGGGTCCAATGTTTGGTAAGCACTCCACTTTGTTCATCTTGATTCATTCTATGGGGGTTATTATAGCAAAATTTTTCCACCATTTGGATCAAAGCTTTGAACTTAGTTGATTTCAAGTATTTCTTGCCTACAAACTTACCAATTTTTCATTTTTCAGAACTAATCTAAAATCTGCAGGTCAGTCACATACTCTATTTTGTTTTAAGAATTTGATAAATTTTCTGAACATTCAACTTTGTTTTTTCCAATTTACTTATTTCTGATTATCATAAATATTTCATCTTTGGCAAAAAGTTTTGTGTGATACCTTTTACACCATGAACTCAAAAAGATGTCTGTAGTCATTGTGATCCATATATATATATATATATATATGCATTATGTTATTATTATACTCACATTTTGTTACAGAGCTGTTCAAAACAAACCGTATCCAATTTTGAACTAAATGGATTGATAACCATAATTCTTCTTTAGTCTTTGGTCATATTCTTCGATAGAATTTAAGATGTGAAGCTGGCTGACAATGCTCTCATGAACTTTTGATTTGTCACCACTCCTTCCCCTTATCTTTTTCATGTATCTGTGGAATTCCTTGTTTGCAACTGTATTAATTTGGATTTGGAGGATTGTTGAGTGAAGGGTTGACTGATGACTAACTGGATTCATGGTGGCTCTACATCTGGGACATCCTAGAGGATAATAGGATGAGCCTTCTCAACTATGGATTTGAGATGTTATCGGTCTCTTTAATGAGAGAGATCCTTAATTATTGGCTTCTTTAAATATAGGAAATCGCTGCTTTTGCACTTATGCCACATGCCTCCAGAAAAAGAAAGAGAAAAAGCAAAAAAAGGATTCTATGACCTATCCTGTGGGGGTACTGGGTATCCATGAGATAATGAAAGGACGTGACATTTTTATTTAAGATATTTCTGTTCATTGCATAGTGTGTTTAGTTTCTGTTCATTCAGTTCTTTTTGCATAAAGGGAAGCCCTATGCACCATGAGGTGGATAAAGCCTTTTCTATAATCTAAAGTAGTTGCTGCCAATATGTCATAGTATTGCCCACCCCATATTATTTTCTTACTGGGTTACCCTTTGGAAGGCCCATGAATGATCAAATGAAGGTTTATGTTCTGATTTCAAACTCCGGAATTTCGAATTTACTTTTTGTATTTTGGTAGGCATCACTTTGTATCTAAATGTGGATGCTCTCTCTCTCTCTTATTGTCTAAATGTGGAATTGATATAATCTTGCAGGTAGCATTCAGGACAAAGGTTTTCCATCCAAATATTAACAGTAATGGAAGTATTTGCCTTGACATCTTAAAGGAGCAATGGAGCCCTGCCTTAACGATTTCTAAGGTTCATATTCTGCTAACTTGAGACTCCAAATCTTTTAGCATTCTTCCTGGTGGATGCTTTGTGTTAATTATCATGCTACCCTGATGATTTCTTGAGTTGTTTTTTTATTTTTATAGAGTAATTTAGTTCTTTGGTGTGATTTTGTTAGTAACCAGGAAATATTACTCTTCACTGCAATGTCATAGCTGCTTAACTGTCATCTCTAAGCAGGTTTGCCGTGCCTATTTCTTGTTATTTTCAGGTACTTCTTTCTATCTGCTCTCTGCTGACAGACCCAAATCCTGATGATCCTTTGGTACCAGAAATTGCTCACATGTACAAGACAGACAGGAACAAGTATGAGACAACTGCCCGAAGCTGGACCCAGAAATATGCCATGGGCTAAGCACCTGTGGTATAAGAATCAGGGGGTCATTTGTTTCTAATACTTTTAGATTTATGTTCTGTGTATGGAGTTTGATCTGCCTCTTAATCCTATGATGGGCATAAAGAGGGGCAGGAACATGCCCCAATTTAAATGTAGGAAAATGGGGAAATCAAAATGTTTGTGTGCATGTTGTTTGTATGTGTTTGCCGGAACTAGTTTAAAACGCTTCAGTGACTTACTTTCTTTCCCCTGAATCCCCTGTGAGGACAATACACACCTCTAGTTGTCTTTGTGTTGTGCTGTCTGTATAAACAAAATTGGAATATTGTGATTTCTTGGAAGAAATTGTGACAAGCAGTTTAGCTGTGAAACTAAATGTCTGTTTTAATACATTTTTACTTGGTCTAAATATCTGACCCCATATTTCGTCGACTTGTTGCTGGCTTTCGAAGTCTCTAGAGAAGGAAATCAGTTGCTTCTGATAACAATAGTCTACGCAAACCATCCTATCCTGCTACCAAATAGTTCAGCACGTTTTGAAGAGCCTAATGATTATGTGATGAGATGGTGATGGATGGAATGTTTTCTTGCCACACCCTTTCTATTAATGCACCTGTCTTTCTTCATGATATATGTTGCTCGGAATTCCCATCAGTGTCTGTGCCATGCCTCTGGGATGACAATGGTTTTTCCCGTGGGTACGATATACTTGTTGCTTCGCCCTCATGTGGCCATGATTCAGGTCTATATTCAATATGACGATATTTTTGTTTCTTTTTTTTTTCATTTCTTGTTCAATGGTTTCTTGGTGATTAAATTCTTCTGTTTATGCCTATATGATTTAAGTTATACCCTTGGGTATACTAGATTTATTGGTTGATGGTATGGATAATAGCGGTGGCTATGTTGTCTTTTGAATTTCCGGTTGTAGTTTGCATTGTTTTAAAGAAATGGTATGCTTGAGATTCATTATATTTCTGAGAGTAATATCTGCGAGAGAGAGAGAGAGAGAGAGTCTTGTTGAATGACCAGAGACATGCAGACGAGGCGATTTCACTAGTCAAATTATTTCCTAAACTGCTTACCTGCATTGCTTAAATTAACTTTACTTTCCAAAAGAGTCAAACTAGTTGCATCAAACTAGTTTTCTATAAATCCAGAACATATTTGCTGTAATTTTAACATTACTATTTTCTGGGTCATTCCCATTGTTCTAATGGTCGATGGCGTTTCTAAATGGGCAAAAGTATGCAGCTGTGAGGATTATGCGACTGGATATTAGTAACTTTTTAAGTATGATTTCGTGTTTGAATATTGTATATAGAGAAAATATATGTTCGGAGTGTTTTGTTTTTTAATAGTTTAATTTGATTTGAGCCGAATTCAGTAAAATTTAACACGATTATTAGATATCGATGATTTATATATATAAAAAAAGGGAAAGATTACTCAACTTCCATGGGTCTAGATGGTCTTAATAAAGATATCTAATGCTCAAGTCTAGCACAGTGAGGTCCTTCAGAGGCAACTCAAGCGGTAGAGATTTTATATTTTTATTTATTTATTTTTTTTTATTTGATTCCACTCGATTACATCTTTTTATAAAAAAAAAAAAACAAATCTAGTGAGAAAACTGGTCTACGCCTTTTGGTTCGAACCTTAACATTTTTGGTTGGAATTAGCTTTAATGAACATACTGTTGTAAAGGGAAAAAAAAAAAAATCACTTGTAGTAACTTTACCGCTTTTAACTGTCAACTGCCAAGGCAACTTTTCCTTTGTTTTCTTATCCTCCAGAAGAAACTGGACTGAGCCAGTAAGCATACAAGGCCTATAACTCGAATGACATGACCTAGACATAGGTGCGTCAGGCTTTTATATTTTAGTGTTTAGGGCATCAACGAAAATTATATTTTGGACCCTTCTACAGTCACTGATACACCTAAGCTAGCTAAAGAGGCTTTGCAATGCTATGAGCTATACTTATTTTTCAAATTAATCAAAGGCCACTGACCACTGTCATGTTTGTCTACCCTAGTATGCAGTTTAAAGTTTTAAATTGTTCTTCGCTTATGGCCCATGTGATTTACTTTTGGGTACCCTTTGCACACGGGGGTAATAATGGAAACAAACACCGTGTAGAGAGAGAGAGAGAGAGAGAGAGTTGTGACATTCGTAAAAATGGATTTATGAAACTTTAGGAAGGTGGTGATTCTCCATATATTAATCTAAATTCTCTGCTCCATCACTACTTTAATAAAACAGGGATGGTAAAACTGTGTTTTCAATCCCTCCGATTTCAAACTTCCAAATTCCAGAGAGATGATTTCACCGGAAGTCTATTGCATTAACATAGTTTTAAGGATAAATCATATTATTTTTAAATAGGGTATTTATCAAAAGATGTATTCATCTTACAAAAGAGTGACCATACTCTCCCCTAAAACTATAATAACTTTTATTTTTTGTTATAACGATATTTGAATCTGAGTTTATGGGATTAAGAGAAGAAAATGTAACCATTAAACTGTTCTCTTGATACTGAAACTCAAACAAGAAAAAAAAAATATTAGCATTAAATTGGTGTCACTCATTTATCTAAGTTTTGGATGCAAGCAAATATCTTTGCAACTTAAATTGCCCGAGGAGTCCTCTTAGTCATTTCTCAACCTTCTAGGCATTGCCTACACACTGCACGTCAACTTTGAATTTTCCATTCAGGATTTTCTCTCTCCATAGCTATAGCTAGATTTTTATTTTGTTTGCTCTCAGAAAAACTTCTAAAATAATACTCCATAGGAGTTCATAAACTACGCTACCCCCTTGAAGAAAACATGAAGAAGCTTGGAAATATCAATAGCTTAAGGAGTTCCAACAAGAGATGAACAATGTCCTCGTTCCCCATAAAAGACCAACTCATTAGACTTTATGTTGGATGTCTCTCTCCTTAAGATATTCTTAATCTATGTAGGACGTGCGACCCATGTCGTGCATGTCTATTATTTATATATATGTACATAAGTTTTGTTTTTTTTTTTGGAATATATAATATTGAATGCGAATGAGTATCTGATTCGGAATTTAACTTTTATTATTAAAATAATTCCGGCAATTGATAGTGGAAACGAATGGAGTGTGGGAGGAGACTGGGGAGAAAGAAGCATAATTCCTAAAAATCTGGTTCATTAAAACTTAAACTTCCAAACCAACCAACTTCAATCAAATTCCATTTTGATATTTAACTTGTCAGCTTGTCTTGTATTGAAGACAAGGTTGACAATTTTAAGTGGACGATGAGATTGTGTGATTAAGGATGCATTCGAGTCAAGTCCATTTTGAGTGTCTTGTTCTCCAATTCGAATTCAATTTTTTTTAATCTGACTTGAACTCGAATTCAAACTCGATGAGTAGTAAATAATAGGAGTTGAATTTGA
Organism: Dillenia turbinata; assembly: GCA_037126225.1. Lineage (NCBI taxonomy): Eukaryota > Viridiplantae > Streptophyta > Magnoliopsida > Dilleniales > Dilleniaceae > Dillenia > Dillenia turbinata. The sequence goes on from JBAMMX010000015.1 coordinate 12,393,061, forward strand.
CTCGGTTGTATAATGAAATTACTTGAACTCGATTCGAAAACTCGATTATTACATTATATATTAATATATTATATTATATTTTTTATATTATAATTACATATAAATATATAATATATATTATCAAGTTTTCGAATATAAAATTCTATTATTCGAATTTGACTCGAGTTCAGTCAAAATCGAATCGAATCAAACCGTTAATTGAACGGTTCACAAGCGTTTCAAACTCGACTTGATTCACGTAACAAACATCATACATGACATTCACTAGAGAGCCATGCAATGAGCTCTCTCTCTCTCTCTCTCTCTCTCTCTCTGTGGTAAAGATATTTATTAGGGTTGCTATCATCATTGTCTCAAAAATTCACATACGGACATGAGGTTTGAAGTGGGGTGTTATGATATGTACCAAATGAATGTGGGCATTATCCTCAAGTATCACATACATTCACATATAAATTTAAAATTCTTTTGAATTTTTAAGGGACAAAATTAAATTTTCTCTGAATATCATATTAAGAGTCATTTCAAAACCAAAATCAATTTTATCGGGTTTTTCGATTGAACCATATCATTAACAAAATATTTCAATTTTTCAAATTTAAATAATTTTAATTTGTCAAAATATATTTTAAAATAAACATATTAAAATCGATAATCAGGCAAATTTTAGGGCATCAATTGCTAATATTTCTATTTGTTGGTACGATGGACTTTCTAAGTGGGTGTATAGGAAGGAGCAAATCTCACAATGGGATGAGCAATGCAGTGCAAGCAGAAACTGTGTTAATATGTGCTTAAGAAGAAAGGACAAAAAAAAAAAAAAAAAAAATTCAAAAAACATTTATGGCTTCTTTAGTGCTGTTCTAGACGATGTATCTTCGGTTGACATATGTTACCTTTTGTTTGTATTAATTTTAAGTTTGAGTTAAAAAAAAAAATTGAAATTAATACAATTGTTTAGTTGTAAATACATTTTAGACAAATTTGATAAAATTGCTTTATTTTCTCAAGCTCATTTAACAAAAAAAATTAAAAAAAATAAAGAACGCAAGATTAAATGTGTATTAGAGAGAGAGAGAGCTTTGGATTTAACCTAATTTTATTTCTTTCACATTTTTTTAATATGAAGGCAATTTATTTAGATAATAAAAAATTTTAAAACAATGTTTAGAAAATTTAAAATGAAGTGTTTGCACTTTTGTGAAAAGCAGAGCAGGTTGAACCCAAAAGTGAGCCGGCCTCGGTTCACGTGTGCGTCACAATTTGAAATAAGGAGAAGCAAGAATATGGAAACCCTTTCCAACCAATTTTCCTCAAGTTCAGCTGCCAACCCAAACAAATAGGATTCCTCATTTCCCATTCCCACCATTTTAAAAACCCAAACCCATAACTTATCTCACTCTATGTTTTAAAATTCTCTCTTTTTTTTTAAAAAAAAATAAAAAATATAATTACATCGAATCGAATGAAAAAAATAAAATTAAAAAAATTTTATCTTTTGTATATACCCGACAAAAATTCCCATTCAAAGTCTTTGCAAAGTGAGTCAAATACATTTGTCCCATTTGGGAATGCCCTCCAGTTATTTTTACTTTTTCATAATTTTTTAATTAAAATAAAAATATAAGAATTTAAAAAAATTCCAATTATACTAAATATCAAATACTTCACGTAGTGCCCATAAATGGATACCATGTACCATGCTTTCCGAAAATTTATTTTTGTTAAAAAAATAATTTAGTTCAATTGGGTAAGAGGTGGGGGCCACGTCACGCTCACGTGGGGAGGGATGATACGTGCCGGGCATCGAGTCGGTCGAGGCAGGCGCGAACGGCGCCGGTAACCGGCTGGGTGAAGTCACCAGGGACCCACTGTAGTTCAGACTCGGCAGAGCAACTTCAACTCAACCCATTGTCCTCCTGACTCGGGACAAAACCCCACACGCTCCGCTTCGTGTACCCCATTTATAGCCGCTTTAATATTACACAATCATTTTTATAATTATTATTTCTTTTTTTATTTTTCATGCCATTATGCAAATGAAGTCGAGTTCGAAAGGTTCTCAACTATTCCATCAACGGAAGTAAACTTTAATTAATAAAATTTTTTATTCAAAAATTTATCGATAATAATATATATTAATATATATTATATATATTTATATATGACTATAATATAAATAAATAAATAAAATAAAATATATTAATATATTATATAATAATCGAGTTTTCGAATCGAGTTTGAATCCTATTATTTACTCCTCATGGAGTTCTAATTCAATTCGGATTAAAAAAAATGAGTTTGATTTCAAAATTAGAGATACTCGGGTCAACCTGAGTCAAATACACTCCCTATTTTTCATATTCTATAAAAAAATTTGAAAAAACGAAAAAAAAATTTCCACAGGCAAAACATAATAGATTCAAAGTGTTACACTACCTAAATATTATTTTATTTTATTTTTTTACTTGATTTGAAAATATTATAATTAATTCAAAATCACACAAATTTAAAATTTTTAGATTTTTTATTGACATCAACAACCATATTAAATATAGTTTATTTAGTTTATAAATTATTTAAGGGGCATTTGGTAAGAGGGTATCGGAATGATGAATCGGAATGAAATCAAAAAATGATATTTGGATTAATATTATAAAAATAAATATTTTGGAATCCTACCAAAAAATTTAGGAATCCACAAAACCCAAGTAAACTTGTGGATTTTGTTGGAAACACACATTTGATTCCCAAATAACCATTTATTCTCACACTTATCCAAAATTATTCATTACTCTCCACTCACATACTTCATTTTTTTATTTTCTTTTTTTTTTTTAAATTATCCATTACTCATTTATATATAAATATATATAACTAAATAAGTAAAATATATATATATATATATATATATAATATTTTCATTATTAAGTTACTTTGTATTTTTCTTTTGTTTTTGAAAAAATATAAAATTTATTTGATAAATTCATATAATATTTATCTTTTTCATCATGAAATTACTCATTATTCATATATATATATATATATATTAAAAAACTAAACAAGTTAAAAAATAAAATTTTTATTATTGAATTACTTTATTTTTATTTTTGAAAAAAATATAAAATTTACTTGATGAACTTATGTAATATTTATTTTTTTATTATAAAATTACCCATTACCCATTATTCATATATATATATATATATATATATATATATAAACTAAACAAGTGAAAAAATAAATAAGTGAAAAAATATAAAATTTTCATTTATAAGTTATTTCCTTTTTTATTTTTGAAAAATATAAAAAGTTTATTTAATAAATTCATATAATATTTATTTTTTTCAAATGAAATTAATTTCATACAATATTTTAAAACAATTTATTTTAAATTATTTATAATTTTTATTGTATAGTGAAATAAGAGTAAAATTGAAAAATTATTAATTACAATTCAAAAAAAAAAACAAATCAAATACCAGGTATGGTAATGATACCCATTACAGTATACTAAACCAAATAGATGATTTGGAATGATTCCGTCCATTTTGATTTCAGAGAATATGATTCCAATTCCAATTCCGATTCCCAAAACTGAACCAAACGCCCACTTAATTCATATAATATTATTCAAAAATGAATAGAAAAAGAAAGTGAGCACTAATATCAGTTAGTTGGTGTTTTAAAAGTTTGAATAATATTAAAATTTTGAAGAAATTTATGAATAAGAAAAACATATTTATTTTTTATCATATATATGTTAATTTTCGTGTCTTTTATATAGTGAAATTTAAATATCTTTGAATAAAGGGACTGAAGAGAGAGAAATAATCAAATGTGAGAAGAAAAAAAAATACAGGAGAAAGGGGAATTATAATTTGTCACAAACGCTCACTTATAAAAATTAGAAATGACTGAAAAGGTTGCAAAATGCAAATGCAAGTGTGTAAACCATGATCAAAGTCCAAAATGGCAAAACTCTCTAATTTTTAGGAACTTAATTGAGATTAAACTATAAAAAAATAGTAATTTATTATTTTTTAAAATTGACTTTTATTTATAAAAATATATATATATATATATTTAAAAAAATTGTTTCTACAAAAATTTTGAGTAAAAAATAAATTAAACTGAATTTTCAAACTTATTGGGGGGAAAAGTCTCTTTTTTTGTCATAAGAAATTTCAATATTAGACTATGATGTTGGAAAAGAGGGATATAACTACTAAACTCTCCCGTTACAAGGAAAAGTCTCTTATGAAAAGTTATTGTTCACACCAAAAAGGGACATATGGGTTTTTAATTGACTTAATTAAAATTTTTAAATGAAGTTGGGATATTTTATAGTTGTTTTACACTATGGATTTGTTGTGCTCAATATGTATCCTTTGCTTATTTTAAAAGTTAACAATCATGCACACCCCACCTTCACACTGCAGAAGGGTAGCCCTTTTGAATGCTAGAAACACATTTTTGACCAAAACCCAACCCCTCCCCCCCCCCCCCAAAAAAAAAAAGAAAAAGGGAAAAAGTATATAGTAATTAAATTTGACTTGACAACTTAAGATACAAAACATCATGTTGTCTGATAGTCCTAAAGTTGAAATATATGGTTGCCGACTCTGACATTTGGGGTCGACCCGAATGAAGTCTTGTTTCGACATGACATAACATGAACATGTGTGGCATTCTCCTTCACTCATTACTTGGGTGTAATCTAGTTTTGTTAGGGCACATGAGTGCTTGCAACCAAGTCATGAGAACCATGGAAGGGCCGACATCTCTTGCTTCAAGATCACGCTTCTTCCTCTGTTTATATACAACATTTTTACAATGTTTAAGAATCGAATTTTATTTATAAGGGTTAATAATTCAAATTAATAATTTTAGATAGATACAATAATTTATATACTAAATAAAATAAATTTTATGTGACAACTCATAATAACGTTAACTAATTCTTAATTAAATTAATGACATTTTAATTATTTTCAAATAAAAACTTAGTTAAAATTATTTATATTGACTAAAAATAGGATTTAGTCTATGTAATCTATTTAGCATTAATTATAAAAAGTAACAAATCTGAATTATTGAGATTTATGAGATTACTATTTTTTGTATGGAGGATTACGAATTTAAATTTGTCCATTATTGGAAATTACAAATTTATATGTTTCTTATTTCTAGTTTAAAAGTTTTTACTAATTAACCTAATTGATATTATTGGACAGTAATTATAATTCAAACCAATTATTGTATAATGAAGAAAAGCTTTTATAATGACGTTAAGATTATAACTACAATGATCTTTCCATTTATCTTCACTGAAAAAATAGAGAAAAAATAAAATTTATCAACATCATGCATTCATAAAAATTGTATATGATAACAAAAAAAAAAAAATTGATAAAATTACATTAATAAAAACCCATATGGGCGGATTGTGAAAGATATAAAAGTTTATATTTGCCCAAATTAGAAAGTGGTAATGAGCAACATTTGGAAAGAGGATAATCAACTTGCAAAATTTTATAGCCAAATTAAAATTTCCTTCACATAAAGATAAGTTGTTTGGTATGAACCCCCTTGGGATGAGAAGTTATTTTAATACACATATTTGGCCTATTTTCTTAGGTTTAAAACGAAAAGTTAAATCTATTAAAGATATTTGAATATTACTCTAACGTTATGTTAAAAATAAGAAAACAATAACGTCTTTCAAATTTAATGTGATATAGTAAAAAATATTTAAATTTGGAAAAACTGATAGGTGTATTAGAAATTTTATAAACATGATTCTGATATCGTATTAAAGATTGGGAAGTAATATAAGAATATAAAATTCTAAATATCTGTTGTTTCTAATAAAATATTATAATATATTATATTTATGTGGTAAATTTATTGTTAAAATTATGAAAATATAAAATAAAGGAAATTAAATATTTTTATAATAAAATTAAATGCTTTCATAATATGTTTTAACAAAACCAAAGAAGTTTTCAAAAAACTGCTTAAAAAAGTTGATTTTTTTTTTTAATAAAGAAAATAGAAAAGAAAAAGGAAAAGCTTTTAGTCGGCTCTTTTGTTTACCGATGGGATTACTTTTTTTTCTTTTAATGAAAATATAAGTCGACAAAGTTGTCACTAACAATTTTAAATATTATGATATATATATATATATATAAACTCAAAAAAATATTTTGCCACATATATGTTTATTTTAACTATTTATGAAATTATTCCTTAAAAAATATAATCTTTAAATATTTATGAGTGTTTTAGAATATTTATGAAACTATTTATTTTATTTATTATTTATAAAATTTTAATATTGAATGCCCTTTATTGTAAGCAAAAAAATAAGAATTTATAGCACAAAAAAGGTTGCGGCAAATATGCTGTTAGTGTGAATATGTGTTTCTATAAATTTTAGGATTTAGATTTTTCGTATATTAATTTCGATCTTTGATTTTTTTTTAAGTCATATGATATAATTTTTAGTTTGAGAATAAGTAGTTAAGTGGGGTGGGTGGTTCTGGTATCTTTTAATTGTGTTGTCATCAAAATTCGAGCGTGAAGTTGTTTTTGTTTGTTACGAAGACCAACACCATACTCAGATGGGCTGTGAACGGTGGCCCATCTTTTCAGGATACATCTTGTTCTTTCTTTGGGATCAAACTTGAGAGAAACCTTGGGATTATGTCACCCCCCGCCTCTCTCTCTCTCTCTCTCTCTCTCGTTTTTTTTTTTAATATTTAAGATTATATTTTTATTAATTCGATTCGAATTATTATCAGATCTTTAAAAAAAAAAACTCTCATAAATAACTCTTTTCAAGATTTAAATTCATATTTTGATTAAGTAATTTAACGTCTTTTCTATTAAATCAACTATTTATTAATTTATTTTCTCTCGTTATCATGATTATTAGCATCGTTGCTTATTATAAAGCTTTTCTTGGCCAACTTTAAAAAACAAGAAAGGAAAAAAGACCAATTAACATACTTTTGCTCTTTGGGACTAAGTTTTTAGCATCTATCCGAAGAATTTGACTCGGTGTGTTAAAAATATAAATAATTTTTATTTTAGAATTATTTTTAATTAAAAGAGTTTGATTGTTTATGTCAATATATAACATTGGCATGGTATCAGTGTCATACCAATTTACTTATAAATTATTTTCAATTAAAAAAATTCGAATGTCTTACATGATATTAATGTAAGCAGTTAAATTTTTTTAGTTAAAAATAATTTATATTTTTAATTTCATAATTCCATGCATGGAGTGGAGCGACACATTGATGACCATGTTGGGGCATAAAAAGGCTAACTTTAGACTTAACAAAGAACATGCTTGCTTCAATTTAACAACATTTTGTCCATAAAAGGGCAAAATAGAACTTTAGATTGGAGATTGGACGAAGAAATCCCATGTTTCATTGGTTGTAATTCTAATGATGAAGCTTCTATCCCTAACAAAAAAGATTTACCACATTGTGATTTATATGCCTGAAGGGTAATAGATAAATGCAAGAGGATATCTACTGTAGGAGGTAGCTGAGATGCTGGGTGTCCATGAACCAAAGGAAGTTCATGCACTGAAACCCTATTTGGTCAAATCATAACGGGCATGATTAGCTGGTAAATCACTCAAATCAAGGGCTTGGTCTAGGGGTTGGTGCTGGGGGCAAGTGACTAGCAGAGGTTAATAACTAGAGAATCAAAGAAAACATCTTCTTGGGCTTGTTGCTCATTGACTTCTTCCCTAGTGTGTTCCTTTTAGTATGAAATTAGAAATTAGATATTCTGCTTGTTTTGAGAAGCCAAACAAAACGATGAATACAATTTGATTTATATTATATAAATTTTTAGTAAGACCATCCGGTGACTTGTCTAATGTGGTGTACTTCCTCATTTGTCTTTTGTTTTTGGTCTTAATAGATCATTTGGCTCAATAGGAGGGTCACTGTCCCTTACACCTACTGAATTTTAATTTGTCTTTCTTCGCTTAAGTCATTCGACCAACAATCTCTCGCTGTTATTATTAGTATTATTTTTTTAAATCAATCGGTTTCTGATTTATTTTAACTAATTTGATTTGAGTATTATGGAATCCATTAAGAAATTTATTTTTTCAAATTCTATTTCTTCATTCTTAAGTCTCAAATATGAAACCTATATTTAAGGGAGTACAATGCCCTACCGTTATCTCCATAAGAGTTTGATCCAATAATCTCTCTCAACCCGTTAAATCTTTATTCCAAAGATTTACTAGAGTAATGAGATTTATTACCTATATACTTCAACATTGTGTGCTGAGATTGAGTTGGGAAAAATTCTCACCAGTGAGATATACTAAGTTTGACTAAAACTATCCGGTGCACCTCTCTCTCTCTCTCTCTCTCTCTCTCCCCTCTATATATATAATATTATTGCATACACATATATAAATGCTTTGGAATTTATGGCGTTACTCTTGTTAAGTATTCATTTTTGTTCATAGTGACTTAAGAGAAAAGGTGAACTCTTTTAACCAAGGGATATTAAAAAAGAAAAAAAAGGGATTCGTATCCTCTATGTGGATCATTATCGAGTGCATAATGGAATGGAAGAATGATGTCACGCAACATGAAAAAGAAACAAGAAATGTTAAAACCAAAATTGAAAGGAGATGAACCAAAGGGAGGGAGAGTAGAAAACGGAATATAGAGAAAAATTAACCTATGTGGAATTTACAATAGTTGAAATGGGAAGGAATCAACGTCTCAAACTGCGCGCAATGTAATGGAAAATATGACCGTGGAAAAGACAGGTGCCGATTCAAGGACTAGGAAATCAGAACCCACCATCACACTTGCACGTCCGTTTTCGTAGAAACTAGTAGGAAATACCAGGACTGGGAGTGAGGGCAGTTCGTGGAATTGGAGGAAGAAGGAAACTTGTTCCTTTCACCTCAATTGAAGATCCAGTTGGAAACTAAGTGAGGTGTCCGAGATGTTTGTCATACAATGCAATATCCTGAAAATTTTTACAACGTATTTTTCGGGGGGATGTACATGTACATGGGTCGTGTTTTACATGCTTGGACCCTGTACCTAACTCCTAAGTTTTGACCCAATTTCGTTGCTCGTGAATTCGATTTTGATCACTTTGAGCTAGTTTTGAAAATATTTTGACAACCCCATTGGGTTTCAAGGGATCATGTTTCGGGTTTTTTTTTTTTATAAGAAAATACAATCAAATATGATCAAATAAAACAAAAATGATAAAAATAGGGAGTTTATATCACTTGATGTGTTCATAGGAGATGGGGATCATGTTTCAGTTGAGTATGATTTTTTTTAGGTGTTTGGAGTCTTGGTGATGCTTGTGTGTTGATTCATTGGGTCTGTACCATTGATTTTTTTTTTTTAATATTGTACAAGAATTTAAACTCTGGATTATCAAGTTTGGAAGAGATTATGACTATTAAAGTGTTCTGTTGGGGACTGTACCGTTGAATTTCAGTCGGGTGTAACCTTGTTGAGGTTTGAATTCCCCTGGACCAATTTAATAAATGCATGAAATAGAACTGGCTTGAGTACATTGGTCTAACAACATCCATTTTTAATATCCAAGTTCAAATTTGCAAAATATTTGAAAGTGATATGTTTGTACTCTTACTAGACACCCAAATTCTCATGGGCCTCTTCGAATTCTTGATTAGAAGGCTGTAAACATGCATCCATTGTCTCAATTGTGGATAATTTAGGATTTGTTTGTTTTTATGGAAAATCATTGTGATAATGAATATTTTTAAAGGAAAATCTTTTCTTTTAGAATTATTTTTCTAAAAACTTTTCCAATGTTTTGGTTAATATGTCATAATATTATTGTTCATTTGAGTTTTATGTTACTAGACGAACAATTAAGTTTTAGCTAATCATTTATGGTATAAGAAAATACAAGTGAGATCGAATCAGGAAATAAAGGACGGAAGTGTAGAGGCATTACTATTTAAACTGTTAGTGAAATATATACCAACTTTAATCGAAAAAGTGATAGGTCAAATATAAACAAAGAAAAATAATATATATATATATATATATATATATATATATATATATATATATATATATATTTGTTATTTGCCGCAGACAAATCGATATTTTGAGAGAGAGATTTGCCAAAATCATTTGTTGAAAATGAGTTAAGCACGAGCAGGTATTTTTGATTATTGACTTTTTCAACAGCTTAAAAAGGAATGTTTGGTGATGTAGTTAACAGCCGATGGAATATCAACCGATAATTCAAGAGTTATAATTATTAGTTTTGACTCTTCAAAAACTATTTTTGGATTATTTTCAGATTTTTTATTTTTTATTTTTACTTTTTTTTTTACGCCTCTTGCATTAATAAGAACAAATAGCATTCTTTAGAATTTTTTAATTTTTTATAAGATAAAATTTTTTTAAATTATCATTGTGCTATGATTCTGGATTAACTGATTTTTTAACTAATTAAAAAAAATTGTATTTTCTTGCAGAACAATGGATGCCATATGATTTGTATTATTTTTTTTATAACATGTATTTGAATGGATTATTTTTGAAAATTATAAATATTATATTTGAAAATTTTATACTTTAATATATAACAATAATAAAGAAAGAAATATTTTCTTTTTTAAAAAAATTGATCATATTACCATCATATAAGCAACCAAACACCGGTATCAATCTCTAAATTAATCCGGTCTACGGTAACCTTTTTGATTTATATGACTCTCTTAAGTTTAATTTTTTTTAATTTATCATAATTCTATTTTTTTTTTCTTCGTCATGCTACTCTTGGTCCATCACAAAAGTTAAAAGCAACTTACCATGATCATATATTTTTCCTCAAAATGTAAAACATAATGTCCAGGGCATTGGCATTGCTATCACAATTCACATTACAACGTGACAGCTTGTGACACAAATAAACCCTTGCTCTACTACAATCATCTCTTACATTTTTCATATACCGAACGCACGCGTTTCCTCGGATTGACACCTCGTACGTGACTAAGTTCGGCTAACAAAAAAACTACGACGGACGTTTTCGATTAAAACAGCACAGAATGGTTCAAACCATAAAAACCTAACTCACAAGCCGATGACAAATAAACCAAAACCAAGTAAGAAACAAATCGGCGGCCGAAAATTTACCATGCGTGGGAAGAAGTGAACCCGCCTGTGATTGCGATAGGTCAACAACCAATCATGGGACAACATCTCGAGACAGTCTCACGGCTGGACCAACCCAGACGTGTGGTAGCTCCAAAATATCTTCCCCTAACAGGGAGATTTTGTGTGTGATGTCTGTATGAAATTCTCTCTCTCTCTCTGATTTTTTTTTTAAAGAAAATTATGAGTACTTGGATAATACCACGGGGGGTATTTGTGACGTCATAATTGAGAATATTTTTAAATGGATTTTACCGTGACATAAATGAGAGCTACATTGGGAGTGCCTTATAGAAGTTTTAAGTAATTAATTAACAGTATTACATTCATAACATCTTCGATGTTTATCATCTTTTATTTTTTTTTAAATTATACCCAGAATTACTTTTTTGAATTTGAAATTTATCAAATTATTTTAAATTTTAAATAAAAAGATAGAAATAATGGTAGGTTTGATATGGAAAACATTACTAGTTTTTCTCATTTTTGATTTTGATCTTCCCCATTTATTGGGAGTACGAACTAGCAAATTAATGTAATTTTCTATTTTAGAACAAGCAAATTAATGTAATTAGTACAACGTTAAAGAAGTCTTGGGCCCAAAGAAATTGAGACGGCATGTTTGTTTGATACAATGTTTTAGACCAATTCTTGGTTGGTTCAATAGATGAGTATGGAGACCCTTAACTTGAATCTCAAGTATAATAAAAATATGAGAGTTTTACGATAATATTTTGAATTTGAATATTATGTACGAATATTATTTAAATAAAATTTTAAATTTAAATTTTGTATATAACAAGAAAAGATATTGTGAAAGGTTTATTTTTTAAGAATTCTATTTGATTCGAATTGGATTTAATCGAGTCTAGATCGGTAGTTTATAAAAATTAAAGAAATGTTTGGATGTAGCTCGAAGCCCAATTATGGAACAAGCTCCTGCCGACCTTAATAAATCCCATTATTAATGTCTTGACATCACATAAATATACAGATATATATATATATATATATATCGAAAAACAGATTAAAATCAATCAGCAGTAATTTATGAATTGCAGTTAATTCAAGTTGGGAAATTTCCAAAATCAATGAAATTAAGTAAAAATCATGAAAAAAAAAATCAATGTTCTTTGTTTGTTAGCTGCGTTTCACCAGGGCCATGCCCAAGGAGGAGTGAGAATTCAATGGCACCTAATCCGAGTTTTCATTTTTAGATTTTATTTAATGCAATGTTCTAAAACATTCAACAATTTGAGACATATTTTTTTAAGGAACTTACTTTTATGTGCATAGAACATGTGATTTCAGCTTTTGAACGAAATTTTGATAAGGAAATAAAATATTTAATTTGAAATAGAGGGAAGATTTAATACCCAAAAAAGGAAGAAAATAATTTTATGAGTTGTACGCTGCAAAGAAAGTTGTTTTATTTGGAGAAAATGCAATTCCTTCTACTTTCTTTTATTTCGTAAAATAAATATTTGAACCAATGAAAATCTTTGATATATATAGCTGGTTTTGATTTGGGGTTAAGAAAGTAGAAACAAAGGGTTAAGGTAAAAGATGGAATTTGGAAATACTAATTTTCCTCTTTTTCCTCCAAATCAAAAATTTTTTTAAATTTCAAAATTCAAAATAAAATTCAAAAATATGACAACTAATGCAAAGAGATCATGATGATCATCACACATGAGGCGAATGCATCAGTGAATCATGAGTGAGGTGTGTTCTTTGGACGGTAAAAAATGAAAGTATGGAAAAAAAAAATGATTTTTACCGGAACCAAATGGGAAAGACAATTACGGGTGATAGCTGGTAGATTAGAGATGCTCAATCCCAATCTCGTCCAAGCGCGTGTTAAACGCCACATACGTGAATTAAACCAACTACGTCAATTAACTCATAATAAAGAGAGTGGAATACACGCGCTTTATAATTAAGTTTAAATTTGTAGTTTTTCGATAATAGGAACTAGGAAAACATAACAAACCAGAGACGTACAAAACCCAATTATAAATAGCGGGGAAACCTAGGTTGCTCGCCACGTTAGCCTAGCTGTAAAAAAGTAAATTTTTTAAAAAATAAAAAGATAAAAAAAATTTAAAACTACATGAGAGACTAGTTTTATATTTTTTGACGATAAACGTTGTACTTTGATTAATATTATTTTTCTAAGTTTAATAGTACCAACCAAATATTCTGATAATGAACATTGTACATTGAAGTTATTTGCAAAAATACTAATTTATGTAAATAAAGGTAATTGTTATTCAAAATCTTTCAAATATAGTAAAAATAAATAAAATTTTTTGTTAAAAGGCAACTAATGCCAGAAGGGTGAAAGAAACAACAAACGGCGTGACTGAAATACCCTCGAATGCGTTAAGAATTATCATTGATCAGGGGAGTGTAGGTGTAACTGCTAAGTGTTAAATGGGAACCCAAAAAAGTTAAGTGTAGCTGGAGCGTGATCAAAGCACTGAGGTGGACAAATTCACTGATATTTGACCGACTTAACCGAGCATCGTGGGCCTCACGTGACCGGCCACACGGACTTCGAGATACACATATCTGCTGACTCAGCACCGCCCCATTGGACCCAACTGTTTAGTGGGACCCAATTTACCACGTGTCGAAATCCTATAAGATCTTAAGGATGCGGCAGCCCGATGAGATTCATTGGTATCGCCGGTATTTCCGGAACTAACCGACCGGTCACAGCACAGAGAAAAGGAAAAAAAGATAAATAGAAATAAAAGGGGAGAGATATTTTCTTATTTTTTTTTTTTAAATAAGAAATGGAAGTGATGATAAAAAAAATTAAGAAAATGAAACATTGGAGATTGCGCCTTTCTATTTCGGCTGTTGGGATCCTATAAAAAAGCAATTTCAGTGTTTTCGGTCTTCCTCGCAATCGAACACTCCTCTCTCTCTCTCTCTGCTTAAACCTCTTTGTCCGACCGGAAACCAATCGGAAAATTTGTTGAGAGCAGGAAAGTTAAAAGAGGAAAGAGGAAAGGTCTTTTCTTCAAAGAAAACAAATATACAAGAGCGTTTTTGATTTCGTACGCCCGAGTATCGCAATCTACAGAGTTATTCACTTGCCTTTTTTGTTTCCTTGTATCCTTCTTAAAACCGGTTGTTTTTCTCCTAATTCTTCCATAATACTTTCTCCCTCTCTCTGATTTTCATCGTGGGTGTTGTCGACGACTTTCTGGAGGAATTTAACTTTTCACATCTTTTCTAGCAGATTTGTCTAAGCTTCTCTTTGACGGTTCTTTAGCTTTTCCCCAACAAAAAACTCTTTATTCGCTTCTATCGAGTGTCTTTTATCTCCTTTTCTTCTTTAGTTTCCCCTTTCAATGCTAATAAATAGTAGAGTCTGAAACAGTCTCATACAGAAGATAAACGATGGACAACAGTTATTTCTCTCCGATCAAATACACCGAGCACAGGAGCGTTACAAAGAAGTACACAAAACTCTCTCACAAGCCCAGACAGGTCATCCCCGACGACGACGACATCCACCGGCGAATACGTGACCCAACACCAAGACTTGTCCGGATCTCCGTAACTGATCCGGACGCCACCGATTCATCGAGTGACGAGGAAGACGACCTTTTCCTCACAAGAAGGCGCGTGAAAAGGTACGTCAACGAGGTCAACATCGAAATCGGATCACCCAAGAATACTGCGGCAACCTCAAACAACAAAAAGAGAAACCAGTCGAACATCTCCGGCGAACCTCGTCGGCCGGCGGTTAATTCTACGGCGCCAGTCAACGGCAGAAAATTCAGAGGTGTGAGACAACGGCCTTGGGGAAAATGGGCGGCCGAGATTCGTGATCCCGCGCGGCGTGTACGTGTCTGGTTGGGCACTTACGATACAGCAGAAGAAGCCGCCATGGTTTACGACAACGCCGCTATCAGGCTTCGCGGACCGGACGCTTTAACCAACTTTTTAACTCCGCCGCCTAAACCGGAAGTCAATGTTTCCACCACGGAATGTGAATCATCCGAGGAATCTCGGTCTCATAATCTGTCCTCTCCGACTTCGGTTCTTCATTTCAGGACTCAATCAAGCGAAGAAGCCGAACCGAATCGAGTCGTTAAACCGGAAGTGATGGAGAGTAAACCGGAGGAGGCTGAACGGGTTGGGTCTGGGTCAGGGTCAGGGTCATCCGGGTCAGTGGAAGAGGAGTGTGAAGGAGAGACTGAAACGAACTTGTACGAGATATCGGGAGAATATTTACCGCCTTTAGATATGCCGTATCTGGACGATATGTTCAATTTTGAAGCGCCACCTTCGCTGGATTTTGACGATAATTTGGCGATTCCGGATCAGATGGACTTGGATTTGGATTTTGACCTCGGGTTTCTTAATTCTCCTGGAAATGAATTCGATTCAAATCTTTGGCAAGTGGACGACTATTTCCAAGACATTGGCAGCGACTTGTGTCCGTCGGATCCGCTTGTCGCACTTTGAAGTTTTGAAAGTTTTGAAGAGAGAGCATGTTTTTTTGCCATTGCTTGTCGATTTTTCTCGGCAAATTTTGTAACAATGGCAAATAAAAATAAAAGAAAAAGGAAAAAAAAAAGTTGATCATCGGCTCGATTTGTTTTTTGGGTTAAGTCAGTAATTTTTTGAGAGTTTCATGAATAACAGTGAAGCCTATTTTTTGTTGCGTTGATTAATTCATTTACATATATATATTTTTTACTATGTGGGTCTGAATTTTTGGTTGGCATTCGATTTGGAACACGAATGGCCGCAAATTACGGTTGTGAGTCATCGTTTGAGTGAGACAAGTCGTATGACACACAATGAGTTGAAGTGAGTGTGTGAAACGAGTCACGAGATTTATTTTATTTTATTTTATTTTATTTTCCTTTTTGGATTTTTCCATTCCTTTCTCCTTTCCTTGTTGCGTTGAATGCTTTTAGGCCTTCCCTTCCCCCACGCATTCGCCCGCACCTGCGCTACGTCTTTATTTTATTTTATTTTATTCTTTGTTTCTATTTTTCTCTTCACCTCTTTGGTTCCACACACAATGCGCAAGACCAAAAAGAACTTGGCAAATTTGAATTACAAAAATTGCTTATTGCATACATAATTTTTTTTAATTACCATATTTGTCTACTTTAAAATTAATTATGTGGTATAAATGTAGGGACGAAAATGCATTGAAACTAGTTGATAGGGTCAAATGGGTCTACTAAAAAAAGGATTGCAATTACTGAATTGGGTCCACTCTTTTATAGTGGTTTTTTTTTTTTTTGGATTGGTTCACATAATTTTAAAATATTGTGGGCAAAAAATGGAAATTTTGTCCTAGAAAAGAGGTGGAAATTTCTTCGGGAAGGTCCAAGAGAGACAACTTGTCAAGTGGGAAGAAAATGGTTGACTTGATGTGAATCAAAAATGAAAAAATGACATGGATTGATCAACCCCTATAGCTTGGGGACCAAATGACACATTTATATTGGGCTTCACTCAATTTCTTTTCACAAATGAAATAATTTTGTGAGTTAGAAACATAAATGTGGAGGAGTAGGAGGTTAAATTTACTGGTTCCTTTAAATTGTTAAAATTTAATTTGAAGCGTTATATTTACTTTTATTATTGCAATAGGGCACATGTCAAATTTCAAGAGATATTATTGAAGCTATATTTAGTTTCAACCAATGTTTTTAAAATCGAATCAATAAGATCGACCTATTAGTTCATCCGTTCATTGATCGTACCGATCAGACCGTTTTACGAATTGAATGACATCATTAAGATGTTATACATATAATTTTTATATATATTTTAAAATAATTTAAAATTCATATATCTCTATAAAAAATATATTTAAATAAGTAAAATAATGTCATTTGTATTAATTGAAACAATCACTCATAAAATTCATATTAAAAAATAAAAATAAAATAATTAAATTATATCTGTAATTGAAAAAATAGAATAGTACTTCTGAAATATAGAGAAACTATATGTAGACTAAGTGCATAGATATTAATTTATTTATTAAGTGATAAACTAAAAATTAAAAAAAAAAAATCAAAATTATGGCTTGCAAAAATAAAAGGAAAATTTTTCATTAAGTAAACATATGTATTGCATTTTTGATATAATATAAGTTAAATGATATAATTTTTTGAAAATTTTTAAACCTTAATGTTATCTGGTCTAATTGTTGAATGAAACGTGAAAATATTTTTATTTCACATTGGATAGATATAGATTATAGACAGAAGAAGGAGAGATGAGGTTATATTTTTATCCCATATCGGATTGATATAAAGAGAATAAAAAAAGAGAGGTATATAAATAAAGAGGAAAAAGTTTCTCAATAAAGTGTCATGTGGTTAAACTGCTTTAATTTGTAATTGGACTAATTTGAATAGTTTATCGATTTTATCGATTTTGAATGATTTTAAACGGTTATAACCAGATTTAACTTTATCTAATTTAATAATGAAAACTGAATCAAATTATAAAATGATTTACGGTGGAACCAACTGATACGATTTAATTTTAAAAACACTAATTTCAACTTTTTACTCACGGAGGGAGAGAATCGTGTGAAGTGAATTGTGGGATATGACCGCTACAAGCAGCATTTCAAAAATCTTGCCGCTGGATCTTTCAACGGCCTCCGACACCAGTGAGAATGGCGGAGCTAGAGAATCTTTGGCCCAGGAAGTTGATCATCTGCATAGGAGTACCAAGCGAGTTAAAGGTAACAACGGGGGTGAATCGTCCAACTCTTCATCGGAGTTTCAAGAACTCTCTACTAGGGATGGATTGACCCATGGAATTGCCAGAATCTATGCTCCTTGATGATACTGACGAGCTTTCAGATGAGAAAGAGGAGGAGGATGAGTCTTTAGTAGACTCGACGGTTCTCTTTGTCGAAATTTCGGATGAATAGTTACATCTTCTTTGGCGCGAGTGGAGGTTGTCGGCGATTGTGAAGCTTTGGAGCAAGACAATCGGATATCATTTCTTGTGTAAGCGGATCCTGATGCTCTAGAAGATTGAGGAGAACTATGGGAGATATTTTTTATCTCATGAAACTCTCCTATCAGCCGGACTTTTATTGAGTAATGACTGGGGTCCATGGGTCATCCAAGACCCCTATTTGCTAGTGATCAAGTGACGGCCATGGTATGTTCCCTCGAAGACAATGATTCACCTGATGGTAGTAAGGGTTTGTCTTTTGGAATTGCCAATTGAATTAATTGAAGAGGAGATATTATATTTGTTAGAATTTAAACTTGGCAGCAGAAGCGATAAATAAAATTTCGGAACCGTAAAAGATTAAGTTTGCTATATATTTCAATCGGTGATGCAGAAAATCTCCGAAATCGCAAATTTAAGAAAATTCTCACGATCTACCTCGCTGTCGGGACGATAATCACAAATCGAAAATCGTCACAAATCCACGACGTCTCGATTCCTAATCCGGTGATATGAACGTCGTAGAAAAGCAATCCTTCTGTTTTCCCTTAGAATAGTTTTTCAGATCTCGTATAAGTTAATTCAAAACCTATTTTTAATTATACCAAGCTATTCAATCTCCCATGACTGATTTTTGGAAGGTGATTTAACACCGGGAGGCAAATAAGGATTCCTTATTTGGAAGATGCCCTAACGTGGATATTGATTTCTTTCCTTCAATATCGTATCGGCAAACACCTAGGCCGATCTTTTTGAATTGATGTTAACATGGCGACTGCCTCTCATGGAAAATATGCTCAAATTTGTGTGGAGATTGATCTGACAAAGGCTTTGGTGCCCAAAGTTTGGATTCCGAAGTGAGCTCAACAGGTGGAGTATGAGCTTCAACACTAGTAAGATTCATGTAGCTCCCTTGCATTTCGGGTTTCAAATTATTCGTGAATGTCAAAACCCAATTCGTGGTATCTAAATGTATCATGTGCTTTTTGTGCTAATAGTTGTGTTGATGTTCTTGTGAAACTAGGTCCGTTGGTCCCTCTGGATTACATGAATTCTGTTCTCTTTCTTGTGAGAACCATTTATTTAAACATGATATTTGAGACATGATTTTTTTTTTAAAGTTAATTCTCCTTTCTTTCATTTGTCAAAAAAAAAAAAAGAGAAAAATTGAAGTTATATTTTCTTTTTCCATAATGAGATTCGTGGAAAATGTACTGGCATCGTTACACTCACGAGTACTCCCAATTGATTAGACCAAATTCTGTGAAGGTAAGAGCTGAGAGAGAGACAGAGAGACCAATGGCATGAGCGGTCATCTTTCTCTTCTGAATAATTGCATGTGTTTTCTCAAATAAATAAATTAATAAGCAAATAAATAAATTTTCTTTTCAATTTTTTTTCGTCACTTCACTCAAAATTTCGAAACTATGACTCAATAAAAAATGAAGTAGTTTTTATGTCTCAAAGGTTTAAGATGAGACTGAGAACAATCAGTCGACTTGATTTTAAAGAAACATATTTCTCAAAAGAAAAAGGTGGCATTAGATGTTATGCAGTTTTCTTTTCTCGACTCTAGTGGAATATACAATTCTAATTTCATAATATAAAAGAAAAGAAAAGAAGGCATGCCCACTCATGCTGCCTAATAAAACTCAAATTAATTTTGAAACTGCCTTTTGATGTTGATTTTTTTTTTCCCAAAAAATTCAATCTAAAACTAAAAAAAAATTATGATTACTAGATTATTTTTTGAAGATGTTTTTCATGTTGATAATACTGATGGTACCCTATTTAATGGGTCTCCAAAATTATGCATGGTTATCCGATAAGAAAGTCAATTACCATCAAGATCAAATCTTTCTATATCTCTTGAGAAATTTTAAATCTTTTAGAAGATTCTAATTACAATCCTTACCATCTTGAATGACTAGAAACAAAAGGAAACTAGAGTTTTCTACACTCCTGGGAAGGCTATAAATATAGAGCATAGGCAACCTTCAGAGGGAACTCAGTTTTTACACACTAGATGGAGACAATTCTATATGTCGTTCAAGGTAAGGTTCTATACCCAATTCCATACATCAGCAAAGGTAGGGTTCTATATTCGATTCCATATATCAACGAAGATAGGACTTCACGCCCAATTCTAGATAACTTAATAGTCAGTTCTATATATTATTCAGAGAGAGGTTTCATACCCAAATATATTCCATCAGAGGTATGATTTTTACACCGATTCTACACACAATCAGAAGTATGATTCTATACGTATGCTTTCATATTGCATCACA
Source organism: Dillenia turbinata (assembly GCA_037126225.1). Lineage (NCBI taxonomy): Eukaryota > Viridiplantae > Streptophyta > Magnoliopsida > Dilleniales > Dilleniaceae > Dillenia > Dillenia turbinata. The sequence goes on from JBAMMX010000015.1 coordinate 12,413,534, forward strand.
TGACTTCACATATGCGACATACATAATATTTATTGTGCAATACGCATGCATGCTACACACACGCACGGGGTTCCGATATCCGCTCGACCGATATATCACATGACAAAGGCCACATAGCCATATTTCTCTCGGCTGTATTCAGTTTTCCTTTTGTTATTACCCTTCTAGAATTGAGCGTCGAAGTCCTCCCTACGAGTCAGTCCCGGTGGGATTTTTACAAGTTTTTCATCCGAGGAGACCGGACGAATATATCGACACAGACTTCTATTCGAGTCAAAAATGACAATTATCTATAGGTTCAAAAATACCTCAAACAATACCATGGCGTAACGGCATAATTTTCAAAAGCTAGTAGGTAGGCCGCTAGGAGAAGTCAAATATACATCCCAAGAGCTATGTTGGGTGCTCCATTCGTAGGAAATTTCTCTGACATATTTTCAACCTCAAAACATGCAACCAATCACTGACCTGTCGACAGAGGTTAATAGTATAGTTGTTGTTGTAGTTTTTTTTTTTTTTTTTTTTTTTTTTTTTTTTTGTGGGGGTGGGGGAGATTTCCTTAATTAAAATGTTGCTATGTTTGTGGATTTGTTTTCACAATTCAATATCTATGGTAATTTCCATTTGTGAAAAAGATGCAGTAGGGTTTAACAATCGCATCCTTAACTGTTTAATCGGTAAACCTAATATTTCTGTAATAAATTTTAACTGTACAAAAAATACAAAATTAAAAGAAATAAAAATGAAATTCATCTTAGTATTACATGCCTTTCTATTTTTTTTTTCACCATTAGTATTTAAAATTATATTTTGATTAATCTAATTTAAATATCTATAGAAATCTTATTTAAAAAATGACTCTTTTAATATAATTATTTTGAACTTTCATGGACGTTGGTTGTGCTATAATTACAATAGTAAATGAATCAAATTAAGTTGAGCCAAAAAAAAAATATTAAATTTATTTTATTTCTTTAAATGAATTAAAAAGAGAAATATTCCATTACTAATAAATTTAAAAATTTTATTTAAATTTGACTCTTAATTAAATAAAAAATTTAGGAAATATTTGTGAACATGAGTTGCAACTTTAGTTATGCTATAGGGATTTTAATTTATCATCTTAGGAATTTTATTTCCTTATTTAGATGTGAGGATTTGCGCATGAGATCGAATTGGAGAAGGAAAAATGAAAGTAGGAAAACTCTACCGTTTGAGTTATCTCTGAGAGACTATTTACGCATGATTTTAAAAAGTTGGAGAGAGTATTTTTTTTTTTTTCCTTATCTTAATAATGTGATGAATTATTTGTAGGGGCCCGGGAAGGTTCGCTGTCATTGGAAATTATACATGTGGGAGAGGGCAGACATCCACGAGTTATGACTTAATTCTTACTCAAAGAAGATGGGGGAAAATGTATTCATCATCATGTGTAATTACCCCCTCTCCTATCCCAAATGTCTATCACATTGCGAGAGAGAGAGAGAGAGAGAGAGACTAAAAGCCAGGTTTTCTCTTCTTTATATCATCTCTCAAATCCTCTGTAGGAGAGAAACTTTTCTCAAATTAATCATGGTTGGTGACCAACTTGAAATATGATAGATAAAATGTATAAATTAATCAATTTCGTCAAATTTCAAAGCTCAGTCAAAATGGCAAAACCTGAAGTATTCGGCCTTTTTAGCCGGGCCGATGCTTTTCACCGAAGCTAATAATATTTATTTCTTTTTCTTTTCTTTGATTCGATATTTAAAATTATATTCTAAATAATCTAATTTGAGTATTTATAGATACCTTATTTTAAGAGACGACTCTCTTTATATAATTTTTTTTATTTTTAAATTTTAAATTTTAAATTTAATTAAAAAATCTAATACCCTATTCAAAATATATATTACTAATAATTCCTACAAATAGCATAGATATAAACAATATATCTGGACAGTTAAAATAAATCAAACATAAAACATACAATATTTTAATTTGATTGACTAATATGCTGACGTATATGATATTCATTCTCTCATTCATTCTATTCAATCCATCAGGGATCAATCAATAACACATTCACTTACTTTTTTTATTAACTATACTGATAATTTAAATACATTCTTATTAAATTTATACTTTTTTTATTACTGAAAATACACGTCTTTATAGAAATTTAAATATAATTTTTTTTAAAAAAAATACTTAAATAAGCACTCTTTATTGATTAAGTCTCCGGACTTACTAAATTGATACTAAGCCACAAACAAAACCATATAAACAGCACCTGTTAAAAACACTTTAAGCCTCATTGGTGATTACCGACGATAGACTCTGAACCATCAACCCCTTTAACTGGACTATCCTCTACTCGGTGAAATCCTATGAGTTAACACACTAATCCTGACACAATACTTTCCTCTCTTTTTTTTTTTTTTTTCATATTTTATACTTCGGATTAAAAAAAATGATTATGAATACTAGACTAGAACACAATACTTTCCATTTATACAGGATAATAACTTATATGCCTAATAAGTATTATTCTTATAGAATTCGCTTCTCTAGTCCAATCTAAATTCTTATAATTTTCATTTTACTAAAAAAAAATTTTATAAACATACAAATATTTGAGTTAGAATAAAATATAGCAAATATGAAAACAAAATTCACTAGCACCAATGTATTTTTCAGTGATTTAATTAATGAGAATCGCATATATGTTCTTAATTTTTTTTTTTTGTTGTGTAGAGATCATGAAAATCGTCAAAATATATGTTCAAAAAAATTTAAACATTACAGCTCGGGAAAGATATTTAAGTAAGAACTCTTTACTACTCGGATGTCCTTACAACACATGTATGGTGTTAATTATTGTTTAAGCATATAGATTTTTATTTTTTTTTTATATGTTTGTGTTATATCTGTTAAATATAATAATATTTCTCTTGTGACTTAGGCTCTTTAAAATAAATTTATTTGTACCGACCGAATCACCTCCATGCTCACAAACAAGTTCTAAGACGAAGAATTCAATCAAATTCCAATAATCTAAAATTTTGATTTTCAAAAAAAAAAAAAAATCATTTAAAAAATAAAATCAATGACTCAATTCATATTTATTTGTTTCTGAACAAAGCCTAAGCATGTGTCGATCAATGCCCAAAGGTAAAATTAAGTAGCATTTGAAGATCAAAATGATTTACGTATAGGAAAGAAATTTAATAAATTTCACTGAACTCGAAAAGTTGCACACATGCATTAACAAAAAATTCAACGGGTGTACTTTTCCAGCAAGAAAGCAAAATACGTACAATGATTATGCATATGGCTAAGCTTGAAAATTGGAATGGTTGGAATTGTCTTTATCTTTTTTTCTGCAAATAAAAAATAAATTAAATGACTAATTAATTAAAGTTTTGTTTTGATTTTTCATATTGGAACCCTCCCTATATAAGGAGTCTATCAATCGATAGAAATAGGAAAATTCTCTCCGTGAAAAGATAGATTAATAGTCATAATTCCCTCTCCCAACTTAAAAATCTCAAATCCAAATCTCAAGAAAATTCTAAATTGGGTCACAATTCGTCATGGTTTTTAGTTGCGACCCATGACATATGATATCAGTCCCACATGCCTGGGACCATATGGAGTATGACCATTTAGCATCACAAACATGAATTTATTATTTCCTTTTCTCCCCTCTCAATTTTGATTTTACTCTTGGGTTTTCTTTTTCTCCTTCCTGTGTAATTTCTAGAATGATATGATTTGATTTACAAAATATGGCAAAACTACCACTTTTTTGACTATTATTTAAGGAAAAAAAAAGTAGGAGTAGTATATTTTGAAAAATATTTTCATATTTTTCTAGATAAAACCTTTTTGGTCAATGTGAAATAATTTTTAGAACTATTGAAAAATCTATTTATATTGTTTGGAAAGACTGTATTGAACAAGAATTTTAGTTGAAGTATTCATTGGAACAACTAGGTCTTTCTCGCAGTTTTTTATTTATTTTTAGTATAAGACGATATAATTAAACGGGATCAAATAAAAAAAGAGAGGATAAAAGTGAAGAGATTCTGTCACTCAAGCTATCCTTGAGAGACAACTCTTCCTTGCATAGTAAGTAAATAAACAAATAAATAAATAAAGATATTTATCAACTGTGCTGATTGAGAATAATTTAAAATTTTGTAGGAAAATAATCCGCGTAAAAATGTTAAAAATCAAATAAACAATAATATAATGAAGTGTGAACCAAAACATTGAAAATATTTTCAATTGCTAAAAGAAAAAGATTTTCCTAAAAAAGTTTTCCTTGTCACAATGATTTTCCATGAAACAAACAAATCCTAAATTATCCATAATGGAGACAATGCATGCATGTTTCAAGCCTTCTCATCAAGAATTCGAAGAAACCTATGAAGATTTGGGTCTCTAGAAACGGTACAAATATCCCTTTCAAATATTTTGCAAATATATTGAAAATAGATAAATGTATTAAATCTGTTTTATTTCATGCAGACATCACAAATGTGGGAAAGAAAAAACAATCAAATACGATAAAAATTAGGTACAATTATATTCTTCTAAAACATAATTAGATTGCACGCAAAATTGCACGCAAATAAAGGGCCATAAGAATGCTTTTGTTTTTTTTTTTTTTTTTTTTTTTTTTTTTTTTTTTTTGAGGGAGATGTCAATAATGGAAAAATGATAGATTTAGTTTAACAAAATCATAATAATTTCATGACTCTTGTATTTTGTTGTCAGAAATATATATTATTAGTATTTTAGTTAGGCTATAATAATAAAATAGTCTAATGAAAAATAGTTACAGTTCAAATCGAATAATTATTAATTGAGGACAGAGACAATCGGTAAAATTCCAGTGAAATTTCTATACTAATAATAGTAAAATATTCAAGACTGCGAGAAGGGAAAGATTCATTTCTTGACTAATATAAAATTCTAGTGAAATTTTTATTTGAGAAAGTCAAAATTGGTGAATAATTATTATTAGAGGACATACAAAATAGTTTACCAAAAAATATGAAAGCCATTAGTCATTGAAAATTTCACAAATTTTGCCTACAAAATAAAAGAGAAAAGAAAGAGAGCTAATCACATATATAATTTGGAGTTTGGAATTTATATACACTCAATTTTTGTCTTGTCACTCAAATTTTGTTTACAATGATTTGAAGAGATCTATCAAGAAAAAAAAAAAAATTCTTATTCACAAACTGCAGATGTCAATTTGTGAAATTTCTATTTCATCAAAAGATTTCATATATTTTGAAAATATTTAGAAAGTATTATGTATCAAATTGATTTGATTTTGTTTGATTTAATTTATTTCTATATTTGTGATATTTGTTTTCATATTTGTAACAATTAACTTTTTAAATAACTCTACGTATTATAATATATTATTGAAATAATGGATCATTAGAGTTTATATTCTTATATTACTTTCAATTTCTTTTAATATGTTATCACAACCATGTTCAAATCTTTTCTAATATAGTATCGGAGTAATATTTAATTTTATTTTTACGGTATTAAAGCTCTCTTTGTAAAAAATGATTTAAAAATACAACTATTTGTGCATTCACACTTACCTCAGGAGACTTCTGGTTTGTTATGGAAAAAATTGCTCTTTCAATATGTGTCCACATGCTCCTCCAAAAAATCTAAAAAAAAAAGACTGTTCTTCGATATGGGTTACAGTCAGATTTTAAAGACAAACCACTCATGTGCCCGCATGCACCTCTAGAACTTTTTTGGTCAGTTTAGGAAAAAGTTATTCCTCATGGTTGCAAAAATGCAGTTCAATTCTTCTTTCGAAGGATATGTTAGAGGATATCATATGCAGAAAGGTAGCATAAAAATTATACTAGTCTCGATTCAAATTAGGGCAACAATCAGCTCTATAATAATCCGAGTGAGGGTTTTGATTTGAGCCCTGGATTCATGTAAATTTTCTTTCATTCCTTTCAAGGGTTTTGCCAGCAACATGATGCAGACACTGAAGCAGACTGACTCTAGTCAAACGAAAGCTCCATTTTTTTTTTTGCTCCTAACCCAACTTCCGCTTTTCTTTACTCTCCGTATGCTTCTTATCTATTTTGTTTTTAAAAAGTATTTTGGGTAATTATTTTGTTTCACTGCAATATCAATTAAATTAAAGCATGAAGGCTCAAAAAACCAAACCAGCAACTTGTGTGGTGGAGCAGGCCAGTGGGAGTTTTCAACTCTATTCTTTCCAACATAACTTTGATTTTTCAATAAGAGTTGAAATACCAACCATCCACCCCATCACACAACTTGGAGAGAAATGTTTTTCCTTTTTTTTTTTCTTTTTTTGAAGATAAAGTTTTTGTTTTGTTGGTCAAATTTTGACGAGTACTAAGAGGGAGGTTCAAAGTCCAAAACTATTATTTTGTTAAAAAATTTCAATTTATTTAAATTACAATATTTTTAAATAACAAAATTTTTAAATAGAAATTGAATTCGTCTATAAAAATAACAAAATTTATTATTATAGCAATAATATTTTATATTTAAAAAATATTATTGAATCTAATTTCAATTTCTTTTTTTTTTTTGAATGACTAGCTCTTCCTTGTATGGCAAAATAATAAATAAATAAATAAAGATATTTATCAACTGAGTTAATTGAGAATAATTTACAATTACGAAGGAAAATAATCATGTTAAAAATGTTAAAAATCAAATGAACAATAATATAATGAAGTATCAACCAAACCATTGAAAATATTTTCAACTGCTAAAAGAAAAGATTTTCCTTATCACAATGATTTTCCATGAAACAAACAAATCCTAAATTATCCATAATTGAGACAATGCACGCACGTTTCAAGCCTTCTCATCAAAAATTTGAAGAAACCCACGAAGATTTGGGTCCCCAGTAACACTACAATTATCACTTTCAAATATTTTGCAAATATATTGAAAATAGATGAATGTACTAAATCTATTTTATTTCACGCATACATCACAGATGTAGGAAACAAAAAACGATCAAATACTATAAAAATTAGGTACAATTATATTTTTTAAAAAAAAATTATGTTTGAGAGAAAAAAAAAACAAGAGAAAGGGCATTAAAAATGGTTTTTTTTTTTTTCTTTTTTTTTTTTGAGGGAGATTACAATAATGGAAAAATGATGGATATAGCTTAAACAAATCATAATAATTTCATGAATGTGAAACCCTTGGATTTTGTTATCAGATATTTTGTAGATAAGTATATATTATTAGTATTTTAATCATACTATAATAATAAACTAATCTAATAAAAAATAGTTATGGTTCAAATACTTTATAGTAGAAACATTATAAAAATACCTAGAGCCACTAACATTTATTGTAGTTAATTCTCTTTTAAAATAAAAGTCAATCACGTTTGTAAGTGACAAGAGGTAAGATTTTATACATCACTTCATCTTTCTCCAAGTTCCCTCTCTACCAAAAAAAAAAAAATGTTTTAGAGAATAAAGAAAATAAGAGAGAGAGAGACAAGAGAAATTTTTATTTGAGAAAGTCAAAAATGGTGAATAATTATTATCAGAGGACATAGAAAAAAGTTTACCAAAAAATATGAAAGCTGGTGGGACATGGTTCTAGACTCGGTTAGTGCGGTCAGCTTACAAAAGACCAATATGAAAGGCCCATAAAAGATGGCTACCGATTGATGTTCAAATATGATTATCTACCGAATGGTCTCAATCGTCTAGATCTCCCGAACGATAGAGCATTAGTCCCCCCACCAGTCGAATATGATTCATCAAGTAAAGGTAACTGCCCCGGTCGGGCATTCAACCGTTGGTCCTACAGTCAAACAAGCTCTGAAAACTCTTTGTCGGTCGAACGATCGATTGATAGACAACGGCTCTAACAATTTTAAAGGAAGGTCAAAATATCCTAATAACTCATACTTCCTATTTGAGAGCAACCTCTTTAGGATTTTTCAGTTAAGAAAAAGATCTCACCAGAAAACAAAAATTTCCCAAATGATGAGAATCACAATCAATTCTAAATATTGAATCCCTAAAATTTCTGGATCAGCTCGATAAAAAAAGAAGGGTTGAAGCACTTCAGCGGTACACGACTTTTACAGTTATAAGGCATCTCAAAATCCTATAAACCAGGTATGCTCTCTTGGTCATACATATTGGGCACTCTAATCATAGGAAACCACTCTCTTGACCTCTCAGTCTATTTATTTTTTATTCGAAAACCGTTCTTTCTGACTTGAGCGTTGAAATCTCCCCGCCGAAACACCCTTCGGCGGTTTTTGTAGGTATTATATCACTTTTGATGACAACGATTCAAGTCTACAAGGAGCCGGTATCTATGGAGTCATAACCTACCTCCAACAGATTGGTGCCGTCCGTGGAAACAGATTAAAGCAATTTCTGTTATTCTGACAACTATACCTCCGAGAAGTAGAGTATCTTCGAAAGCAGCCCCCGTTGTAGAAGGACGCACTACAACACCTTTTGAGGCCGCCCTTTCTATAGCACCCGATCGTTCTGTTCGAGATCATGCAGCCTCTCCTTGCCCGCCTCAACAGGAACAGGCCCTGCAGCCTGCGATCCCCGGCCACCCGATTGTGGCCCCTGCTCCAGAGCGAATCGGTCGCCCCCAAATGGAGAGATTGGAGTAAAAAATTCAAAACATGAGCAAACAATTAGAGGGCCTTAACCACGCCCTTAGCCCTGAGGGTCAGTCTTCTGTCGGTCTAGGCGCCCCAGCGATGACCATCGCCCCCGCGCCCTGAAATATCCAAAAACTCCATATTAGCCCTATGTGATCTTCGAAAGTAGGTCGAGCAAATTGTTGCTAACGAACTCAGGTGGGCCAATACTCAGAGAAATCAAACCTCCCCACATTCTTATGCTTCACCTTTCGATCCCAAGATCTCTTCAGAACCTATGTCTCGCAATGTACTCCTACCTCTCATGGAAAGGTACAATGGGACAACAGACCCACGAGATCATGTGGTCCATTTCGTGACTGTGATGATTTCCAGAGACATGTCCGATGCGACTATGTGTAAACATTTTCCCACTACTCTTTCAGGAAATGCACTAATTTGGTTTAATTCTTTTCCACCGTTGAGTATAAAAACTTTCTCCAAACTACAAGAACAGTTTGAGTCATATTTCGTGATAAACAGAGTAGTCAAGAGAAAATCCACCTCATTATTGTCATTGCACCATAAGGAAAAAGAGTCCCTAAGGGACTTCCTGGAAAGATTCAAAGTAGAAATGATGAGGGTTCTATCTTTGAATCATTCAATCACGCTGACTGCGTTATTAACGGGACTACGACCTTCCGGCATGAAAGTGTCGATTACGAAAAACCCTTATGCTATTATTCAGGAATTTTACGCTCAAGCCAAAAATACATTGCAGCTAAGGATGTTGAGGCGTTCGACTATAGGAGGGACCAGTCCGTTCGAAAAGAACGTAACTGATCACCCGAAAGGTCACCACTAAGGAAGAGCCAAGCGAATCCCCCTCCTTTACGGAGGTATAACAATTACACCCCATTAAACGAGATCCTTAACCGGGTCTTAACTTTAATTAGAGACAAACCGTACATTCGATAGTTCTCACGGTCGACTAAGGACGACTCAAACAAGAACAGAACAAAATACTGCCACTTTCACTGTGATTATGGCCATACGACAGATTATTGCAAGAAGTTGAAGAATGAGTTAGAATTTCTGGTGTGCGATGGAAGACTACAAGAGTTCATCGTCAGGAGGGAAGGAGATCCCCCCGCCGATCACCGGCGTGAATCGCCATGACGCGACCGGGTGGAGGATCGGCAAGCTACTCGGCCCCTAGCCGACAGGAGAGATTGAGTAATATTCCAAATCCAGAACAGACCAGTCCTCCAGAAGCTCTCTTGTTCTTCGGATAGTCCATCAGAAAATGAAACAGGACCCTTGATCTAAAGATTTTCTATCGCTCGGAGGATCTAAGTTGTCCAGTTTTTATCGTTCATACGTGTCGTCAATAAGGGATGGAACTCTCCGAATGGGTGGACGCCGCCCCTCTACCTAAAAGTTTCTTATCACTCGAAAGGTCTAAATCGTCCAGATCCTATTGTTCGTACGCGTCATCAATAAGGGATGAAACTCTCCGAATGGGTGGACGCGGCCATTCTATTTAAAAGTTTCTTATTGCTCGGAGGGTCTAAATTGTCCCGATCCTATCGTTTGTATGCGTCGTTAATAAGGGATGGAACTCCCTGAACGGGTGGATGTGACCCCTCTATCTAAAAGCTTCCTATCGCTCGGCAGGTCTAAGTCGTCCGGATCCTACTGCTCGTACGCGTCGTCAATAAGGGATGTAACTCTCCGAACGGGTGGACGTGACCCCTCTAGCTAAAAGCTTCCAATTGCTCAAAGGGTCTAAACCGCCCTGATCCTACCGATCGTACGCGTCGTCAATAAGGGATGGAACTCCCTGAATGAGTGGACGTGGCCCTCTATCTAAAAGATTCCTATCGCTCGGAGGGTCTAAGTTGTCCGGATCCTACCAATCGTACGTGTCGTCAATGAGGGGTGTAACTTCTCGGACGGGCGGATGCAGCCATTCTACCTAAAAGTTTCTTACTGAGTGGAGGACCTAAATCACCCTGATTCTGCCGAATTGACACAACAAGAATTACAACTGAAAGTAACAAGATGATCTCTATCGGTGAAAAAGAAAATGTTTCTTATTGAGTAGGCAAAAGTCGCTAGATACAAAATTTCAAACGAAAACTATACAGCTAGATACAAAATTTCAAACGAAAGCTATACAACCGGACTTTGAGTATTTGTCGTTTCTTCTACCGGGGGCAAAGCGTTACTTAGACCCATATAGCGGATTATCTCTCAGCACATTTTAATCTCTTGGACAATTTATGTTGGGAGTCTTTGAAGATAATAGCATCCTTCCCACGAGACTCCTCAACCTCAGTTATTCTGCACTCCGCCGTTCGAAACGACCCCTCCCGAAGTTGGGCCAACTTCTCGATTGATTGATAACGTGTCTCGTGTATCGTGGCTTTCGATTTCAACCGTTCATATTGTCCTTGGTATTGGGCCAACTCTGATCGAAATCTTCTCAGCTTTTCCTCCTTCTGATTAAGCAACGCACCGGATAAGTTTTCAATCTTTGTGGCCTCTTTCTCCCAAACAAGAATCTCCTCCTGCGCTTGAGCCGGACGAGTTAACTCAGAAAGACGCCCCTCTAAGTGACGTATCACCTGTTTCCCCTGCTGTTTCTGAAATTCGGCAAGAGCCATACTCTAAAAGGAAAACTGAGTCAACAGAGGCAAAAATGAGAAAAAACCCAACAAGTATAGAGAAGGCGATACCATTAAGCCTAAGGACTTAAGAGCCCCACCGACTTGCTCGTAAGATATCCTGTGGAAGTCGAGCTTGCATTAATGAAAGTTAAACCGGTTGGCGATAAGATCCTCCTCAGCCAGATCTATGTAGCTATATTGCATATCCCCAACACAAATGACGACGGTTCCACGTTCTTTTGAACCCTTCTTACTATCGAATGACTGAACGGGGATAGTAGGTGGAGAAGTCGCCCCTTTAAAAAACTTGTGCTTTCCCTTACATGCAGGCCAAACCGGAGCAGTAGAAGAATGTCCTGCCATCTTGCCTCTTGCGACCCTGGAAACATTCGCTCTCGCCGTGGCGCCAGACGAAGGATCATCTCCCGATCCTCCCAATTTGTCCACACTAGCACTTATTTCACCCGACAAACTACCTTCGTCTACATCAGTAGTCTCCCTTGGTGTAACTGCTGTCGGAGCTGAACGATCAGGCAAAATCACCAATAAAGATGAGGGAGAAGAAATAGCCCTCCTCTTCACTGAAGAAGGTGGCGACTCCAGAAGGGCCTCGGACGCTCTGGTAGAAGATCCTATGAGGGTCTTAGACGCCCCGATATCCTCCTGAAGGGACCTTTTCACACCGGGTCAAACCAGCTTATCAATAAGGACATTCTCTAGCACAATGTCGTCAAGAGAATCCAAGAAATCAACCAGTTCGATCTTTCCCCTTTTTAACAGAATGAGCCTATCAATTTTTCTCTTCTTCCCAATTAGCAGGCCGGCCAAGGACAACATCTGATTATCTAGTAGGGACTCGACTCATATATTTCGATTGATGGACCTGCAATAACCACTAACGGATCAAATGAAATGACCATGCTTTGATGTGGCTGGGGGCTTCAGCCCCAAAGAAGGCACCCCATCGGCTTTAGGCAGCATGGGCATGTGATCTTTATTCGAGAACTCAATATAAAAGAACTTCTGCATCCAGCTCTTGTCAATGGATTCTTTATAAAAAAATCTCCAGTTGGACTCAGATCGGGTCTATAACTTGTACCAACCCTTGGTCGAACTGTTATTTTCATATCTCATCAAGATGAAGATAGACGACAAGATGTCAAAATCGAAACAAAGATGACAAAACCCTGACAAGGAAGCCACAGCAACCACCAGACGCTAGGCACTCGAGATCAGAAGAGTCAGAAATATATTCCAATGGCGTAGTACCTCCGTGAAAGGACCTGTGTATGGAACTTTTAGCCTATACTTAACCGATTGGAAGTATATCAGTACGCAACCCATAGATGTCATATTGGCCTTATCGGCTTCCGTGACAGACACCAGGGTATAATCATCCCCCATCAGCATCTCAGTTTGCACTACTTGGAGTTCCCTCAAGGATATAGTACTCGTAATGTTGTCGATTCTCGGAAAGGTTTGAGAAACGAACGTTTTTGTCATTGTTTCTGGAAATGACTTTTCTGACAGATCTCGAAGAAGGGCTAAAAGAGCAACCGATAAGGGTAATATGGTGTGTAACCCTCTGACGAATATGAATCCTTATGAGACGTGCGGAAGACGATTCCCGAAAATCAAAACGACAAAAGTTGCATTAAAAAGCTTTGTGCCTTTCCAGCGGTCATAACTCACGACGCTTTTCCCAAGAAAAAGCTCCATGAGTTAGGGGTAAATGATGGGACGTGGTCCTAGGCCCAGCTAGAGGGGTCAGCTCAAAAAAACCTACAAAGGACGGCTATCGATCGATATTCAAATATGATTATCTACCGAAGGGACTCAGTCGCCCAGATCTCCCGAACGATAGAGATTCAGTCGCCCCGCCAGCAGAACATGATTCATCAAGCAAAGGTAACCACCCTGATCAGGCATTCAACCGTCGGTCTTTCAAGCGGACAAGTTCTGAAAACCCTTCATTGATCAAACGACCGATCGATAGACAACGACTCTAACGATTTTAAGGGAAGGTCAAAGTATCCTAATAACTCATACTTCCTATTTGAGAGCAGCCTCTTCAGGATCTTTCGGTTAAGCAAAAGATCCCATCAGAAAACAAAAGTTTCCCAAAGGATGAAAATCATAATCAAGTTGAAATATTGAATCTCCGAGATTTTCGGGTCGACTCGATAAAGAAAGCAGGATTGAAACACTTCAGCGGCGTACGACTCTCATGGGTATAAAGTATCTCAAAACCCTACAAGACAGGTATACTCTCTTGGTCATACACATCGGACACTCTAATCACAGGGAACCACTCTCTTGAGCTCTTAATTTGTTCATTTTTCATTCGAAAACCGTTCTTTCTGACTTAAGTGTCAGAATCTCCCCGCCGAAGTACCATCCGACAGTTTTTGCAGGTATTACATCCCTTCTGATGGTAACCGTTCAAGTCTATAAGGTGTCAGTATTTGTTGAGTCATAACTCATCTCCAACGAAAGTCATTAATGATTAAAACTTTCACAAAGCCCTGCCAACAAAAAAAAAAGAAAGAAAAAAAGAACACATACAAAATTTGGAGTTTGGAGTTTATATACACAAAATTTTGGTTTTGTCACTCAAATTTTGTTTACACTGATTTGAAGAGATCTGTCCAAAAAAAAAAATTGTTATTCACATGTCAATTTGCAAAATTTCTAATTCTGTATCCGTGGATGAAAAAATAGAGAGTATTAGAAAATATCATATATGTTAAAAATATTAAAAAAACATTTTATATATCAAATTGATTTGATTTTGAGAATATTTGATAAAATTTATTTCTATATTTATAATATTTGTATTCATATCCATAACAATTGATTTTTTATATAAACCTAATATATTATAATATTTAATTAAAATAATAGATTATTCGGTTCATATTCTTATATTACTTTCAATTTCTATTAATATATGTCATCATAGACAAGTACAATTTTTTTTTTAATATGATATAGAGTAATAGGCAAATTTATTTTTTATAAAATATTAGAGCCCTCTTTATAAAAAAAAAAAAAGGTTCAAAAATACAACCATTCGCGTGCTCACATGTGCTTCAGGAGACTTTTGGTTTGTTATGAAAAAACTACTGTTTCAATATGTGTCCACACATGCCTCTAAAATATCTTTGATTCTTTTCCGAAAATATCTGTTCTCACATGCAAAAATACATTTTCAGCCACGTTTTCAAATTTATATGATTTTTATTATATCTCATATATTTTGAAAATAATTAAAAATATTATTTATTTTTTATATAAAATAAAGTAAATCTAATATTTTAAAAATTAAATTAAATTTAATATATAAAATTTTTTTAAATATTATCGTTATGAGAGCGAGGAAGGTAGTATAAGATTTTGCTTTTCATTTAATGTAAAGCAAAACGTTACAATTCAAATTAGGGCAACAATCAGCTCCTACAATAGTCCGAGTGAGGGTTTTGATTTGAGCTTTGGAATTATGTAAATTTTTTTATTATTATTATACTGGGATTTGAATTTATGATTATCAAATTAAAAAAGAGTTTGTGACTATTAGATTATCTCTGATGCAATCATGTAAATTTTCTTTCATTCCTTTCGAGGGTTTTGCCAGCAACATGAAGCTGACACTGAAGCAGACTCTAGCCAAACGAAAGCCTTTTTTTTTTTTCCCCCTCTCTCCTAACCCAAACTTCTGCTTTCTTTACTCTCCATATTCTTCTTATCAATTTTGTTTTTTAAAATGTATTTTGGGTAATTATTTTGTTTCACTGCGATATCAATTAAATTAAAGCATGAATGCTCAAAAAACCAAACCAGCAACTTGAGTGGTGGAGTTCCAACATAACTTTGACTTCTCAATAGAGTTGAATTACCAACCATCGACCCCCGTCCCACAAGTTGGAGAGAATTTTTTTTTTTAAAAAAAAAGAGGATAAATTTTTTGTTTTGTCGTTCAAATTTTGATGAGTCTTAAGGGGGAGGGTCAAAGTCCAAAACTATTATTATAATATTTTTAAATTAGAAAATTTTTAAATAGAAATTGAATTTGTCTATAAAAATAACTAAAATTTATTATCATAGCAATAATATTTTATATTAGAAAAAATATTATTGAGTCTCCGATGAAGCAGCTTAGTAATTATAATCTTTTTTCTTCCAATTTAAAGATTTCATATTTAAATTTCTGTGTGACTGAAAGAAAAAATATTTTTGAATTTAATTTCATTTTCTTTTGAAGAGCGACGTTCATCTCCATCATTTAATGCAAAAGGAAAATGTAGACTATTCTTAAATTTTCAGAAGGGGTCTTTAGGATGTAGACATTTCTTAAACAAAACAAATATGATTGGACGGAATTCTCACCCGACACCAGCTCAGATGGGTTCGTCCGTTGTATGACCAGACGCTCTAATTTTTGTTTTTTCACGTGGTCGCTTTCCCCTTCCTCATTCTACCCCACCAGTAATGGCAAAATTTTTTTTCCAAATAAAGAATATTTCTCATTACAACTCTTTTTTTTTTTTGATTAATTTCTTAAATATGGGGTTCTATTAAATTAAGAGTTTTTCCGATTTGTGCCTCAAGGGAATTTGTTCAAAATAATAAAATCATAAATATAGATTAAAAGACTCTGGTTTAATGGGAATAAGAACTGAAATCAGGATAATAAATCTTATTCCTTTTTTTACCTTTTTTCTTTTTTTTTTTTTTTTCTTCTTTTTTTTTTTTTTTTTTTTTTTTTTTTTTTTTTTTTTTTGTTTATTCTGGTTTGAAAACTGAATAGTTCTATTTGGTTTTAGTTTTAGACCAAGTTGGTTTTGATTTTTACGATTCTTGTACTTTTTTTTTGGCTTTTTCATATATATATTTATTTATTTATTTTGTTCCTAATGAACTTTCTTGTTCCTTCAACATTCAAATTCTCTGTTTCAATTTAAAGTTTTTTAAAATTTTCGATTCTAACTTGGGTTGTTATACGAACCGAGTCAAGTTTGAGTCGCTCACGAGTTGTTCGGTTAACGACTCGACTCGACTCGATTTTGATTGAGTTCAAATTGAGTTTGAGTCGAATTCATTATATAATCGAGTCGAATTCGAGTAATATAATTTTAAATTCGAAACTTGTCGAGTAAGTTGATAATATATATTATTATAATAAAAAAATTAATTTAAATATAATATATATTATATATATACATATTATTTGTCGAATTCGAGTTCGACTTGAGGGATAGTCAGACTCAAGTCAACTCAAATACACCTCTAATTCTAACATATAAAATCAAGAGTCAGAATTGAACCAATAATTTAGAAGTTTCGATTTCAAAAGCAGAGATTCAAACCATTTTCGTTGCTATAATTCCAATTTACAAAGTTTAGTTTAGTTCGGTTTCGATTCAAAACTAAAATATTTGGGATGCCAATTTCTTTATAATGAAGATTTCATTTTTTTGAATATATTTAAATGAAAAAAAAATCTATAATTTAAAATATAATTTTTCTAAAAATATAATTTTTTCTAAAAAATATATTTAATATATTTTTTTGAATATATTTAAATAGTCAATAGCCATGAGTTTGATATAAAAATATTATCCTGTTTAAAATAGTCTTGTGTTGAAAGAGCTTCAAAAATATTGGGAACATGACTTGAGTAATACAAAGTGTACGTCTCTCATGTGACAGCTCAATCAGTAGAATCTCCCCACTTCAATTCTTCATTCTCCAATTCGATCCCGTTTGATTGTATTTTTTTGTACCAAAGAAAAAAAAAAATACAAAGTGTACATTTTTGTACATTCATCTCAATCTTGGGATGATTGGCATAATTTTTAAACAAAAAGTTGTATTATAATTATGTATTAAAATCTTATATTATGATTTTATAGACAGAACTATCTCCTTTAATTATAATCAAGAAAAAATGAATTAGTTTTGAGACAAAAAAGTTGATTTATGCAATTGTGAAGTACTAAAGAATTAAATATATAATTACAGAAAACATAATATAAAAAATCATGACAGTTTGGTTAAAACCGATGAGCTCATTTCATAAATAACTAAAAAAAATATATAATCAAAATCAATACATTAAAAAAATCAATACATTAATGAAGCCATTTATTAACAAAATCAATTCATTATATAACACGACTAGCAAAAAATAAAAGTATGACCAAATTTATGTTGTGTTTGGGCGTGAGATGATAAACATGAAATTGGGAGTCCTCGTAGAGACACCTAAGTGGTAAATAACTTTTGTTCAATCATTTTTTCGGAATCTAGTGTTTGAACTTTTCATATGCGAATGTATTTTGGTAATTTTCACGATTTCTATATAAAAAAAATGAAATAGTGAAAATTGATGAGAATATAAATATTCTCGTGAAATTTCGCTCTTTGTTTCTTGTAATCAAAATTAGATAAATATGGTGAATTTTTCACCAAATCCAAACCCTTCGTAATTTTTATTATTATTATTTTTTAAAACTAATGTCGGTTAGAAAGTGTATCAAAAGACCCCCTTAAAATTTTAATAGCTTCTAAATGAGGCTATATAGTTAGCAAAAAATTTAAGTCAATCATTTTATAAATTTAAATAAACTTCATTTAATTGCGAAATATTGTCCTCGTTGATGTTTAAAATGCATAAACACTGATTTTTTTTTCATTTTTATAAGAGAATTTGGTAGCTTATCATATAAAATTAACATTAGCAAATTCATTGTAGTTTTCTTCTACAGTTCCCTTTCAAAATCAAACTTGAAATAGATATGGCATTTGCTAAAGAAATTTCAACAAAAATAAAAAATAAATTTCATGACATGTTGACTCGTGTATTTTATCATTTGTAGATGCATTGATTTTGGTAATACAGCTGTAAGGAGTAACAATGTTTTGTTTTAAAGGAAAAACTATAGTTGGCACCGATGATTTATAAGATCAAATGGCACCCTTCTCCTCATTTTTATAAAAGTTTTGAATTTGAATTTTTTTATATTTATTAAAAAAAATTAATTGACTTTTTATTGAATTTGAGATGTAACTCTCAACGATATGATATGTAACATTTCATTTTGAAAAACTAAAAACTCAGTTGAATTGAATCCCCCCCACCCTTTGATTTCGATTTGAGATGTCCGAAAATCAGTGTGTGATAGATGAAATGCATAGTGCGAGTGTATCCTAGGATAGGATAGGATGGTAAAAAATGCTGTAACCCAGCCCTCTTGATGGGCCCAGCCCAGAATCAAAACTTCTAAAAAGAAAGTCAACCATCTTCTCCATAACCCCAAGAAATCATGCATAATCAATGGCCTATAATCATGAACTCCTTCGCCGGCCAAATCTAATTTAGATTTTTTTGACTTAATCCAACGGTGGACCTTCACTCTCCGCTCCACGTGTAGGAACAGGAACGCTTTAAGGTACCATCGAAAGCCCCACACAGGAGTGGGAACCCAAACGAACCACCCATTGCCCCCCTCCATAGCTTTGCCTTCGAGTTTCAAATATCCCAAAAATAGTTTTAAGGTTTCGTCTCATCACGTGACATTATTGGGGTTAAAACAATCAATGATTGTAGGGATTAGGGTTTTTAAGAAAAATATTAAATCCTATTGCAATTCAAAAGTCTAAATATATATAATTATTTTTAAATTTAAAAACTTTTGCTTATCAAATTTATTATTTTCCAATATATTCAAGTCTTTTTTTTTATTATTTTAAGAGGGACGTAGCGATCATACGGTGATTTGACACCAATACTTGGAGATACGTGTCACTTGTGAAGTCATGACCACATTTGAGTCATGTGGGTTACTGTGCTTCGCGCAGCCCATGTCCCACTCGTCATCCATTCACCCGCCGACAAATACCAGTCAGACACGATGGAAAAATAAAAAAAAAAACGACGATGGAAATGCAAGGCTCTGCCCACTTGAGCTGTCACTCTCTAACCCACTCTCTTCTCTCACTAACTGTTGAGTGTGTTTCCATTCCCTGTGGGTGAGGTTCTAAGCGAAGCCCACACACGGCAGCTTTGCGTTTGAATGGGTTTGGGTCAATTACGTGAGATGGTGGTAGTTTTCTTTTAAAACTAGAAACATTAATTTACCAATTTTTTAAAATATTTAATTCATATTTCCACTCTTTAAAAATATCAAATTTGTTTTTCACTCTTTAAAACCAGCACATTTAATTTTCTTTCTCTAAAAACATTAATTATTTTAAATTTCGTCTCTCTAAATTTAATTTTTCTATCTCTAAAATTAAACGCATTAATTTTCTCTCTATAAATTTATTGATTTAAAGTTTTTTTCTCTCTAAAAATACCAAATCTAGTTTTTCTCTTTCTAAAATCAAGCATATTAATTTTCACTCTCTAAAAAACTGAAATTTTCTCTCTAAATATATATATTAATTTTTTCTCTCTAAAAAAATCTAAATCCAAAATCTTCTTTGAAAATCAAATTTAATTTATATTTTCTCTATTTAGATATATGAGTTTTAATTTTTCTCTTATCTATTAAGATATATGAGTTTTAATTTTTCTCTTAAATTTAGTTTTTTACTTCGTATAGATCACATTAATTTGATTCGGAAGGGATAATACTTCTAATACCTTAAAAAAAACAAGTATACTTTTATCCCTCATTTAAGAATGTTTTTTTTTTTTGGGTGAATTTAAGAATGCTTTTTACCCCACCATAATACACTCAAGTTGATTTTTTTTTTTCTTACAAAACTAGAGAAAAATGAGTAAAATGTAATTCGGGTATCTTCAAACCGTTTTTTACACTACACCAAAAGCTAGCTTTTTAAGTATGCTATCCTTCCTAGAATAAACTTTTAGGGGTATTTGCTGGTAACACAAGTCATGCCTTTCAATGTTGGTAAAGAGCTACCATACACTAGCATAGGCATTTCAGATTTGGAAGGAATATAGTGATATGAGGTTTCACTTTTATACTAAGAGCGAACTCTTAATAATATTCTGCGAAGAAATTATTCATTCTTTTATGCTTTTTTTAAAAATGGTTTTTATCCCACCAAAATACTTAGCTAGAGATCGTAAAATCTCAAAACATTTTTTTATATTTCGCACACAATCTTATTGAAGTATATTAAAAATGCACCAATGGATAATTGACTTAATAGGATGGAATGTTAGATTTCTTAACCAAGTCTGGGTTTCAAAACTTAAGAATAGAATAAATTATATCGAAAGAATTACCCTCTAAATAAGTTTACTCGAATTAGATTAGCCAGAGTATTGTTTCCAACATTGACATTCCTAGCTATCCTATAATGTTGAATCCTCAGAATTTGTCTCATGCATGTAAACGCACATTTGAACAATTCTAGACGTGTGAATGGCAGAAATTTAGCTATAAAAGGTGTCGGTCCATAAAAGTAAGAGTCTTACTTAAAATATATTTTAATTGGTCTCAAAAAAAGAATTTTTGTTTTGCCTCTCAGACATTTGACTAAGAAATCTTCAACATAAGTTGACATTCTTAGCCGAAATCAAGATTTGCATGTTGAAAAACACAAAGATCTCATTAGACTTTTTTTTTTTTGGGGGGGGGGGGGGAGGGGGAGGAAATGAACAGTAAAGGGAATGTTTTGTTCTTACCTTCAATGACCCTAACAAGAGAAGTGAATCTCGTTTTCTTTTTCTTTAGTTGAGAGGATGAGAAAAGCCCTCCGTGCCGTGTATTCCGATGGAATCAAAGAAACTATTTGTACTTATTAAAGAAATGAAAACACTAATCATGGTTTAGGATGCTATTATGATAAAGCTTATTCATTCTAATTCAATGACTTTATAGTTCCCAAAGAGATAAGTTAGTGGTTACAATTCCTCTCTATCAATATGGAGATCGCAGGTTCAAATCTCTGTATTATAATAAAAAAAAATCAAAAACTTTATAAGAGGTATCTTTCGATAAAATTCGTGTTCAGGAGGACTGGGCTAATAAAAAAATATCTTTCTTGCATGTTTTGTAAAGATTTTTAAGAATAAAAAAGTGATCAAAAAGATAGACTCAAATCAATTACATTTCTTTTTTTTTTAAAACAAATAAAAAGAGTAGAAATGGATTATCAGCATTTATTACTTTCTTTATACATTATTGGGAGAATATAAAATACCTGATTTGAATTATAATTATTATAAATAATGCAACCTTGTTATTATAATCCAACAATATATACTTAATAATATTTACAAACCCAAATTTGAAATGTATATTTTTCTAAAAAAGATCTATGTTTCAAGAAGGATTTGTGCAATTTCCATAAAAAATTCGTTACTGAAATTGTGCCCACTAGGTTTTGGGCTCTTAGATCCGCTGTAGAAGCCGAATTATTCCTATCAAATTTGTATTTTTCATATAGAATTGAAAAACCTTAATAGAACAAAACATTTACCATTTTATAGCAAAAACTAAATTATATCATGCAATTGATTTGATAATCTCTATTAAATTACTTGTCTACACTGTGAAATTATATTTTGATTAATTTGGTTCGAACGTCAAGGGTTTACTCTCCTAACGTGATTTTGAACCCGAGACTTGTTTTTGTAATTATCTGTAATAGATTTGGATTCAAATCTCACTATATACATAAAAAAAAAAAAAAATCTCGAGACCTGTTTGTTAAAGTACACTTGGCTTCCTGCATAATTTCTCTTCAATGAATAAAGGTGTTACTGTTTTCTTTTTCTTTTTTGGGAAAAAAAATTATACGCGGATAAAAAGAGTTTTGGGTTCAATTTTAATTTTTGTTTCAGAACACGAATTTCGCAAATTCAGGCGCCGGTCTGAAAGATATGGCCGTCCACATTCCGGCGGTTAATGGTTATGCCCTGGGCCCCGGCGGTGCCCATGAATTTGACAAAACGGACCCAAACCAGAAAGCAACACCACACATGTCGGTAAAATAAACTAAAAGAACAGTCATTCCATCACAAATTTCTTGGAATTTTATTCCCCATTTTTATTTGATAGACAAAAAACAGAGCTGATGGCTTATGGCCCTAGAGATTAGTGATACCATCCAAAGGGATAGTTTAACGTGATAATCCCTTTTTTTAATCTAAAAATTTCGGATTCAAATCTATATATATATATACATATATATATTAAAAAAAAAAAGATTAGTGACTCCATTCCCCTCAAACTTGGGGTTTGATATAATTTAAATTTAAAATCTCCTGCCGTGATACTATTATATTAGTGCCCAGATACCATATTAGAAAATCAAAGAAGATGAAATGAAGAATCCGATTTTATTGATATGATGATTACGAGTCATATTTTGAGCTCTTTATGTAGCAAGTATTATAGCTTGATCTACTTCTAATCCATAGCTAACCATTTGTTAATCTCATTCTTGACATATTTTGCAATTGGACTCTTTTCCTCACAATAATACCAATAATTTTTGTAATAAAAATATAACGTAAGCTCAACTAAAGAACCTTATGTACTGCACCATGATGCTGCCTCCGGGCAAAGTCACATGAAATGGGACGCGTTCATGGACATGGAAACACGGATGTAGGTGGGCCTAGCACAACGCCAACTTGCTGGGCTTATGAAGGCCCATATCGTGGCAATGCTCAAGAGAGCCTGCTGCCCGGTGCATGATTATTGATGGACAGGCAACTCTGATTTGAAATTTAAAAATAAAAAAATTTATATTAAAATTTTTTTTCTCTAAATTAGGTTTAACAATGTTTAGACTGAATTAGTTAAATTATGATTCTGATACTAATTGATTAAAATAATAATAATAATAATAAATAATTGAAGGACTTCATGATAAGAACAAAGTTGCAGTTACGGCAACTTGGTATTTTCATTTGGTAACGCTATGATGTTATGAAGGTACACAGAAATTCATCCGAGAATGCAGATGTCAATTCCATCCACTGTGCGCTGCGCACTTCGATCCGCAGGCGACTAATCATCAACAATGTGGATGCCAAGGTTTTATAGCTCGGTTTCCGCATCTATTTTTTCTGGGACCGACATTTTCCTTATCATCTGAGGATAGGATACAACTTTGTTCCCAATCATGTAACAAGCTTTTTCTCCAGGGGCGAAATAGGCGCACTGCAACTCTTTTACATTCCCACTCCCAGCTTATTTTCTGCTTGGGCACATGAAACTCAGAATTTTGCTAACATTTTGATCAGAAAACAAAGCCAGACCAAAGCCGAGCACAGGTTCTTGAAGCTCGTCAACACGGCTGCCGGAAAGAGTGAAAGCCTCAGTTTTTCCAAAAATTAGTGCCAGAAGCCAGAAAAACTGCAAAAAATGACAAGCAGCAGCACAGTTGAGATGCCCAGAAGGAAGTTCCTTTATAAATCCGAATATAGAGTTCACAAAAATGAAAACGGACATTTAACTCTACTAACAAGTACCGGAAAGTATTACTATCAAAAACTCCCTAAATTTGATTGAATTCCTCAATAATTTTCTTCCTTTTTTTTTTGTGGGGGGGGGGGGGGGGGCGCTCCTCTAGATATCAAAGTTTTGTATCCTTCGGGCACATTCTACTGATAAGACTATACACAAATCAATTTTGGCTCACAACAAAGAGGCAGGAAACAAAGAAAAGCAAAAAGACTAATAGACAACGGAAAAACACTGTAAATGAAACAGAATCATGCCAACTTTTCAGACATACAATGAAAGTGGTACAAAACTGTAAGGCGGGGAAGCTATTCAAGTTAGCCCCTGGCGGACAACACATCCAAGGAGGTCAAAGGGCTATCACCCTCTAGCCGAGAAGACCTTTTCGCACTTCTGTTGTCCCTATCTGAAACTTGTTGTAGATGAAGCAGCGCAATCATGGTAAAAGCAAGTAAAGCAGCATTGCCAAACACCCCACCAATATGATCCAATCTCAGTGAGCTTTTAGCAAAATTAAAAGTTGATAACAGAGCCTTGATCAGTGCATTTGGCTTCTTCCCTTTATCAGATACACATTTCTCACCAGATGGATTTGTTGAACTATTGAGGACATGAGGTGAAACGAGGCATGCTGTATTGTGTACATCTCCAACAAAAGCTCGGGCCTCTTCA